>CM069406.1:3907783-4232783 GCA_035609135.1 Eleutherodactylus coqui | reverse complement strand
ATGAGATAGATAGATAGGAGATAGATAGATAGATAGATAGATAGATAGGAGATAGATAGGAGATAGATAGATAGAAAGATAGGAGATAGATAGATAGGAGATAGATAGATAGAAAGATAGATAGATAGGAGATAGATAGACAGATAGATACATAGATAGATAGATATGAGATAGATAGATATGAGATAGATAGATAGATAGGAGATAGATAGATAGATAGATAGATAGGAGATAGATAGATAGATAGATAGATAGATAGATAGATATGAGATAGATAGATAGATATGAGATAGATAGATAGATAGATAGATAGATAGATATGAGATAGATAGATAGATAGATATGAGATAGATAGATAGATAGATAGATATGAGATAGATAGATAGATAGATAGATATGAGATAGATAGATAGGAGATAGATAGATATGAGATAGATAGATAGATATGAGATAGATAGATAGATAGATGCATATGAGATAGATAGATAGATAGATAGATAGGAGATAGATAGATAAATAGATAGGAGATAGATAGATAGATAGATAGATAGATAGATAGATAGATAGGAGAGGGATAGATAGATATGAGATAGATAGATAGATAGATAGATAGATAGATAGATAGATAGATAGATAGATAGATAGGAGATAGATAGATAGATAGATAGGAGATAGATAGATAGATAGATAGATAGATAGATAGATAGATAGGAGATAGATAGATAGATAGGAGATAGATAGATAGATATGAGATAGATAGATAGGAGATAGATAGATAGGAGATAGATAGATAGGAGATAGATAGATAGATAGATAGATAGATAGATAGATATGAGATAGATAGATAGGAGATAGATAGATAGGAGATAGATAGATAGATAGATATGAGATAGATAGATAGATAGATAGATAGATAGATATGAGATAGATAGATAGATAGATATATAGATAGATAGATAGATATGAGATAGATAGATAGATAAATATGAGATAGATAGATAGATAGATATGAGTTAGATAGATAGGATATAGATAGATATGAGATAGATATGAGATAGATATGAGATAGATAGATAGATAGATAGATATGAGATAGATAGATAGATAGATATGAGATAGATAGATAGATAGATAGATAGATATGAGAGAGATAGATAGATAGATAGATAGATAGGAGATAGATAGATAGAAGATAGATAGATATGCGATAGATAGATAGATAGATAGATAGATAGATAGATATGAGATAGATAGGAGATAGATAGACAGATAGATAGATAGATATGAGATAGATAGATAGATAGATAGGAGATAGATAGATAGATAGATAGATAGATAGATAGATAGGAGATAGATAGATAGATAGATAGATAGGAGATAGATAGATAGATATGCGATAGATAG
The DNA here is from genome assembly GCA_035609135.1 of Eleutherodactylus coqui. Lineage (NCBI taxonomy): Eukaryota > Metazoa > Chordata > Amphibia > Anura > Eleutherodactylidae > Eleutherodactylus > Eleutherodactylus coqui. The sequence goes on along the minus strand of CM069406.1, from coordinate 4,231,379 downwards.
ATAGATAGATAGATAGATAGATAGATAGATAGATAGATAGATATGAGATAGATAGGAGATAGATAGATAGATAGATATGAGATAGATAGATAGATAGATAGATAGGAGATAGATAGATAGATAGATAGATAGATAGATAGATAGATAGATAGATAGATAGATAGATATGAGATAGATAGATGTTTACTCTGATCTTATTTCCATGTGCTACATTAGCTTTTATGCCAGCATTCTTCATCTTTGTTGCACTCCGGGACAGTGCCATCTAATGGTCATTCACTGGTATTTCACTGGTAAATCACACTCTATGTTTATACAGACATCTGGGGAGCTCTTCATCAGTTTTGTGGTGGACCGGAGACCCTCATGCATTACTGTGTGGCAGGATACATTGTTACATGTTTACAGATGAAGGGCCCTTTCCCATAGGACAGCCTGGTGGGCGCAGACGCCTGACAGGTCGTTCCAGAATCGTTCCTTCGCTCTTACACAGGAACGATCATCACTAGGGACTAGGGGTGGAGCTGCCAGGCAATTGTTCCGGCCCACCCGCCTCCATGCACAGTAAACAGGCAGTCATTGATACGTGATCGACCTCCTGTTTACACGGGACGCTCCATTGTTCCGTTTTCTGTACACAGAAATGAATGAATTGTCGTTCAGTCGGGGCAGCATCTTCACTAAATGGTAATCTTTCAGATTTTTGCTGGATGCCGGGATCTGAACCATTTATTGGCCCGTCTAAAAAGACCCTAATAGCCCAGATGTAAACAAGGACATAATGGCTAACATGAGTTATTATACGGTAAATTGGTGATTGTAACCATGTGCTCCACAACGTGGGCAAACAATAATATACGAAGGAAGGGAAGTGAGCAGCAAAATCATCTGTGACAACCGACAACAGCAGAAGGATACATGTAGACATATATCAGGGACTCCTCTAAGTGTATCTTAGCAGATCCGTCATTTCCCTACTCACAGAGCCTTCTATGGCTGCGGCACACTTGCCAACTTTTAGAAATAGCTTTCACAGAGAGTCGGAAGAGCAGAGCAACATTTTTGGGCACGGCCCCTTTTGTTGCCTCACAATAATAAGCCATTCTGTTTCCTTGTTGACCTGTACATTAATAGTTCCCCTTTGTAACCCCTACAGACAAAGTGTCTTCTTTGTGGCCCCTACAGTAATCATACCCTCTACAATAATAGTACTCACTTTGTGCCCCCCTACAGAAATAGTGCTCCTTACATGGCTCTTACTGAAGTAGTGCCCTCTTTGTGGCTCCTACAGCAATAATCCCCCCTACAGTTATAGTGCCTCTTTTGTGACCCCCTACAGTAATAATCCCCTAGAGTAATAGTGCCCTCTTTGTGCACCCTACAGAAAAAGGGCTTCCTTTCTGCTCCCTACAGTAATAATGCCCCTTTGTAGCTCCTACAGTAATAATCTCCACTACAGTGATAGTGCCCACTTTGTGGCCCCTACAGTAACAATCCCTCACAGTAATAATGCCCCTTTTATGATTCCTACAGTAATCATGCCCTCTTACAGTAATGGTGTCCCCTTTGTGGCCCCTACAGAAATAGTGTTCCATTGTGGCTTCCACAGTTACTTTGCCCTGTTTGTGGCCCCTACAGTAATAGTTCCTCCTTTATGGTCCCTACTGAACTAGTGTCTCCATTTGTAGCTTCTACAGTAATAGCCGCCCTTTATGGTCCCTACAGTAACAGTGCCTCTTTTTTGGCCACCACAGAAATAGTACCCCATTTGTGGCTTCTACAATAATAGTTCCCCTTTGTGCATCCTACAGTTATAGTGACTCTTCTGTAGTCCCTACAGAAATAATGCCTCCTTTGTGGCCCCTACAGAAATAGTGTTCCATTGTGGCTTGCACAGTTAGTTTACCCTGTTTGTGGCCCCTACAGTAATAGTTCCTCCTTTATGGTCCTTACTGAACTAGTGTCTCCATTTGTAGCTTCTACAGTAATAGGACCCCTTTATTGTCCCTACAGTAACAGTGCCTCTTCTGTGGCCACCACAGAAATAGTACCCCATTTGTGGCTTCTACAATAATAGTGCCCCTTTGCGGATCCTACAGTTATAGTGACTCTTCTGTAGTCCCTACAGAAATAATTTCCTCTTTGTGGCCCCTACAGAAATAGTACCCCCTTTGTGGCCCCTATCTCCTGCTTGTACTTATTTCTTTTAATGAGCTCATATCTGGCAGTTGTTACTTCTCTGATCACCTGGACTGTTAAATACATTGTGGTCCCTGGCTGGACTGTGCATCTTCACACCTGCTCCCCTGTCTCTTCCTCTACGGCATTGGAAGCAGTAAGCAGGAGACAGGAGAGCGGGAGTAAAGATCCATACACAGTTGCAGACGGACACCACAATGTGTGACAGTCCAGGTGGCCAGAGAAATAATAACTGCTGGGACGTCAGTAAACGTAATATTAACAAGTGCAGGCAAACTGCATTCTGTGCCCGCCTCACCTTTCCTGCCCATATGGCCAATGCCCCGGGCACCCGCAGCCCTCTGTCCAGAGTGGAAATGGCCATGGTGCTGTTCTGCTTTGGCAGAACATGGGAGACTTGCCAACACTTCTGGGTGCCTCCTGGAGAGTCAGGTGAGTTATCAAGTAGGCTCTAAGGGTGCCTTTACATTGGACGACTGTGGGTGCTTAAAGGGGTTCTGTCAGAAAAATAAAATCATACTGGCCTGTGCCGTACAGGGCTGGTCACCGGCATCCTGCAGGTCTCCTCCTCTCCCCCCGGCAGCTTTCCAATCGCAGGGCAGAAGCTGGCAAAGTGCCAGCTTCCACCTCTGCTCCGACCGCTGCCCGGGTCAGTGGTCGATGCGTCACAAGTGATGCGTCGCCCACTGATTGGCCGGGGAGAGTTGACGGTGAGGGATGGTTTATGTATATAGTTCCACAGGTCACACTGTAAAGTGATGCAGGGCAGGTTGGAGGGGGATCATTTGTTTTTATTTTGACAGAAGTCCTTTAAACACTTGACAGTTGTCCCGCGGGCTGCCACCCAGCAATAGTCGTCCAGGTAAATGGAGGCAGATCATTCCGACCCGCCACCTCCACTCACAGGAAGCGGGAGACACCGCAAACATTGAGCGGCTCCTGTTTACACGGCCAGATAGTCGCTTGGTTTTTAGTTCTGCAGGTGAGCGATTTCCCGTTTAGTCCCCTGTTGGTGCCCGTGTACATGGGACGATTATCGCCCGAATTCGCTGTTTCCAGCAAATAATTGCCCCATGTAAAGCTACTTTAAGACAACTGGATGCGGCAGTAGGCCTCCCTCACTCCTCTCTGAAGTTGGAGAACAGAAATGGAAAGTATCCCCTCCATAACTAAACCACCATGCTAGGAGGCTAATGTAAAGGTGACAGCCAGTATGGATGCCCTTCCTGTTGTCATTTTGTTGTAATAGCTACAGCAATGAAATGGAAACACTTTATTATGTAATGTTATGGAATGGACCCAAGTGTGATAACGAAGGCCCGCACCTTGTGCCTGTGAGTGCAGAAGACCTGAGTCGTTGTAACCATTCTGATGGTCCCAGCATCAAGCACCGTCTCTTTTGTATCGCAGCCAGGAGAAGCTCCACCCCCTGAGCCAGCACATCACTGGCCCTGACCACCCGTGACAAATTAGGTGACACAACAAGGGCAACACCAGTAATAGAGCAAGGACAAGGAAGGCAGGTAAAAAAGCGCTGAGTGGGTGCCATTTGGGCAAAAGCGTGGCATGTGTCGCATCCCCCCGCAGGAGGTGTAGATTTGGCCTCTTGCTTCTACTGCACAGGGGGTCCCTGAAAGCAAGAGCCCAGCAGATTGAAGGACCCAAGAAAGCAAAAAAGGTCCAGTATCAAGCAGTGGAGACAATAGCAAAGGCTCATTGGCCAGTAGGTTGAAGTAAAGTGCGGCAGGGGGCTATCGAGGACCAAGGACAGAGACCTAAGTAAGCGTAAAGCGACTGCTGTACTACTGTGTTTCCCTGAAAATAAGATACTGTTTTATAAAAGGGGCACAGAGACCAGCGTGAGGGACCCGAACGCCGTCTATTAGGTGAGTATTGCTTTTTTTTTTTGAATGTGGTGTAGCTAGGGCTTATTTTTGGGAGAGGGCTTATATTTCAATCCCCCATCCCGAAAATCCGGGTTGGGTGTATTATCAGGGGAAGCACAGTAATGAAGGTAAAGCAGGGCTGGTGATGAGTGGAGCCTGATTACTGAAGACTAGGGACATTAACCCTACCTATGTGCTCTCTTACCATACCAAATAAGCCATCAGTCTTCTTGCTGTATAAATTGTGGGGTAGGCCAAAGCTTTATTAAACCAATTACTATATAAACTTTATTAACTTTACTTAAGTGAAAAACCTTTTCCATGCCGTGAAACGTTCAACCTTTGATTCCGTAACAGTCCTGAGGAAGTTCGTGCGCCCTGGTCCTTTGGCTGCTAACCTTCCTCAACTTTCCTTATCCAGCATGGAGGCTGTGACAACTTCCAAAATCCCTCTTTTGAGAAACAAAAGTCCTGCTACTCCCTCCTCGCCCTACCTCCAGGGCGGGTGTCTCTCTTGTGCGTCCTCCTTCTTCTCCTTTGGTCGCTGGACTGACTTCTTCTTCCTTCCTCTCCTCCCCTTTCCTGTTCTAGCTCCACCCCTCTGCTAAGCTCGCTATGCCTACCCTTATCCCCTATCTGTCCCTAGTCCCATGCAGTCTTAATGTGAGCATTTCACTGCATAAGAGACCCAGGAAACAAGCATAGCCAAGCGCAAAGGCCTGTGCAACCCAGAGGACTGTGATGGCAGAAGTATTTGGGAGCAGGGATGGTTCCACAGTGACCAGACGATCGGGTCGGTGAAGATGGGTGAGGGATGGTTAATGTATATGTAACCCGTTAGAGTCGGGAGACCCACTGAGAGGTTATATCATAGTGGGTGCGAGTTGCCTTGCAGTGCTCAGGAGTGTGGGTCATGGTTTGCAGCACTTGACATTTGATGTCCCCCCTATGGAATCATGTAGATTATGTAAGTAAAGTTTGGATATGCTGCAGAAGAACATTGTGCCCCCCCCCCCCCCTGTCCGCTGCTGCACCATAAGGCAGGGTTCACCCAGGGCGGATTTGCTGCGGTTCTGCCCCGCAGAATTTCGCTGCGGCAAATCCGCCCGCAGCCGCTAATCTCAGGATTAGCCAGCCATGTGGACGAGATTTCTCAGAAACCTCGTCCACACGGGACGGCCAATCTGCTGCCGTAAGTCCGGCTGGAACTGCGGCTGCAGCGACCGCAGCCGCGGTTTCAGAATATGCAGCATGTCTATTCTTTTTTTCATTCCGCTGCGGCCGCGCTCTCCTCTATGGGAGCACCGACCGCAGCGAAAGAGCAAGTTTCCGCGGTGGTTCTCCCGGCGTAAATCTCGCGGTTTTTGCTGCGGCAAACCGCGAGATTTCCGACAGGAATCCGCCCCGTGTGAACCCAGGCTTAGGTCTCCATCTGCACTCTTGCATCTCAATCACATACGAAAGGCTGGTTTTCATCACCCGAAAGTAAATAATATAAGTTCCTATTAAATGTCAGCAAGCAGAGATATTATAAACAATGAAGAATCAATACAAAAAGCAAATTAACCCCTTAACGATCACCTTTTTACAGCGGCTATTAAAGGGCTTTATTCTCATTCATGCTCCTTTTTTACCGGAAGCCTGGCATGGTTCTCCCGAGCCAAGGAGAGAGGGGACTCAGCTGTCTAAAGACAGCCGGGCACCAGCTATAACAGTGGGGTCCAGAGAAACAACATGCAACTGTTTAACCATGATAGAGAGAGGAGGGGCCATCACAACCCCGAAATCACATTATGATGAAAGCAATGGGATGCAGGCCACCCCCACAGTGATTTTTGGAGAAGGGCTTGAAATGTAAGCCCTTCCCTGAAAATCATCCCTAGCTGCTGTAAAAAATAAAAAAAATGTATACATCACCAATCTGCCGCAGTGCAGCTCCAGCGTGTCTTCTACCTGGCTCCACTGCACTGTTCTCAATTCAATGAATGGCTGAGCGCTGTCTCTGATTGGCAGAGCGCTGTGACCAATCATAGGCAGCACTCAGCTGTCATTCAAGGAATGGCTGAGCTATGCCTATGATTGGTTGACTGCTTAGCCAATCAGACACAGTGTTTTAAGGAGGCGGGGATTTTTAAATCCCCGGCAATGATTATATAAAGCTAGTACATTATATGATGTGCACAGCGCATGCAATAAAAAAACATATAAAAAACATGAAAAAAATAGTTAATTTTGCCTATATCACCTCAAAGAAAATTAATAGAGGGAGATAAAAAAGTCATATCGATCACCAAATCGTACCATTAAGAAGTACAACTCCTCCTACAAAGAAAACCCCTCAAACAGCACCATTGATGGGCAAAAAAAATGTTAGGGGTCTTGGAAGGAAACAATAGAAAAAAATGCATCTTTTTTGTTAAGTTTGAAAAAGTTGCAAACAGTTTTTTAATCTGGAATCAACATAATTGTGGCGAGAACCGCCAGGGTGTAGGGAGTCTAATATAGGGGGAAAGCCCTGCAAATGAGTGGAGGACAGATCAGCACTGCAAGGTGCTTTTGGCTTACACCCCCAGCTATGCTGCAAGGTCTATTAAAATGTCAGAGGGCAGCTACCCGCCAATAGGTGGCGCTGTGGAGGTTTATTCCATCACTCATTTGCATAATATTATGCAATGAATACGCTTTTTTGTGACAACCAGCATATCCCTTTCCCGCCTTCTTTCGCTTCTCTTCTTCTGTGATGATGAGAATATAAATCTCCCCTTTAACTTCATTAAGTGGAAGTGATCCAATGACTGGGAGTCTGCGAGTGGGAAATGGCTCAATATTCAGGATACATGCCTAGCCCTGACTCCTCCAATCAATCAGCGGGCTGAGCCTTCAGCGACTTTTGTCTTGGTTAATAGCGGCGGAGCAGGTTCCCGAGCCGTCGTAGATTTGTTTATTAAATGACAAGTTCCTGGGAGAGACGCGCCATCATATTGTCGGGCCGCGAAATGCTAATCTCCCTCAATAACGTCTCTTATCATTATTGAACGTTTGCAGGGATGAGAGAGAAGAGTGTAGCCTGTAATATATCTATAATGCTACATCCCCGTAAGGCGCAGCGAGTGACAGCAAGAGCTATTATAATAAGCACTTGGATATTATAAAGTGGGAGAAGAAACACATCTCTATGTATGGGGACATGTAGTGATTATGGTGACAGCAAAGACGAAAACATAGAGTGCGGCCAAACCAGAAGGGCTGTCTCATGGCGAGCGTGCCTTACTATCCTCTACCGATCGGGGCTCATTTACATATACACTTCATCCGCTGGGCTAAGTAAACTAATTGCAAAGATGTATTAATAGGCTAATTAGTCGCAGCTGGCAGCACCTCTGTGGACCAGATTAAAACCCATATCAGCACTGACCTGGCGTAGGTTCCATGTAAATGTGATGGGCCGTCTACGCTCCCTGCATCTTTCACCCACCCACTTTTTGGAAAAGGGGCAGGGCCCAGTGTAAAAGTCCAATCAATCACAAGCTTAAAAGTGATGGATGAGAAAAAGAAGTCACAGCGCCACCACTGCCCATGAGCTGTGTCTGGTATTGCAGCTCAGCCCCATTGAAGTAAATGTCACATAAATGTAACATATAGGGGGAACAGTGATGTTTCATACGCCAGGTTTAATCTCAGTGGCGCTGGAGAAACATGCGCCAAATTTATTAAGAGGTGCACGCGTCTTAATACGTTTTTTCAAGCTTTTGTTTTCCGTGTGGTGGAAGTTCAAATCTGGGCCAGTATGAAACAACCTGAGTACATAGGTACAATACCAGAACCAAACTCATAAGATAAATACAGCACCAGACCCAAGCTCAGTACATAAATACAGTAGCAGAACTAAGCAATGGTGTAGTGGGGCATTGATTGGCTGACAGCGGTGCCTCAGAACATGGATGATTCATGTAGCTTCACAAGACGCTGCCGCATGGAGTTAAAACATCATCTGGCCAGGCAGACCTAATGGGGGCGATCACCCCCAGTCTACATCCTGCTGGTCCCCCAGTATTAGGTGGTGGTTGGCGTCTTGTGCGATCACACAAGTAACAGCCAAGGCTGGCAATGATGCAGTCTCTTCCCTACATCTTGCTCCTGGCTGCTTCTTAAAGTCGTCTTATGCAGCACAGTGAATAACGATGCTGCATGGGACTGGGGGCGGGGCTTAAGGGATCAGCGAGCTAGATGGGGGGGAGGAGCTAAGTAAGGAAGAGGAAGGAGAAGACAGGAAGAAGAACAGAAGGAGAAGAAGCGTGGAGGAAGAGGACAGAGCCGAGCAAGACGTGGATTACAATTGCATGGAGTAAAAGAAAGCTATAAAGAAAAAGACTGAAGGCAAGAAAGTTGAAGAAGAAGAGGAGAAAACCGAAGCGGCTAACGAATATCGGAGGTCGGGAGTCGTTAAGAGAAGATAAGAAGAGGAGAGTCGGCGGGAGAACGAAAGAAGAAGAAGATGGAGAACCTGAAGGCTTTGATCCAAGCGGCGGTCGCACAGGATGGCACCGGCTGGCTGCAGGAGATATTGTCAAGCTGCGAGACGGCGGGGCCGGAGGAAGCAGGAAGACAGCAGAGCGGAGTCAGCGAAGCGCCGCCGGAGGCAGAAGAGCAGTTGCGGGGAAGACCGCAACGAAGAAAACAGCCGCCAGCGAGGCTCAGCCCGAGCCCAGCGAACAAACGCCGCGGTCAGCGAAGCAGCCGAGTAGAGGAGAGAGCGGCGGGAGCCGCGAGCGCCGGGAAAAAGATGGCGCCAAATTCAAATCCAGTGGCGGGAAAACGGCCCGCCACGAGGCAGCGCTCACCGCCGGTGAGCGGGAGGAGAAGAAGAGACACCTGCCAGGAGGCAGCAGCAACAGCAACCATTGCAGCAGATGAACAGCGCGCGTCTGGGCGCAGGACATCGCAGAGAGGGAGAGGTGAGCCACGGAGTGCGGCAGAAGTAGGAAGGGACACGCGGGGAGGGCGCGTACCCCACCAAGAGGTCAGAACGCCACAAGCAGGAGGCAGCACAGCACAGACGAGGAGTCAGAGGGGGAGGGGGGTAAGTACAGGGGGGAATAGATTGCAGGCAGTATCCCCAGTTAGCTCGGCCAACAGCAGCGCAGCGAGTAGCCCTGGCCCCGCATTGTTACCCCCGCGGAGGAGACAACGGAGGGGGAGTACCCCTTCTTCGGGGTCATGTAGCATCACCCCTGAGCCCCATGCATCTAGCCACACGGCCGATAGACATAGCCGACCCCCCAACCATCATAGGGATAGATCCGAGGCAGCCCCGTACCGGGGGCAGCCGGAGGTGGTATACCCCACCCAAACACAAAGCAGACACGTTTACCATGTTCCGCCACCCGCTTCGGCCACTCAGCGCCGTTGCTATGTTAATCCCCGTTACTTGGACCCAGTGTTACAAGAAACGCTGGGTTACTCTTCACAAACGTCCGACAACCGCGCTAGCAGTAGCCGCCAAGGGCAGGGCGCCAGGCGTAGGCAAAGAGATAGAACCAGAGCGCTAAGACAGGAGGCAAGGCGTTCCAGGCAGCTAGAGCAGGCGAGTAGAGCTTCCAGTAGCAGCAGTGGTAGGGCGCAAGGAGTAAATAGGGTAGAGAGGGGCAGTTTAGAAGAAGTAACAAGACTCTCAGAAGACCAGCGCTCAGAAGACCAGCGTCATACGCTTCACTCGCAGTCGAGGCGACATGGAATGGAATACAGGAATTACAAAAGCCACGGCCACACGCAAGGACGGTCAAGCAGACACCAGCCTGGTGTGGCGCCACAGCAAAGGGCGCAGGAGGCTACGCGCACGGTCAGTCGGGAGCCCACGCCCGATCAAAGGATTCGCAGGAGGGATACAGCTGGGACATCACCCTTGGCATCGCCGGAGGTCGGTCGAGCTGGTGAGTTATCATTGCATAATGCTTGGTGTAATGTGATGGATCCCGCAAAGGGTGCGGATAAACAAGATTTGGTCACGGTATTAAAATCTTTGTTGAGCAAGGTTGATACGCAAGAAGGGCTTTTAGTGTCCTGTGGTTCACCAGGGGGCAGAGGCCCGCCTGTGAGTGGTGTTGCTGGAAGCTCAACCCGGTGTACGGAAAGTGACCCAACGGAAGGTTTAAAATATTATGATTCAATGTTTTGTGGTGTTGCCCCGCTAGGGGTAGGTTTGGCTGATGATCTGGTTGAAAAAATTAAAAAAGGTTTATATGTGGATATTTGGTCCTTATTATCAGCGGACCATGTGATGGTAGATAAGGAACGGTTGTCGGAACGTGGTGAGAAGAAGCCAAAAATTGCAAAGACGTTTGGGAACTGGCTTCAAGCGTATTTGGTGTTGGCCCATGTGGTGTGTCAACATCAGCCTGCCAAAGGACCGGAGTTGATGGTCTATCTCAATACCATTTACAGCGCCTACAAGCTGCACGGTGGGTCAGCTTGGTGGCGTTATGATGAGGACTACAGGCGTCGGGTTTCGGGTATGAGCCACATAAGCTGGGCCACAAAAGCAACTGATGTGTGGATTCAGCTTATTCTGGCGCAAAGGCCCGCTAGAGCGTCCTTTCCTACGGGAGCCGCGGGAGGCGGGCAACAGCCCTCCGCGGCTGCTCAGAGACCCAATGGCTCATGTTGGCTCTACAACGAGGGCCATTGCAGGTTTTATGCCACCTGCAAATTCCGGCACGAGTGCTCGGTTTGCGGGGGGCAGCACGCAGCAGTTCGCTGCTTCAAGAAACAGAGAACGACTGCCGCAGTGGGTGGTGCCGGTGGAGCACCGAACACCGGTGAAAAGCCGGGTCCTGGATCTGTGGTTAGACAGATACCACATGAAACAGGCGGCAAAAATTCTTAAGGACGGTTTTTCAATCGGTTTCGTGATCCCGTTTGCGTTTTCACCCGCGTCAATGTTCGCCCCTAACCTGAAATCGGCGTTGGACAATATCCATTTAGTCAAAGAAAAATTGAGTAAGGAAGTCGAGCTCGGCCGCATGGCCGGCCCTTTCGAAGCGCCGCCGTTTACGAATTTGCGGGTGTCCCCCTTGGGTTTGGTACCCAAGAAGGAAACCGGGAAATTCCGCTTAATACATCACCTATCCTTTCCAGCGGGGGATTCCGTCAACGACGGAATATCAAAAGAACAGGCTACTGTTTCTTATACGTCATTTGATTCCGCGGTTCGCTTGGTAAGAGCGGCGGGAAAAAGAGCCCAGTTAGCAAAGACGGACATTGAGTCCGCCTTCCGATTGTTACCAGTCCATCCCGATTGTTTCCACCTCCTGGGATGTCGGGTGGACAGCCAATTTTTTATCGATATGTGTTTGCCGATGGGATGCTCCATTTCATGCTATTATTTTGAATTGTTTAGTTCCTTTTTAGAGTGGGTACTCAAGTATGAGACGGGCATCTCATCGGTGATACATTATTTAGATGATTTTTGTTCGTCGGGCCCGAGAACTCGGGCAATTGCGTATTTTTGCTTAAAACCTTCCAGGCCCTCATGCGGAGGGTAGGGGTCCCGTTATCAGAAGAAAAAACGGTGGGCCCCGTGACCCGGATCACATTCTTAGGAATCGAGATCGACTCTGAGGATATGGTGTTCAGGTTACCAGTGGAAAAAGTAGCCAGGTTACACCAGACAGTCAATGAAGTTGCCAGCTGCAAAAAAGTCACGCTGAGGCAGATTCAGAGGCTGGCAGGTTTGCTTAATTTCGCGTGTAAAGTCATCCCTATGGGACGGGTCTTCTCAAGAAGACTGACGTTAGCTATGGCGGGGGTACGGGAACCCCATCATTTCGTGCGGGTTACACAGGGGATGAGAGCGGACCTACATATATGGAAGGTGTTTTTGCAATCCTTCAATGGGCAAGTGATGTGCCCAAAGGAGGAGGTTACGGGTAGCGACATATGCCTATTTGCGGACGCGGCCGGGTCGGGAGGTTTCGGTGTTATTCTTCATAACCATTGGTGCAGGGAACCCTGGCCAGTGAGTTGGGTGAATAGAAAATGGACCAAGAATGTGACACTATTGGAGTTTTTTCCGCTAGTGGTAGCATTGGAACTGTGGAATTCAGAGCTTCAAGACCGCAAGGTCTGTTTTTGGTCTGATAATACGGCGGTGGTGCAGGTGATCAATAGGCAGACCGCGGGGTCTCCGCCTGTGTTGGCATTGTTAAGACATGTGGTTTTGAGATGCCTGCAGAATAATATTTATTTGCGAGCCAGGCATGTTCCGGGTCATGACAATGGAGCGGCTGACGCACTCTCTCGTTCACAGATGGAGGCGTTCAGGGAACGGCACCCACAGGCGGAGGCCGAGGGGGTCCGATGCCCTCCTCACTTATGGGATCTGGTCGAGCAGAGTTGTTGAAGCTGGTGGAGGCATCGGTCACGTGTGCGACGTGGAAGAGTTACAATTCTATATGGTTAGAATGGATTTCATTGGCAGGCGGTTGTGTGGCCGACGGTGAAAGGGCGCGGGCGGCCACGCTTGATTTGTTGTTAGATTTACGGAACAAACATCGGTCGGTTGGAGCAGCTAAAAAATATTTAGCGGGAGTAGCCTTTTTGCTCAAACTACATGGTAAGACGGACGTTACTAAAGAGTTTATTTTTCGCCAAATAATCCGCGGTTGGAAAAAAGATAAGACGCATATTGACAGACGACGGCCCATTACGTTTTCCATGTTGATTAAGCTATTAGAATTGCTGGAAAGCGTGTGCGTTAATAGTTCAGAAGCGTTGCTATTTAGAGCGGCTTTTTCGGTGGCGTTTTTTGCTGCATTACGAATTGGAGAGCTGGTCCCGGCGAGTAAAAATAAGCCTGGCGGTTTGCGGCATAATGATGTTATTTGCCCGGGTGCATCACTACGTATATGTATCAGAAAGTCCAAGACGGACATTTATGGAAGAGGCGAGTGGATAGCAATTAATAGCCTTGGAGGCAGGTGGTGCCCGGTGAGCACGGTCAGAGAGTACATGAGCTCGCGCAATATTTGTGACCAATTTTTCGTTCACGCGGCAGGCGACCCCCTCACCCGTTTTCAGTTTACGGCGGTTTTCCGTTCAGCATTACGCACAGCTGGTTTGGATGTGTCCGAGTTTGGTACGCATTCGTTTAGGATAGGTGCGGCAACCATGGCAGAAGCACATGGTATGCGGGAAGAAGATCTGAAACGGCTAGGTAGATGGAAGTCGCAGGCCTATAAATCATACATTAGACCGGACTTAATATTATAAAAAAGCGAAGTGGTATGATTTTGGCCTGGTAAGATGGCGTTTTTTTTTTGCGTTGTTTGGTACGGGTTTTGGTTTTTTGTTTTTGTGTGTTACAGCTGCAGAGCCGTGGAGAGTCTGGATTATCGGACATTCATTCGTGTACTGGGCCGAAAGGAGAGCTGCAACTCGGCCATTAGGAAGGACTCTAGGAATGACGGACACTGTTGTAAATTGGTATGGGATTCGAGGACTACAATGGCCAAGGTTGCTGCAGATCGTGACGGAGATTAGCAGGTGGACCCCCCGGCGAGTCATCCTGGTCGTGCACGCCGGGGGGAACGACCTAGGAAAAATAAAACTAGGCGATTTACTCGCTCTAATGAAACAGGACTTACTCCGTTTTCGTGAGTGCTTCCAAGAATCCGTGATCGTATGGTCGGATATTATCGCCAGGAGATGTTGGAGGGGGGCAAAGAACCCCGAGGCGATTGAAAACGTCAGGAAAGTGATCAACCAAAGGATTTCGAAATTCGTGCAATCCTTGGGAGGAATTGCTGTACGCCATTGGGAGTTGGAGGATAGAGAGAAAGGTGCGCTGCGAGATGACGGAATACACCTAAATGAGGTGGGATTGGACACATTCCTGTCCGGACTGCAGGATGGCGTGGAAGCTGCCTTAGTTCGGGTCCGTGGGGTGGGGCGGAACGCGCCGTAGGGATACGGCGCGTCCCGTATGGCCTTGAACTTTCCATGCTGGAGAAGAGGAGGGTTTACAAGCCCAAGGAAAGCGGGCTTACAAACGTCCTATGGAATAGTTAAAGCTAAAATCAGTTTAAACGGGTTGTAGCATGGGAAGGGTTTATAGAGTTAAAATAGTTAAATTAAATAGTAGAGGTTAAATATTTAATAAAAGCTGTGGCCTACCCCACATTTTACACACAAGAAGTCTCCGGGTAAGTTTTTGTTACTAGTTAAGCGAGCGTCAGTCAGGTTGATGCCCCCAGTCCTGTATTTGAACAGATCTGTGACTATAGTTTAGCTACAGCCTAATCTGAAGTAGTCTGGGACACACCCCCTATGTCATCAGTGATTTGGGCTGCAGAGAAAGTTGGGGGGTGTCCCAGACTACTTCAGATTAGACACTACAGGTACAGCTGCATGCTAATAGAGCAGCACTAAGAAGCAGTTAAAGAGCAGGGTCAATTTTAAGCTCCTGACTGGAGGGTCACTTTAAAAATTTCTTTGCGGTCTACTTTAATTAAAAAATGTATTGTAAGGGTCAGCGGATGTGGACCAGCTGTGCTGCACACTGCTTGGGCATTGGGCTGATGTGCCCTGGTCACCTGCCACCTGATGGACCCTGGTCTTCCACCTTTAACCCCACCAGTCAGGATCTGGGCTTTGCTGAGGGTACCCCAGGGCTGTTACTCTGGAAGTAGTCCCAGTTATGTGGCAGCTGATGCTACAATAAAAGTGCAGTACCTGAGCGTGTGATCAGAGGCGTAGTCAGAGACATTTAAGTTGATTGCAGCATAACTTTGTAATAGGGATAGAGATTAGGACACACAGAACGTGTTCAGGTCAGAAATCGGGACAGGCAGCAGGCAGGAGGATGATCGATACAACAAGCCGAGGTCAGGAGTGTAGAATGCAGCAAAGTGAGGGATAGCCAAAGTCAGAAACCAAAGAATCAGAAAACAGGAGATACGGTCTATTAGAATAAATACCAATCTTATTAGCATCAAAGCATATATCCAGATCAACTATGACATCAAGAGAAGCAGAAAATATAGGAGACAAAAGAGATTAAAAAATAAGCTCCTCAGTGTTACGTCTATGCGGCGCACTAAAGCACCACTCCTCAGAACGGACGCAAGCGTGTCCATTTAAAATCACAAACATGCTTATAGTATATGCAAGGACCAATTGCACCTCTCCAGGCTAAGATAGAAAGACCCCTGTCCCTTACTAGTCAGGGAAAGCGGGGCACCCCTGCATAAAAGCAGGGTAATCGTCCTGAAAAGGTCGGCCCCACTGTCTTCATCTAGGACCTGGCTATCCCTGATTAGGAACCTGGAGTAGATGCAAAAAACACACATAGGACACAACACTGTTCACACACACTGAACACAGTACAGGACTGCACATAAGGCTTCGCTCACATGGGCGACACGGCATCGGCAAAGTCACAGTGATATCGCATTGCTGGTCTGTGCGATATCGTTGTGGTTTCTCGCAGTGATAACATGATTTTGTAGCTCTACAAAGTTGCATGTGGTGCTACAAAGTCGTGTGACTTTATAGCACCACATGCAAGGATTTTTGGGGGAGGGGGGCGGGGGCTTGAAATATAAGCCCTACCCTGGAAGTAAGCCTAGCTGCAGAAAAAAAAAGTATGCATTACCTTAGAAGCGCTGTCTGGGGCTCCGCTGCAGCTTCTCCCGGGTCCTCTGCATTGTTCTTCATCATATGTTCATCAATTCCCCGCCTTCTGGAAGCATTGGCTGTGATTGGTTCTTTGAGCGCTGTCTGTGATTGGCTAAGCCTCTCTCTCTCTCTCTCTCTGCCTAAGCACAGGGTACTTTCACTATGTACAAGGCTTTTTTGCTTGTGTATCAGCATATTTTTTCCGCATGCAGGGCATGTTCATTTGTGCGCAGCAGACCAACACACCCGATTTAAATGGCTATTTAGCCTAACCAGATATGTTCTTTTTTCACAGAATTGTGCAGCACATTGCACATCTCCCATAAGCTTCTATTGGGACCTTCGGGGCGCAATATGCAGAGAAAGGTAAAGCAGGTCTTTTTTTGGCGAGAAAATCCACCCACAAAATTCAGAAATGTGACCGACCTCCTGACATCAATGGGTTCTATTCTGTGCATATTGCATGCGTACATTTTATAAATAGTGCAAATACACCCGTGTGAAGGAGCCCCAAGGTGCCTTTAGACAGAACGAGCGAAAGAGAACGATGATCATGAAAAATGAACGGGAATTGTTTGCTTCTCGCTCGTTGTTCATTTTAGGTTGACTTAAAAATCATCGTTGGCTCATTCACTTATCGTTCCGTTTAAACCGCGCTCGCTCACTGTTTCACGTAGCGAATGTGAACACTGAAGGATACTGAATAGAGATGAGCGAACGCGTTCGTCCGAGCTTGATATTCGTGCGAATATTAGGGTGTTCGGGATGTTCGTTATTCGTAACGAACACCATGCGGTGTTCTGGTTACTTTCACTTACTTCCCTGAGACGTTTGCGCGCTTTTCTGGCCAATTGAAAGACAGGGAAGGCATTACAACTTCCCCCTGTGACATTCAAGCCCTATACCACCCCCCTGCTGTGAGTGGCTGGGAAGATCAGGTGTTCGCCTAATATAAAAGTCGGCCCCTCCCGCGGCTCGCCTCAGATGCGGTGTGAGTTAGATGAGGGACAGTGCTGTTTATACCGGAGCTGCTGTAGGGAAAGAATTGGTAGTTAGTGTAGGCTTCAAGACCCCCCAAAGGTCCTTATTAGGGCCACTGATAGCTGTGTGTTGGCTGCTGTTAGCAGTGGCATTTTTTTTTTTCTCAAAATCGGCTCTGCAGAGCGTTGCACCTGGCATTAGGGACAGAAGTGCTGCATAGGCAGGGAGAGTGTTAGGAGTGAGTGTAGCCTTCAAGAACCTCAACGGTCCTTTCTAGGGCCATATTTATCCGTGTGCAGTACTGTCCAGGCTGCTGTTGGCTGTGCTGCATTTTTTTTGGGCTTCTCAAAATCGCCTCTGCAGAGCATTCCACCCTCCATTGATACTGCAGGGAAAGAATTGTATAGGCAGGGCCACAACACAGTTATTATTCATAGAATATACGCAGTGCTGCCTTTTGGTGGGAAAAAACTGAAAACAAATCTATTTGTCCTGCCTCTGTCCGTCCTAACGCCTGTGGACACGTGTGAGCTGCGTGAACAACATTGCTAAATCAGACGCACCCAGCTACGCTTTACTGCTGGCTTCGCCATTTGCTTTCCTTAATTGGGAAAAAAAATACCTGCTCTGCCAGAGTTATAATAACTCTGCTACCCTCACGTTCTGTGACACATAAGCAGGGACACAGCACAGTTATTAAACTTCTCATGTTCATTGAATATACGCAGTGCTGCCTTTTGGTGGGAAAAAACTGAAAACAAATCTATTTGTCCAGCCTCTGTCCGTCCTAAGGGCGGTGGACACGTGTGAGCTGCGTGAAAAACATTGCTAAATCATACGCACCCAGCTACGCTTTACTGCTGGCTTCGCCATTTGCTTTCCTTAATTGGGAAAAAAAATACCTGCTCTGCCAGAGTTATAATAACTCTGCTACCCTCACATTCTGTGACACATTAGCAGGGACACAGCACAGTTATTAAACTGAGATTATTCATTCACTAGAGGCAGTGGGGCCTTTCGTTTTCCAAAAAGGGCAAAAATTATATTTGGCCTGCAGTCTTGCGCCAATTTATTTCCTGCCTGTGAAATCAAATCACTGGTAATACAGCATGCTGAGGGGTAGGGGTAGGCCTAGAGGACGTGGACGCGGCCGAGGACGCGGAGGGACAAGTCAGGGTGTGGGCACAGGCCGAGCTCCTGATCCCGGTGTGTCGCAGCCGACTGCTGCGCGATTAGGAGAGAGGCACGTTTCTGGCGTCCCCACATTCATCGCCCAATTAATGGGTCCACGCGGGAGACGGTTATTAGAAAATGAGCAGTGTGAGCAGGTCCTGTCCTGGATGGCAGAAAGTGCTTCGAGCAACCTATCGTCAACACGCAGTTCTGCGCCGTCCACTGCTGCAAATCCGAATCCTCTGTCTGCTGCTCCTCCTTCCTCCCAGCCTCCTCACTCCACTACAATGACACCTGCTCAGGAGCGGGAACACTCCCAGGAACTGTTCTCGGGCCCCTGCTCAGATTGGGCAGCAGCGGTTCCTCTCCCACCAGAGGAGTTTATAGTCACTGATGCCCAACCATTCGAAAGTTCCCGGGGTCCGG
This sequence comes from Eleutherodactylus coqui, assembly GCA_035609135.1. Lineage (NCBI taxonomy): Eukaryota > Metazoa > Chordata > Amphibia > Anura > Eleutherodactylidae > Eleutherodactylus > Eleutherodactylus coqui. The sequence continues at coordinate 4,213,041 of CM069406.1, read as the reverse complement.
GGGATGAGGCTGGGGACTTCCGCCAACTGTCTCAACAACTTTCTGTGGGTGAGGAGGACGATGACGATCAGACACAGTTGTCTTGCAGTGAGGTAGTAGTAAGGGCAGTAAGTCCGAGGGAGCAGCGCACAGAGGATTCGGAGGAAGAGCAGCAGGACGATGAGGTGACTGACCCCACCTGGTGTGCAACGCTTACTCAGGAGGACAGGTCTTCAGAGGGGGAGTCAAGGGCATCAGCAGGGCAGGTTGCAAGAGGCAGTGCGGTGGCCAGGGCCAGGGGTAGAGGCAGGGCCAGACCGAATAATCCACCAAGTGTTTCCCAAAGCGCCCCCTCGCGCCATGCCACCCTGCAGAGGCCGAGGTGCTCTAAGGTCTGGCAGTTTTTCAACGAGACGCCTGACGACCGACGAACAGTGGTGTGCAACCTTTGTTGCGCAAAGCTCAGCCGGGGAGCCAACACCAACAGCCTCACCACCACCACCATGCGCAGGCATATGATGGCCAAGCACCCCACAAGGTGGGACGAAGGCCGTTCAGCGCCTCCGGTTTGCACCCCTGCCTCTCCCCCTGTGCCCCAACCTGCCACTGAGATGCAACCCCCCTCTCAGGACACAGGCACTACCGCCTCATGGCCTGCACCCACACCCTCATCTCCGCTGTCCTCGGCCCCATCCAGCAGTGTAGTTCAGCGCACCGTCCAGCCGTCGCTTGCGCAAGTGTTCGAGCGCAAGCGCAAGTACGCCGCCACGCACCCGCACGCTCAAACGTTAACCGTCCGCATCGCAAAATTCATCAGCCTTGAGATGCTGCCGTATAGGGTTGTGGAAACGGAGTCCTTCAAAAGTATCATGGAGGCGGCGGCCCCGCGCTACTCAGTTCCCAGTCGCCACTACTTTTCCCGATGTGCCGTCCCAGCCCTGCACGACCACGTCTCCCGCAACATTGTACGCGCCCTCACCAACGCGGTTACTGCCACGGTCCACTTAACTACGGACACGTGGACAAGCACAGGCGGGCAGGGCCACTACATCTCCCTGACGGCACATTGGGTGAATTTAGTGGAGGCTGGGACCGAGTCAGAGCCTGGGACCGCTCACGTCCTACCCACCCCCAGAATTGCGGGCCCCAGCTCGGTGCTGGTATCTGCGGAGGTGTATGCTTCCTCCACTAAAGCACCCTCCTCCTCCTCCTCCTCCTCCTCTGTCTCGCAATCAAGATGTGTTAGCAGCAGCATGTCGCCAGCAGTCAGTGTCGCGCGGTGTGGCAGCACAGCGGTGGGCAAGCGTCAGCAGGCCGTGCTGAAACTACTCAGCTTAGGCGATAAGAGGCACACGGCCCACGAACTGCTGCAGGGTCTGACAGAGCAGACCGACCGCTGGCTTGCGCCGCTGAGCCTCCAACCGGGCATGGTCGTGTGTGACAACGGCCGTAACCTGGTGGCGGCTCTGCAGCTCGGCAGCCTCACGCACGTGCCATGCCTGGCCCACGTCTTTAATTTGGTGGTTCAGCGCTTTCTGAAAAGCTACCCACGCTTGTCAGACCTGCTCGTAAAGGCGCGCCGGCTCTGCGCACATTTCCGCAAGTCCCACACGGACGCTGCCACCCTGCGCACCCTGCAACATCACTTTAACCCCTTCCCGCTGCAGGGCGTAAGTTTACGTCCTGGCAGCGGGATACTTCCCGCAATTGGACGTAAACTTACGTCCTGCACTTACATTGTCGCCGCGGTGACTATCGCGGCGACACAGTAGTGACGTTTGCTAACATCGTTAGCAGACAATCACTACGTGCGGGCCAGGGACCAATCACAGTGGTCCCGCCCCAGCGATCGCTGTGATTGGTCAGTGAAGAACTCACTGACCAATCACAGCTCGGCAGCAGAAAGCCCGCTGTTTATAGTGTAGTCTCTCTCTGCAATCGCCTCACAGTGCTTCCGGCGGTTGTAGAGAGCGATATAGCAGTGTAAAAAATAAAATATCATAGCGATCTGTAGTGTAGGGAGAGTGTAGTGAGGTGTGATCTGTAGTGTAGTGTAGTGAGAGTGTAGTGAGGTGTAATAAGCAGTGTAGTGAGAGTGTAATAAGCAGTGTAGTGAGAGTGTAATCAGTAGTGTGTAGTGTAGTGAGGTGTGATCTGTAGTGTAGCTGGGATTTGTAGTGCAGTGTGTGATCAGTAGTGTAGTGTAGCTGGGATTTGTAGTGTAGTGTGTGATCTGTAGTGTGTGATCAGTAGTGTAGTGTAGCTGGGATTTGTAGTGTAGTGTGTGATCTGTAGTGTGTGATCAGTAGTGTAGTGTAGCTGGGATTTGTAGTGCAGTGTGTGATCTGTAGTGTAGTGTAGCTGGGATTTGAAGTGCAGTGTGATTAGTATAGTAGTGTAGCGCATTTTGTAGTCTCCCTTCCCGTCATTAGTTTGTCAGTGTATCTGTCTGTGTAAAAAAAAAAAAACCTTTTGTGTTCCCATTTTATAGTCCCCTTCCCGTCATTTGTCAGTGTAGTGTAGTGTATAGTTTGTCAGCGTAGTGTGCAGTTTGTCAGTGTATCTGTCCGTGTAAAAAAAAAAAAGAAAAAAAAGAAAAAAAAAAGTTCCTTTTGTGTTCCCATTTTATAGTCCCCTTCCCGTCATTTGTCAGTGTAGTGTAGTGTATAGTTTGTCAGCGTAGTGTGCAGTTTGTCAGTGTATCTGTCCGTGTAAAAAAAAAAAAGAAAAAAAAGAAAAAAAAAAGTTCCTTTTGTGTTCCCATTTTATAGTCCCCCTTCCCGTCATTAGTCAGTGTAGTGTAGTGTATAGTTTGTCAGCGTAGTGTGTAGGTAGTCAGTGTATCTGTCGGTGTAAAAAAAAAAAGAAAAGAAAAAAAAAGTTCCTTTTGTGTTCCCATTTTATAGTCCCCTTCCCGTCATCAGTCAGCGTAGTGTGAAGTTAGTCAGCGTAGTGTGTAGTCCGTCGGTGTAGTGTATAGTTTGTCAGCGTAGTGTGTTCGTGTATTGTCAGCATATCTGTCAGTCTAAAAAAAAAAAATAAAAATAAAGTTTGTTCTGCATTTCTGCCCCCGTTCGCTGGTCACCCCATCCCAGTGAACCCGCAGTGTCCTATACAATAAATTTTTTTTTCTGAAGTGCATATTACACTTTTATAATGGCCCGCAGGAGATATACTGCTGAGGAGGTGTACGCAATTATTGCCTCTGACTCAGATTCTGCTAGTGGGGATGACGCGACTTTTCTCGCATTCTCCTCCTCCTCATCTTCATCCTCATCTAGTGAATCTGAACTACCTGTACCCCCAAGAAGGCGTCCAAGGACCGCCACTACTGTGGACCCCAATACACCTGATGTTAGTTGGGGTACTCCTGAAAATTTTAGACCCCAGATCCCTGACTTCCATGGCAACCCAGGGATTCAGTTTGATACTGAAGGGCTCAGAGCGAGGGACTTTTTTATGTTTTTTTTTCCCGATGATTTTATTGCACACATAGTGACCCAAACGAATTTGTATGCCCAGCATTTTATACAGCAAAATCCCACCTCCAGCTACGCAAGACCCGATATGTGGACCCCTGTGGATCCACTAGAAATAAAAAAATTTTGGGGTCTTGTGTTAACCATGGGTCTAGTGAAAAAGCCGACCATCCGGGCGTACTGGAGTACTGACATTTTGTATCACACTCCTATGTTCCGCATGGCAATGTCAAGGACACGGTTTGAGATGATCCAAAAATTTTTGCACTATAACAATAATGCAGAGTGCCCCCCAAGTGATCATCCCAATTATGATCGTTTATATAAAATCAGGCCAGTAGTGGAACATTTTAATTTTAAATTTGCCCAGGCATATACCCCCCAAAAAAATATTGCAGTAGACGAGTCCCTGGTGCACTTCAAGGGGAGGCTTAAATTCCGCCAGTACCTGCCCAGTAAGCGGGCACGGTATGGCGTGAAATTGTACAAACTGTGCGAAAGTGCATCGGGGTACACGCATAAATTCCGCATTTATGAGGGAAAGGACACCAAAATTGAGCCCCCAGAATGCCCCCCCGTGCTGGGAGTAACAGGGAAAATAGTGTGGGAACTAGTGCACCCACTATTAGACCAGGGTTACCATCTATACGTGGACAACTTTTATACCAGTGTCCCCCTGTTTCAGTGCCTCGCTTCCAGAGGAACAGTGGCATGTGGTACCATCCGAAAAAATCAGAGAAGCCTCCCTAAAACGCTGCTTGGGCAACTGCTCAGAAGGGGTGAGAGCCGGGCCCAATGCAGCAACAATATGTTGTGTGTCAAGTATAAGGACAAGAGGGATGTCCTTATATTGACCACAATCCACGGCCACAGTAGTACCCCCTGCCCAGTACGAGGTACCAGTACAGAAACCCCCAAACCAGACTGTGTCCTTGACTACAATAAGAACATGGGAGGTGTGGACCTATCAGACCAGGTACTGGAGCCGTATAATGCCATGCGGAAAACACGGGTGTGGTACAAAAAACTGGCTGTGCACCTCGTACAGATGGCAATGTACAATGCCTACGTGCTGTATCGGGGTGCAGGCCAGAGGGGCACCTTCCTCGAGTTTCAGGAAGACGTTATCAAGGCCCTAATATTTGGGGAACAGGAGGTGGGAGAGCAGCCCAGTACTTCTGGAAGCGAGGCCACGAGGATTGTACCAGGGCAGCACTTTCCCAGTGAAATTCCCTCCACTGGGAAGAAGGGAAGGACCCAAAAAAAGTGCAGAGTGTGCTATAAACAAGGGATAAGAAAGGACACCATACATCATTGCGAAACGTGCCCCACACAACCCGGCCTGTGTATAAAAAATTGTTTTAAGACATACCACACATCCCTGAAATTTTAATTTGACTGTTGCCCTGACGTTTTACCCCGATGTACTTCGCACAGCTTGTACATAAACCCACATGCCAAGTCCTTCCCTTCTGGGCCCTGCCATGTGCCCAAACAGTTTACGCCCAGATATGGGGCATTTCTGCACATAGGAGCAATTGGGTAACGCATCATGGGGTACCTTTTTTCCTTCTGCTCCTGGTAAAAAATATAAATCTGGGCCTAAAGCTAAACATTGCTGGAAAAATTAGAATTTTTTTGTATTCAACTCAAACTGTTAAAAAAATTCCTGAAACATCTATGAGTTCAAAATGCTCACTGCACCCCTTACTAAATTCCCTGAGGGGACAAGTTTCCAAAATGGGGTCAATTCTTTGGGGTTTCAAATGTACTGGTACCTCAGGGGCACTGCAAACACTATATGGGGTCTGAAAATTATTCCAGCAAAATCTGCATTCAAAAACCGCTCCTTTCCTTCTGAGCCCTGCTATGTGCCCAAACAACAGTTTACGCCCACATATGGGGCATTTCCGTGCCCGGGAGAAATTGGGTAATGCATCATGGGGTACCTTTTCTCCTTCTGCTCCTGGTAAAAGCTATAAATCTGGGCCTAAAGCTAAACATTACAGGAAAAATTTGAATTTTTCGTATTCAACTCAAACTGTTGAAAAAATTCCTGAAAAACCTATGAGTTCAAAACGCTCACTGCACCCCTTAATAAATTCCCTGAGGGGACAAGTTTCCAAAATGGGGTCAATTCTTTGGGGTTTCAAATGTACTGGTACGTCAGGGGCACTGCAGACACTACATGGGGGCTGAAAATGATTCCAGCAAAATCTGCATTCAAAAGGTGCTCCTTTCCTACTGAGCACTGCCATGTGCCCAAACAACGATTTATGCCCACATATGGGGCATTTCCGTGCCCGGGAGAAATTGCGCAACGCATCATGGGGTACCTTTTCTCCTTCTGCTCCTGGTAAAAACTATAAATCTGGGCCTAAAGCTAAACATTATGTGAAAAAATGGAATTTTTCGTATTCAACTCAAATTGTTAAAAAAATTCCTCAAGCACCTGTGGGTTCAAACCTCTCACTACACCCCTTAATAAATTTCCTGAGGGGTCTAGTTTCCAAAATGGGGTCAATTCTTGGGGGTTTCAAATGTACTGGTACCTCGGGGGCACTGCAAACACTACATGGGGTCTGAAAATTATTCCAGCAAAATCTGCATTCAAAAAGCCAAATATCGCTCCTTCTCTTCTGAGCCCTGCCATGTGCGTGAACAACAGTTTACGCCCACATATGGGGCATTTCCGTGCTCGGGAGCAATTGGGTAACGCATCATGGGGTACCTTTTCTCCTTCTGCTCCTGGTAAAAACTATAAATCTGGGCCTAAAGCTAAACATTATGTGAAAAAATGGAATTTTTCGTATTCAACTCAAATTGTTAAAAAAATTCCTCAAGCACCTGTGGGTTCAAACCTCTCACTACACCCCTTAATAAATTTCCTGAGGGGTCTAGTTTCCAAAATGGGGTCAATTCTTGGGGGTTTCAAATGTACTGGTACCTCGGGGGCACTGCAAACACTACATGGGGTCTGAAAATTATTCCAGCAAAATCTGCATTCAAAAAGCCAAATATCGCTCCTTCTCTTCTGAGCCCTGCCATGTGCGTGAACAACAGTTTACGCCCACATATGGGGCATTTCCGTGCTCGGGAGCAATTGGGTAACGCATCATGGGGTACCTTTTCTCCTTCTGCTCCTGGTAAAAACTATAAATCTGGGCCTAAAGCTAAACATTATGTGAAAAAATGGAATTTTTCGTATTCAACTCAAATTGTTAAAAAAATTCCTCAAGCACCTGTGGGTTCAAACCTCTCACTACACCCCTTAATAAATTTCCTGAGGGGTCTAGTTTCCAAAATGGGGTCAATTCTTGGGGGTTTCAAATGTACTGGTACCTCGGGGGCACTGCAAACACTACATGGGGTCTGAAAATTATTCCAGCAAAATCTGCATTCAAAAAGCCAAATATCGCTCCTTCTCTTCTGAGCCCTGCCATGTGCGTGAACAACAGTTTACGCCCACATATGGGGCATTTCCGTGCTCGGGAGCAATTGGGTAACGCATCATGGGGTACCTTTTCTCCTTCTGCTCCTGGTAAAAACTATAAATCTGGGCCTAAAGCTAAACATTATGTGAAAAAATGGAATTTTTCGTATTCAACTCAAATTGTTAAAAAAATTCCTCAAGCACCTGTGGGTTCAAACCTCTCACTACACCCCTTAATAAATTTCCTGAGGGGTCTAGTTTCCAAAATGGGGTCAATTCTTGGGGGTTTCAAATGTACTGGTACCTCGGGGGCACTGCAAACACTACATGGGGTCTGAAAATTATTCCAGCAAAATCTGCATTCAAAAAGCCAAATATCGCTCCTTCTCTTCTGAGCCCTGCCATGTGCGTGAACAACAGTTTACGCCCACATATGGGGCATTTCCGTGCTCGGGAGCAATTGGGTAACGCATCATGGGGTACCTTTTCTCCTTCTGCTCCTGGTAAAAACTATAAATCTGGGCCTAAAGCTAAACATTATGTGAAAAAATGGAATTTTTCGTATTCAACTCAAATTGTTAAAAAAATTCCTCAAGCACCTGTGGGTTCAAACCTCTCACTACACCCCTTAATAAATTTCCTGAGGGGTCTAGTTTCCAAAATGGGGTCAATTCTTGGGGGTTTCAAATGTACTGGTACCTCGGGGGCACTGCAAACACTACATGGGGTCTGAAAATTATTCCAGCAAAATCTGCATTCAAAAAGCCAAATATCGCTCCCTCTCTTCTGAGCCCTGCCATGTGCGTGAACAACAGTTTACGCCCACATATGGGGCATTTCTAAAAACTGCAGAATCCTGGTAATAAATCCCGAGTTTTGTTTCTCTGTTAACTCCTGCTGTTTTATAGGAAAAAATGGTTTTAAATTGAAAATCTGTAGAAAAATTGAATTTTTCTAATTTCTGATGCACATTTGTTTAATTCCTGTGAAGCATCTAAAGCGTTAATAAACTTTCTAAATGCCATTTTAAATACTTTGAAAGGTGCAGTTTTTAAAATGTGGTGATTTGTGGGGGTTTTCTGGTATACAGGCTCTTAAAATCCACGTCTAAACTGAGTTGGCCCTTAAAAATTCAGATTTTGAAATTTGCTAGCAAATTTGAAAAATGACTGCTAAATTTATATACTTTGTGGAGTCTAAAAAAAATAAAATAACGCTTAAAAAATTATTGCAGTATAAAGCAGGCATACGGGAAATGTTAATTATTAACTATTTTGTGGTGTTTGACTATCTGTCTTACAGAAAGTTTAATTCAAAGTTTGAAAATTGTCAATTTTTCCAAATTTTCTGTAAATTTCGATTTGTTTTCCTAGTTAAGACAAAATTTATTGATGCAATTTTTACACAAACATAAAGTACAATATGTCACGAAAAAACAATCTCAGAATCACATTGATAAGTAAAAGCATTCAAAAGTTATTAGCACATAAAGTGACAGATGTCCGATTGGAAAAATAAGGCTTGGTCCTTAAGCCCAAAATAGGCCATGTCATGAAGGGGTTAAGCTGCCAGTGCACCGACTGCTGTGCGACGTGCCCACACGGTGGAACTCTACGCTCCACATGTTGGCCAGGCTCTATGAACAACGGAGAGCTATCGTCGAATACCAACTCCAACATGGGCGGCGCAGTGGGAGTCAGCCTCCTCAATTCCTTTCAGAAGAGTGGGCCTGGTTGGCAGACATCTGCCATGTCCTTGGTAATTTTGAGGAGTCTACCCAGGTGGTGAGCGGCGATGCTACAATCATTAGCGTCACCGTTCCTCTGCTATGCATCTTGAGAAATTCCCTGCAAACCATAAAGGCAGCTGCTTTGCGCTCGGAAACGGGGGCGGGGGAAGACAGTATGCCGCTGGATAGTCAGAGCACCCTCCTGTCTATTTCTCAGCGCGTACAGGAGGAGGAGGAGGAGCATGAGGAGGATGAGGAGGAGGGGGAAGAGACAGCTTGGGCCGCTGCTGACGGTACACCGGCTGATTGCCTGTCATCCTTTCAGCGTGTATGGCCTGAGGAGGAGGAGGAGGAGGATCCTGAAAGTGATCTTCCTAGTGAGAACAGCCATGTGTTGCGTACAGGTACCCTGGCACACATGGCTGACTTCATGTTAGGATGCCTTTCTCGTGACCCTCGCGTTGCACGCATTCTGGCCACGACGGATTACTGGGTGTACACACTGCTCGACCCACGGTATAAGGAGAACCTGCCCACTCTGATTCCCGAAGAGGAAAGGGGTTCGAGAGTGTTGCTATACCACAGGACCCTTGCGGACAAGCTGATGGTAAAATTCCCAGCCGACAGCGCTAGTGGCAGAAGGCGCAGTACCGAGGGCAAGGTAGCAGGGGATGTGCGTAGATCGAGCAGCATGTACATCGCAGGCAGTGCAACAGTCTTTAAGGGCCTGGCCAGCTTTATGGCTCCCCAGCAAGACTATGTCACCGCTCCCCAGTCAAGGCTGAGTCGGCGGGAGCACTGTAAAAGGATGGTGAGGGAGTACGTAGCGGATCGCACGACCATCCTTGGTGACGCCTCTGCCCCCTACAACTACTGGGTGTCGAAGCTGGACACGTGGCCTGAACTCGCGCTGTATGCCCTGGAGGTGCTTGCTTGTCCTGCGGCTAGTGTCTTGTCGGAGAGGGTGTTTAGTGTGGCTGGGGGAATCATCACAGATAAGCGTACCCGCCTGTCAACCGACAGTGCCGACAGGCTAACACTCATCAAGATGAACAAAGGCTGGATTTCCCCAGACTTCTCTTCTCCACCAGCGGACAGCAGCGATACGTAAGCAATACGTAGGCTGCACCCGCGGATGGAAGCATCGTTCTCTCTCACCATCCAAAACGGGGACATTTCTGCTTCATCAATCTGTGTCTAATATTCCTCCTCCTCCTCCTCCTGCTCCTCCTCCTGAAACCTCACGTAATCACGCTGAACGGGCAATTTTTCTTAGGGCCACAAGGCTCAGTCAAATAATTTTTCAGAACAATTTTTAAAAGTTTCAATGCTCTTAAAAGCGTTGGAACTTTAACTTGAACCAATTTTTCGTTACACTGGGCTGCCTCCAGGCCTAGTTACCACTTAAGCCACATTAACCAAAGCGATTAATGTGTTTCACCTGCCCTCTTGGCTGGCCATGGCCAATTTTTGGGATGTACATTAGTACTGTTGATACAGCAATTTTTGTGGGCCCTCGCCTACAGTGTAATCAAATTAATTTTTAGCCCACATGCATTACAGCTGACGTAACCTCAGCTGTGTTGGGCAATGCAATGGGATATTTCTGTGTACCGCCGCTGGCTTCCTGGCACCCACCCAGGCAGTGGGTCCACAGGGAGTTTAACCTACATGTGTCCACTTGTAAAGAACCCCAGTCTGACTGGGGCATGCAGTGTGGGCCGAAGCCCACCTGTATTAAGCACGACATTACTACCTCAGCTGTGTTGGGCAATGCAATGGGATATTTTTATGTACCGCCGGTGGGTTCCAGGGAGCCACCCATGCTGTAGGTGCACACGGAGTTTTTAATACATCTGTACACTTCTAAAGAACCCCAGTCTGACTGGGGCATGCAGTGTGGGCCGAAGCCCACCTGTATTACGCACAACATTACTACCTCAGCTGTGTTGGGCAATGCAATGGGATATTTCTATGTACCGCCGGTGGCTTCCTGGCACCCACCCAGGCAGTGGGTCCACAGGGAATTATAAATGCATCTGTTTCCACTTATAAAGAAACCCAGTCTGACTGGGGCATGCAGTGTGGGCCGAAACCCACCTGCATTAACCCTTTCCAGTCCACTGTGTGACCTGTGAAGACATTAGGGTTTTACGGCTGTACAGCTCCGTTGTTGGTAGACGTCCGTCGGGGTTCTCTTACTGTATATTGCCAGCCTCTCTGCTGTCGGAGCCTATCCTACGTGTCAGCTCATGCAGTACTGGCTTTAGCCAGCATATAGCGCCGTTGTATAACGGCAGAAAAAGAGTAAGCCCCCTAGGAAAACCATATACAAATTGGATTGGAAAGGGTTAAGCACAACATTACTACCTCAGCTGTGTTGGGCAATGCAATGGGATATTTCTATGTACCGCCGGTGGCTTCCTGGCACCCACCCATGCTGTAGGTGCACACAGAGTTTTTACTACATCTGTACACTTATAAAGAACCCCAGTCAGACTGGGGCATGCAGTGTGGGCCGAAGCCCACCTGCATTAAGCACGACATTACTACCTCAGCTGTGTTGGGCAATGCAATGGGATATTTCTGTGTACCGCCGGTGGGTTCCAGGGAGCCACCCATGCTGTCGGTCCACAGGGACTTCACAATAGGGAGTTGTACCTGCCTGTGTCTATGAATTAAAAAGCCCGGTCTGACTGGGGCATGCAGACACCTTGACAGAATGAATAGTGTGTGGCACATAGGTTCCCCATTGCTATGCCCACGTGTGCAGCTCCTGATGGCGGTGGCACAGGATTCTATTTCTCATTGCTTCTGTACAGCATTGTGGGCTATCGCTCCGCCACTTTTAAAGAGGGTCGCTGCCTAGCCGTGCCAACCTCTGCAGTGTGTGCCTGCGGTCCCTCGTCATGGCAGACGCAATTCTAAATAGACATGAGCGTGGTGTGGCATGAGGGCAGCTGAAGGCTGCGCAGGGACAGTTTGGTGTGCGCTGTGGGGGGGAGGGGGGGCGGTTGGTCAGCATGTAACCCAGGAGAAGTGGCAGCGGAGTGTCATGCAGGCAGTGATTGTGCTTTGTTGGAGGTAGTGTGGTGCTTAGCTAAGGTATGCCATGCTAATGAGGGCTTTTCAGAAGTAAAAGTTGTTGGGAGGGGGGGGGGCACTCTTGCCGGTATTGTGGCTTAATAGTGGGACCTGTGAACTTGAGATGCAGCCCAACATGTAGCCCCTCGCCTGCCCTATCCGTCACTGTGTCATTCCCATCACTTTCTTGAATTGCCCAGATTTTCACACATGAAAACCTTAGCGAGCATCGGCGAAATACAAAAATGTTCTGGTCGCCCATTGACTTCAATGGGGTTCGTTGTTCGAAACGAACCCTCGAGCATCACGGGAAGTTCGTTCCGAATAACGAACACCCGAACATTTTGGTGTTCGCTCATCTCTAATACTGAATGATTCTTGTTGAACGAGCCAAACAGCTAAACAGACTGACCGAGAGCGAAGATTCACTGCTGCAATCAGGAATCATCCAGTCTAAACGCACCCTAAGGCTTCTTCACCTTGCGCAAAATGCAGGGAATAGAACGGATCCTGCGCACACATCAAAATAGGTGAAAGTTAGAAGAGCTCCTATAGTGAAAATCCATAGTAATAACAAACCTGAGACTAAGGCCTCCTGTCCACGGACGTGATTTCGCCGGTGGTAAATTGCCGGCGAATCACGCTGTCTTAAGCTTTCCATGGCGTTGCTATGGAAAGCATCGGCCCCGTGTCCACAGACAGAGAATCATTGCGATTCTCCACTTGCGGCTGGCAATTCGCAGCATTCTGCAAATTGCCGCGATTCTCTGCAGTCAGCCTATCTGTCAGACAGGCTGACCGGCAGAGATTCGTCTGCTGGCTTCTGCTCCCAGGCGGTGGTGATTCGCTGCAGGAGTTCGCAACAGCCGTGGGCAGGGGGCCTAAATTGCCCCCAAGACACTGAGCTTCAGGATAAAGATACATAGCTACAATATAACATCTTAATACACAAACAAAATTGAACCTTCTGGTTACCAGCAACCTGTAACAGTTATCTATTGCTCAACTGCATCACTGTTAACACGCCAATGAATCTACCTTGAGAGAACTCACCAGGCATTTGCAGGATGAATGGAGGGAAACACCAGCTGAACTGTATCAGACGTTCGTAGAAAGTATAACACGGAGAGTATCTGATGTCATTAGGGTCAAAGGAGCCCCAGGAAGCATTAACTAAGGAAATAACTACTACTTATGATTATTACTCAGGGGTTCATTTACATTTGGTAGGATAGTGTATACATTCGCAGCAGAGATTGCTTGATGTATGACATGCATGACCTATGTACAAGCAGCATACATAGAGATTAACATACACATCGTGTCCATAGAGACTGTATGAGAACATCCTTAAAGGGGTTGTCCCGCGGCAGCAAGTGGGTCTATACACTTCTGTATGGCCATATTAATGCACTTTGTAATATACATTGTGCATTAATTATGAGCCATACAGAAGTTATAAAAAGTTTTTCACTTACCTGTTCCGTTGCTAGCGTCCTCGTTCCCATGGAGCCGACTAATTTTCGCCGTCTGATGGCCAAATTAGCCGCGCTTGCGCAGTCCGGGTCTTCTGCTTTCTTCAATGGGGCTCCGTGTAGCTCCGTGTAGCTCCGCCCCGTCACGTGCCGATTCCAGCCAATCAGGAGGCTGGAATCGGCAATGGACCGCACAGAAGCCCTGCGGTCCACCGAGGGGAGAAGATGCCGGCGGCCATCTTCAGCCGGTAAGTAAGAAGTCACCGGAGCGCGGGGATTCAGGTAAGCGCTGTCCGGTTTTTTCTTTAGGTCCCTGCATCGGGGTTGTCTCGCGCCGAACAGGGGGTTGGGGGGGTTGAAAAAAAAAAAACCCGTTTCGGCGCGGGACAACCCCTTTAAGGCTGGGTTCTGAAGGAAGGGAAACCCAGCGGATATTTTGCAGCTTGGCTGCACCGAAAAACCGCGAGATTTCCGCGGAATAAGCGCAGCTTCAAAGCCCCCGGCCTTTAGCTGCAGGTTTTGGAGTGGCTTCGCGCCTGCATCTCTGCTGCAGCCATATCTTCCCATAGAGAGGAGAGAGGCCGCTGCAGAATTGAAAAAGGAATTGACATGCTGCGTCTTTGCTTTCCGCGTGGCATGTCAATTTCAGTGCAGCTTGGCCGCAGCGTGTGGATAAGATTTTTGCAAAATCTCATCCACTTTTCTGGCTAATCCAGAGATTAGACACCGGGGGCGGTATTGCCGTGGACATTCCGCACCGAAATTCTGAGGCGATTCCGTCCCGTGTGAACCAGCCTTACTGGTACTCTGACCACAGGGGCTTGTTTGTTCAGTAAAGTAACTTGCAGTTTAGTGCCATGGACACTGAATAATAAAGTGCTACTTTCCCTTTAAGAAAGTAACATTTGTGCATGGTGATGAAACAATGTAGCAGATGGACTTAGTTTGCATACAATTGTTACTATCTGCTGACTCAGCTGAGCGGATCCACCTGCACTCACAGTCCATTCCTCCCATAAAACTTTGTGGCAGACATAAGAGCTGTGATGCAAGCCCACATATCTGGGTGCAGACCCCTAACCCATCTGTCACACTCTCTGCTGTATCTTCTGGCCCGGCACCATCTGGCCAATTTCTTCTTTCCATTCCAATTAACCCCTTCCCGGCTCGGGGCTGTTCTCTTGCATTGTCTTGCAGGCAGCCTGTAATATAAAAACTGCGAGGCTATTATAGAAGTTGTGTCCGGGCCGTGTGTACATAAACTATTATATGTGGCATCAACTGAGAAATACTGAGAGCCATGAAGGGTTAAAAGAGAGGAATAAGAAGATTCTAGAGTCATTTCTAAGACAATGGCTGCATTACTTGGAGGCAAACGGCGTTATGGGGGAACGTTGTGAAAGAACAACATTTTAGAAATTATTTTTATTGTACTTTAGGAATATTAGAGAGATTTCTACAGGGAATTTACATCTATCTATCTCCTATCTATCTATCTATCTATCTATCTATCTATCTATCTATCTATCTATCTATCTATCTATCTCCTATCTATCTATCTATCTCCTATCTATCTATCTATCTATCTATCTCCTATCTATCTATCATCTATCTCCTATCTATCTCCTATCTATCTATCTATCTATCTATCTATCTCCTATCTATCTATCTATCTCCTATCTATCTCCTATCTATCTATCTCATATCTATCTATCTATCATTTATCTATCTATCTATCTATCTATCTCATATCTATCTATCTATCATCTATCTCCTATCTATCTCCTATCTATCTATCTATCTCCTATCTATCTATCTATCATCTATCTATCTGTCATCTATCTCCTATCTATCTATCTATCTATCTCCTATCTATCTATCTCCTATCTATCTATCTATCTATCTATCTATCATCTATCTATCTATCATCTATCTATCTATCATCTATCTCCCATCTATCTCTCTATCTATCTCCTATCTATCTATCTATCTCCTATATCTATCTATCTATCTATCTATCTCCTATCTATCTATCTCCTATCTATCTATCTCCTATCTATCCATCTCCTATCTATCTATCTATCTATCTATCTATCTATCTATCTATCTATCTATCTATCTATCTATCTCCTATCTATCTATCTATCTATCTATCTATCTATCTCCTATCTATCTATCTCCTATCTATCTCTCTATCTATCTCTCTATCTCCTATCTATCTATCTATCTATCTCCTATCTATCTATCTATCTATCTCCTATCTATCTCCTATCTATCTATCTCCTATCTATCTCTCTATCTCCTATCTATCTCTCTATCTCATATCTATCTATCTATCTGTCTATCTCCTATCTATCTCCTATCTATCTCCTATCTATCTCCTATCTATCTCTCTATCTCCTATCTATCTATCTATCTATCTATCTCCTATCTATCTATCATCTATCTATCATCTATCTCCTATCTATCTATCTCCTATCTATCTATCTATCTATCTATCTATCTATCTATCTATCTATCTATCATCTATCTATCATCTATCTCCCATCTATCTCTCTATCTATCTCCTATCTATCTATCTATCTATCTCCTATATCTATCTATCTATCTCCTATCTATCTATCTCCTATCTATCTATCTCCTATCTATCTATCTCCTATCTATCCATCTCCTATCTATCTATCTATCCATCCATCTATCTCCTATCTATCTCCTATCTATCTATCTATCTATCTCCTATCTATCTATCTCCTATCTATCTCTCTATCTCCTATCTATCTATCTCCTATCTATCTCTCTATCTATCTCTCTATCTCATATCTATCTCCTATCTATCTCCTATCTATCTATCTCCTATCTATCTATCTATCTATCTATCTCTCTATCTCCTATCTATCTCCTATCTATCTCCTATCTATCTCTCTATCTCCTATCTCTCTATCTCCTATCTATCTATCTATCTATCTATCTATCTATCTATCTCATATCTATCTATCTCCTATCTATCTCCTATCTATCTATCTATCTCCTATCTATCTCTCTCTCTCATATCTATCTATCTATCTCTCTATCTCATATCTATCTATCTATCTATCTATCTATCTATCTGTCTGTCTATCTCCTATCTATCTCCTATCTATCTATCTATCTCATATCTATCTATCTATATCCTATCTATCTATCTCATATCTATGTATCTCTCTCATATCTATCTATCTCCTATCTATCTCTCTATCTCATATCTATCTATCTATCTATCTATCTATCTATCTATCTCATATCTATCTATCTATCTATCATCTATCTCCTATCTATCTCCTATCTATCTATCTATCATCTATCTATCTGTCATCTATCTCCTATCTGTCTATCTCCTATCTATCTATCTATCTATCATCTATCTATCTATCATCTATCTCCCATCTATCTCTCTATCTATCTCCTATCTATCTATCTATCTCCTATATCTATCTATCTATCTATCTATCTATCTATCTATCTATCTATCTATCTATCTCCTATCTATCTATCTCCTATCTATCTATCTCCTATCTATCCATCTCCTATCTATCTATCTATCTATCTATCTATCCATCCATCTATCTCCTATCTATCTATCTATCTATCTCCTATCTATCTGTCTCCTATCTATCTATCTCCTATCTATCTCTCTATCTCCTATCTATCTATCTCCTATCTATCTCTCTATCTATCTCTCTATCTCCTATCTATCTATCTATCTATCTATCTATCTATCTATCTCCTATCTATCTATCTATCTATCTATCTATCTATCTATCTCCTATCTATCTCCTATCTATCTATCTCCTATCTATCTCTCTATCTCCTATCTATCTCTCTATCTCATATCTATCTATCTATCTGTCTATCTCCTATCTATCTCCTATCTATCTCCTATCTATCTCTCTATCTCCTATCTCTCTATCTCCTATCTATCTATCTATCTATCTATCTCCTATCTATCTATCATCTATCTATCATCTATCTCCTATCTATCTATCTCCTATCTATCTATCTATCTATCTATCTATCTATCTATCTATCTATCTATCTATCTATCTATCATCTATCTATCTATCATCTATCTCCCATCTATCTCTCTATCTATCTCCTATCTATCTATCTATCTATCTCCTATATCTATCTATCTATCTCCTATCTATCTATCTCCTATCTATCTATCTCCTATCTATCTATCTCCTATCTATCCATCTCCTATCTATCTATCTATCCATCCATCTATCTCCTATCTATCTCCTATCTATCTATCTATCTATCTATCTCCTATCTATCTATCTCCTATCTATCTCTCTATCTCCTATCTATCTATCTCCTATCTATCGCTCTATCTATCTCTCTATCTCATATCTATCTCCTATCTATCTCCTATCTATCTATCTCCTATCTATCTATCTCCTATCTATCTATCTATCTATCTATCTATCTCTCTATCTCCTATCTATCTCCTATCTATCTCCTATCTATCTCTCTATCTCCTATCTCTCTATCTCCTATCTATCTATCTATCTATCTATCTATCTATCTATCTATCTCATATCTATCTATCTCTCTCTCTCATATCTATCTATCTATCTCTCTATCTCATATCTATCTATCTATCTATCTATCTATCTATCTATCTGTCTGTCTATCTCCTATCTATCTATCTATCTCATATCTATCTATCTATATCCTATCTATCTATCTCATATCTATGTATCTCTCTCATATCTATCTATCTCCTATCTATCTCTCTATCTCATATCTATCTATCTATCTATCTATCTATCTATCTATCTATCTATCTATCTCCTATCTATCTATCTATCTATCTATCTCCTATCTCTCTCCTATCTATCTATCTATCTATCTATCTATCTATCTATCTATCTCCTATCTATCTATCTATCTATCTATCTATCTATCTATCTCATATCTATCTATCTATCTATCTCATATCTATCTCATATCTACCGTTTCCCCGAAAATAAGACACGTCTTATATTAATTTTTGCTCCCAAATATGCGCTATGTCTTATTTTCAGGGGGTGTCTTATTTCGCCGCGGCAAATCCGTCTGTGGCCGCTAGTCCCTCAATTGGCCAGCTTTGTGGACAAAATTTATCAGAAATCTCGTCCACGTGGGACAGCAAAGCCACGGCAAAGCTGGGAGAAGCCGGTGTTGTGGTGCGGATTCACCGGCCACAGAAACGGAAAAGCGTGCAGCCAGGTCGCTTCAAAACAAGCGGCTGAGTGTTGTGGGTTTTGAAGCAGCGCTTTCCCGCCTGAAATCTCGCTGTTTATCGCTGTGGCCAAACTGCGAGATTTCCGCTGGAAATACGCTCTGTGAGAACCCAGCCTTAAAGGGGTTCTGACATGAATAATTTTTTTATGCTTTAGCAGCCATTGTTCCCTGGTCTGCCTAATGGACCCAGGGAACCCATGGTTTAATGGCTGCTAAAGCATAAAAAGATAATACTTACCTGTTCTTCTGTTGTTGTTGACATCGGGTGGTCATCTCCCGGCAGGCGCTGCTCTTCCTCTTCTTCCTCCAGCAGCCGTGCCGCTCCGGGATCGCGCGCATGCGCAGTGGAGAGGTGCCCTCTGACAGGAGTCAGGACGGGCTGCGTCTCCACTGCGCATGCGCAGCACTCCGGAGTTCAGCCGGACGGACGGGCCGCCCACAGCAAGCACTGCTTGTGACGTGCTTGCTGTGAGCGGTCCGTCCGTTGACCTCGGAAGTGCCTGACGGACGGACCAGAGCAGGAAGCGGTCTTTTTGACCGCTCTTGCTCTGCTTTAAAGGCACAGAAGATGATGCCGGCTGGAGGGGACATGCCTGGCGATCGGGCCAGGCCGGGCAAGGTGAGTACAATTTTTTTTTCTTCATGTCAGAACCCCTTTAAGAATCACACAGGGTGCCTGACTCACACACAGAGCCATAAAAAAATAAGGGCTGTAAAGTAACGTACCTGTCTGCAGACAGAAGTTCCTGTACCACTTGTAAGCAGGAATGGTATTGCAGCTTCCGGCCACCAGGGGGAGCTCATCACAGCAGACATGTACAGCAGGAACAGAACGTACAGTATGGACTTTTCCAGCCAGCAAGGGGACTCACAACAGCACACTCATACAGCACTGCAGGGACAGGATAACAGCAGACTGTCTGCAGATCTACCTATACATCTGAAGGTAGGAGACAACGGGGATGGCAGCAGGGGACAGGCCTCTTGACTTGCCTGCACACTTTACTATGCCTTACTATCGGAGGGTGCCTTATATTTGGGACTTCTGCAAATTTCAGGGGGTGTCTTATTTTCAGGGGGTGCCTTATTTTCAGGGAAACACGGTATCTATTTATCTATCTATATCATATCTATCTATCCATCTATCTATCATCTATCTCCTATCTATCTCCTATCTATCTATCTCATATCTATCTATCTCCTATCTATCTATCTATCTATCCCATATCTATCTATCTATCTATCTATCTATCTATCTATCTATCTATCTATCTCCTATCTACCTATCTATCTCCTATCTATCTATCTATCTATCTATCCATCTATCTCCTATCTATCCATCTATCTCCTATCTATCTATCTATCTATCTATCCATCTATCTCCTATCTATCTATCTATCTATCTATCTATCTATCTATCCATCTATCTCCTATCTATCTATCTATCTATCTATCCATCTATCTCCTATCTATCCATCTATCTCCTATCTATCCATCTATCTCCTATCTATCTATCTATCTATCTATCTATCTATCTATCTATCTATCTATCTCCTATCTATCTATCTCCTATCTATCTATCTATCTATCTATCTTCTATCTATCTATCTATCTCCTATCTATCTATCTATCTATCTATCTATCTATCTATCTATCTATCTATCTATCTCCTATCTATCTATCTCCTATCTATCTATCTCCTATCTATCTATCTATCTATCTCATATCTATCTATCTATCTCCTATCTATCTATCTATCTATCTATCTATCTATCTATCTATCTATCTATCTCCTATCTATCTATCTATCTCCTATCTATCTATCTATCTATCTATCTCCTATCTATCTATCATCTATCTCCTATCTATCTCCTATCTATCTATCTATCTATCTATCTATCTCCTATCTATCTATCTATCTATCTCCTATCTATCTCCTATCTATCTATCTCATATCTATCTATCTATCATTTATCTATCTATCTATCTATCTATCTCATATCTATCTATCTATCATCTATCTCCTATCTATCTCCTATCTATCTATCTATCTCCTATCTATCTATCTATCATCTATCTATCTGTCATCTATCTCCTATCTATCTATCTATCTATCTCCTATCTATCTATCTCCTATCTATCTATCTATCTATCTATCATCTATCTATCTATCATCTATCTATCTATCATCTATCTCCCATCTATCTCTCTATCTATCTCCTATCTATCTATCTATCTCCTATATCTATCTATCTATCTATCTATCTCCTATCTATCTATCTCCTATCTATCTATCTCCTATCTATCCATCTCCTATCTATCTATCTATCTATCTATCTATCTATCTATCTATCTATCTATCTATCTCCTATCTATCTATCTATCTATCTATCTATCTATCTCCTATCTATCTATCTCCTATCTATCTCTCTATCTATCTCTCTATCTCCTATCTATCTATCTATCTATCTCCTATCTATCTATCTATCTATCTCCTATCTATCTCCTATCTATCTATCTCCTATCTATCTCTCTATCTCCTATCTATCTCTCTATCTCATATCTATCTATCTATCTGTCTATCTCCTATCTATCTCCTATCTATCTCCTATCTATCTCCTATCTATCTCTCTATCTCCTATCTCTCTATCTCCTATCTATCTATCTATCTATCTATCTCCTATCTATCTATCATCTATCTATCATCTATCTCCTATCTATCTATCTCCTATCTATCTATCTATCTATCTATCTATCTATCTATCTATCTATCATCTATCTATCATCTATCTCCCATCTATCTCTCTATCTATCTCCTATCTATCTATCTATCTATCTCCTATATCTATCTATCTATCTCCTATCTATCTATCTCCTATCTATCTATCTCCTATCTATCTATCTCCTATCTATCCATCTCCTATCTATCTATCTATCCATCCATCTATCTCCTATCTATCTCCTATCTATCTATCTATCTATCTCCTATCTATCTATCTCCTATCTATCTCTCTATCTCCTATCTATCTATCTCCTATCTATCTCTCTATCTATCTCTCTATCTCATATCTATCTCCTATCTATCTCCTATCTATCTATCTCCTATCTATCTATCTATCTATCTATCTCTCTATCTCCTATCTATCTCCTATCTATCTCCTATCTATCTCTCTATCTCCTATCTCTCTATCTCCTATCTATCTATCTATCTATCTATCTATCTATCTATCTATCTCATATCTATCTATCTCCTATCTATCTCCTATCTATCTATCTATCTCCTATCTATCTCTCTCTCTCATATCTATCTATCTATCTCTCTATCTCATATCTATCTATCTATCTATCTATCTATCTGTCTGTCTATCTCCTATCTATCTCCTATCTATCTATCTATCTCATATCTATCTATCTATATCCTATCTATCTATCTCATATCTATGTATCTCTCTCATATCTATCTATCTCCTATCTATCTCTCTATCTCATATCTATCTATCTATCTATCTATCTATCTATCTATCTCATATCTATCTATCTATCTATCATCTATCTCCTATCTATCTCCTATCTATCTATCTATCATCTATCTATCTGTCATCTATCTCCTATCTGTCTATCTCCTATCTATCTATCTATCTATCATCTATCTATCTATCATCTATCTCCCATCTATCTCTCTATCTATCTCCTATCTATCTATCTATCTCCTATATCTATCTATCTATCTATCTATCTATCTATCTATCTATCTATCTATCTCCTATCTATCTATCTCCTATCTATCTATCTCCTATCTATCCATCTCCTATCTATCTATCTATCTATCTATCCATCCATCTATCTCCTATCTATCTATCTATCTATCTCCTATCTATCTGTCTCCTATCTATCTATCTCCTATCTATCTCTCTATCTCCTATCTATCTATCTCCTATCTATCTCTCTATCTATCTCTCTATCTCCTATCTATCTATCTATCTATCTATCTATCTCCTATCTATCTATCTATCTATCTATCTATCTATCTATCTATCTCCTATCTATCTCCTATCTATCTATCTCCTATCTATCTCTCTATCTCCTATCTATCTCTCTATCTCATATCTATCTATCTATCTGTCTATCTCCTATCTATCTCCTATCTATCTCCTATCTATCTCTCTATCTCCTATCTCTCTATCTCCTATCTATCTATCTATCTATCTATCTCCTATCTATCTATCATCTATCTATCATCTATCTCCTATCTATCTATCTCCTATCTATCTATCTATCTATCTATCTATCTATCTATCTATCTATCTATCTATCTATCATCTATCTATCTATCATCTATCTCCCATCTATCTCTCTATCTATCTCCTATCTATCTATCTATCTATCTCCTATATCTATCTATCTATCTCCTATCTATCTATCTCCTATCTATCTATCTCCTATCTATCTATCTCCTATCTATCCATCTCCTATCTATCTATCTATCCATCCATCTATCTCCTATCTATCTCCTATCTATCTATCTATCTATCTATCTCCTATCTATCTATCTCCTATCTATCTCTCTATCTCCTATCTATCTATCTCCTATCTATCGCTCTATCTATCTCTCTATCTCATATCTATCTCCTATCTATCTCCTATCTATCTATCTCCTATCTATCTATCTCCTATCTATCTATCTATCTATCTATCTATCTCTCTATCTCCTATCTATCTCCTATCTATCTCCTATCTATCTCTCTATCTCCTATCTCTCTATCTCCTATCTATCTATCTATCTATCTATCTATCTATCTATCTATCTATCTATCTATCTATCTCATATCTATCTATCTCTCTCTCTCATATCTATCTATCTATCTCTCTATCTCATATCTATCTATCTATCTATCTATCTATCTATCTATCTATCTGTCTGTCTATCTCCTATCTATCTATCTATCTCATATCTATCTATCTATATCCTATCTATCTATCTCATATCTATGTATCTCTCTCATATCTATCTATCTCCTATCTATCTCTCTATCTCATATCTATCTATCTATCTATCTATCTATCTATCTATCTATCTATCTATCTATCTCCTATCTATCTATCTATCTATCTATCTATCTCCTATCTCTCTCCTATCTATCTATCTATCTATCTATCTATCTATCTATCTATCTATCTATCTATCTCCTATCTATCTATCTATCTATCTATCTATCTATCTCATATCTATCTATCTATCTATCTCATATCTATCTCATATCTACCGTTTCCCCGAAAATAAGACACGTCTTATATTAATTTTTGCTCCCAAATATGCGCTATGTCTTATTTTCAGGGGGTGTCTTATTTCGCCGCGGCAAATCCGTCTGTGGCCGCTAGTCCCTCAATTGGCCAGCTTTGTGGACAAAATTTATCAGAAATCTCGTCCACGTGGGACAGCAAAGCCACGGCAAAGCTGGGAGAAGCCGGTGTTGTGGTGCGGATTCACCGGCCACAGAAACGGAAAAGCGTGCAGCCAGGTCGCTTCAAAACAAGCGGCTGAGTGTTGTGGGTTTTGAAGCAGCGCTTTCCCGCCTGAAATCTCGCTGTTTATCGCTGTGGCCAAACTGCGAGATTTCCGCTGGAAATACGCTCTGTGAGAACCCAGCCTTAAAGGGGTTCTGACATGAATAATTTTTTTATGCTTTAGCAGCCATTGTTCCCTGGTCTGCCTAATGGACCCAGGGAACCCATGGTTTAATGGCTGCTAAAGCATAAAAAGATAATACTTACCTGTTCTTCTGTTGTTGTTGACATCGGGTGGTCATCTCCCGGCAGGCGCTGCTCTTCCTCTTCTTCCTCCAGCAGCCGTGCCGCTCCGGGATCGCGCGCATGCGCAGTGGAGAGGTGCCCTCTGACAGGAGTCAGGACGGGCTGCGTCTCCACTGCGCATGCGCAGCACTCCGGAGTTCAGCCGGACGGACGGGCCGCCCACAGCAAGCACTGCTTGTGACGTGCTTGCTGTGAGCGGTCCGTCCGTTGACCTCGGAAGTGCCTGACGGACGGACCAGAGCAGGAAGCGGTCTTTTTGACCGCTCTTGCTCTGCTTTAAAGGCACAGAAGATGATGCCGGCTGGAGGGGACATGCCTGGCGATCGGGCCAGGCCGGGCAAGGTGAGTACAATTTTTTTTTCTTCATGTCAGAACCCCTTTAAGAATCACACAGGGTGCCTGACTCACACACAGAGCCATAAAAAAATAAGGGCTGTAAAGTAACGTACCTGTCTGCAGACAGAAGTTCCTGTACCACTTGTAAGCAGGAATGGTATTGCAGCTTCCGGCCACCAGGGGGAGCTCATCACAGCAGACATGTACAGCAGGAACAGAACGTACAGTATGGACTTTTCCAGCCAGCAAGGGGACTCACAACAGCACACTCATACAGCACTGCAGGGACAGGATAACAGCAGACTGTCTGCAGATCTACCTATACATCTGAAGGTAGGAGACAACGGGGATGGCAGCAGGGGACAGGCCTCTTGACTTGCCTGCACACTTTACTATGCCTTACTATCGGAGGGTGCCTTATATTTGGGACTTCTGCAAATTTCAGGGGGTGTCTTATTTTCAGGGGGTGCCTTATTTTCAGGGAAACACGGTATCTATTTATCTATCTATATCATATCTATCTATCCATCTATCTATCATCTATCTCCTATCTATCTCCTATCTATCTATCTCATATCTATCTATCTCCTATCTATCTATCTATCTATCCCATATCTATCTATCTATCTATCTATCTATCTATCTATCTATCTATCTATCTCCTATCTACCTATCTATCTCCTATCTATCTATCTATCTATCTATCCATCTATCTCCTATCTATCCATCTATCTCCTATCTATCTATCTATCTATCTATCCATCTATCTCCTATCTATCTATCTATCTATCTATCTATCTATCTATCTATCCATCTATCTCCTATCTATCTATCTATCTATCTATCCATCTATCTCCTATCTATCCATCTATCTCCTATCTATCCATCTATCTCCTATCTATCTATCTATCTATCTATCTATCTATCTATCTATCTATCTATCTCCTATCTATCTATCTCCTATCTATCTATCTATCTATCTATCTTCTATCTATCTATCTATCTCCTATCTATCTATCTATCTATCTATCTATCTATCTATCTATCTATCTATCTATCTATCTCCTATCTATCTATCTCCTATCTATCTATCTCCTATCTATCTATCTATCTATCTCATATCTATCTATCTATCTCCTATCTATCTATCTATCTATCTATCTATCTATCTATCTATCTATCTATCTATCTATCTATCTCCTATCTATCTATCTATCTCCTATCTATCTATCTATCTATCTATCTCCTATCTATCTATCATCTATCTCCTATCTATCTCCTATCTATCTATCTATCTATCTATCTATCTCCTATCTATCTATCTATCTATCTCCTATCTATCTCCTATCTATCTATCTCATATCTATCTATCTATCATTTATCTATCTATCTATCTATCTATCTCATATCTATCTATCTATCATCTATCTCCTATCTATCTCCTATCTATCTATCTATCTCCTATCTATCTATCTATCATCTATCTATCTGTCATCTATCTCCTATCTATCTATCTATCTATCTCCTATCTATCTATCTCCTATCTATCTATCTATCTATCTATCATCTATCTATCTATCATCTATCTATCTATCATCTATCTCCCATCTATCTCTCTATCTATCTCCTATCTATCTATCTATCTCCTATATCTATCTATCTATCTATCTATCTCCTATCTATCTATCTCCTATCTATCTATCTCCTATCTATCCATCTCCTATCTATCTATCTATCTATCTATCTATCTATCTATCTATCTATCTATCTATCTATCTATCTCCTATCTATCTATCTATCTATCTATCTATCTATCTCCTATCTATCTATCTCCTATCTATCTCTCTATCTATCTCTCTATCTCCTATCTATCTATCTATCTATCTCCTATCTATCTATCTATCTATCTCCTATCTATCTCCTATCTATCTATCTCCTATCTATCTCTCTATCTCCTATCTATCTCTCTATCTCATATCTATCTATCTATCTGTCTATCTCCTATCTATCTCCTATCTATCTCCTATCTATCTCCTATCTATCTCTCTATCTCCTATCTCTCTATCTCCTATCTATCTATCTATCTATCTATCTCCTATCTATCTATCATCTATCTATCATCTATCTCCTATCTATCTATCTCCTATCTATCTATCTATCTATCTATCTATCTATCTATCTATCTATCATCTATCTATCATCTATCTCCCATCTATCTCTCTATCTATCTCCTATCTATCTATCTATCTATCTCCTATATCTATCTATCTATCTCCTATCTATCTATCTCCTATCTATCTATCTCCTATCTATCTATCTCCTATCTATCCATCTCCTATCTATCTATCTATCCATCCATCTATCTCCTATCTATCTCCTATCTATCTATCTATCTATCTATCTCCTATCTATCTATCTCCTATCTATCTCTCTATCTCCTATCTATCTATCTCCTATCTATCTCTCTATCTATCTCTCTATCTCATATCTATCTCCTATCTATCTCCTATCTATCTATCTCCTATCTATCTATCTATCTATCTATCTCTCTATCTCCTATCTATCTCCTATCTATCTCCTATCTATCTCTCTATCTCCTATCTCTCTATCTCCTATCTATCTATCTATCTATCTATCTATCTATCTATCTATCTATCTATCTCATATCTATCTATCTCCTATCTATCTCCTATCTATCTATCTATCTCCTATCTATCTCTCTCTCTCATATCTATCTATCTATCTCTCTATCTCATATCTATCTATCTATCTATCTATCTATCTGTCTGTCTATCTCCTATCTATCTCCTATCTATCTATCTATCTCATATCTATCTATCTATATCCTATCTATCTATCTCATATCTATGTATCTCTCTCATATCTATCTATCTCCTATCTATCTCTCTATCTCATATCTATCTATCTATCTATCTATCTATCTATCTATCTCATATCTATCTATCTATCTATCATCTATCTCCTATCTATCTCCTATCTATCTATCTATCATCTATCTATCTGTCATCTATCTCCTATCTGTCTATCTCCTATCTATCTATCTATCTATCATCTATCTATCTATCATCTATCTCCCATCTATCTCTCTATCTATCTCCTATCTATCTATCTATCTCCTATATCTATCTATCTATCTATCTATCTATCTATCTATCTATCTATCTATCTATCTCCTATCTATCTATCTCCTATCTATCTATCTCCTATCTATCCATCTCCTATCTATCTATCTATCTATCTATCCATCCATCTATCTCCTATCTATCTATCTATCTATCTCCTATCTATCTGTCTCCTATCTATCTATCTCCTATCTATCTCTCTATCTCCTATCTATCTATCTCCTATCTATCTCTCTATCTATCTCTCTATCTCCTATCTATCTATCTATCTATCTATCTATCTCCTATCTATCTATCTATCTATCTATCTATCTATCTATCTATCTATCTATCTCCTATCTATCTCCTATCTATCTATCTCCTATCTATCTCTCTATCTCCTATCTATCTCTCTATCTCATATCTATCTATCTATCTGTCTATCTCCTATCTATCTCCTATCTATCTCCTATCTATCTCTCTATCTCCTATCTCTCTATCTCCTATCTATCTATCTATCTATCTATCTATCTCCTATCTATCTATCATCTATCTATCATCTATCTCCTATCTATCTATCTCCTATCTATCTATCTATCTATCTATCTATCTATCTATCTATCTATCTATCTATCATCTATCTATCTATCATCTATCTCCCATCTATCTCTCTATCTATCTCCTATCTATCTATCTATCTATCTCCTATATCTATCTATCTATCTCCTATCTATCTATCTCCTATCTATCTATCTCCTATCTATCTATCTCCTATCTATCCATCTCCTATCTATCTATCTATCCATCCATCTATCTCCTATCTATCTCCTATCTATCTATCTATCTATCTATCTCCTATCTATCTATCTCCTATCTATCTCTCTATCTCCTATCTATCTATCTCCTATCTATCGCTCTATCTATCTCTCTATCTCATATCTATCTCCTATCTATCTCCTATCTATCTATCTCCTATCTATCTATCTCCTATCTATCTATCTATCTATCTATCTATCTCTCTATCTCCTATCTATCTCCTATCTATCTCCTATCTATCTCTCTATCTCCTATCTCTCTATCTCCTATCTATCTATCTATCTATCTATCTATCTATCTATCTATCTATCTATCTCATATCTATCTATCTCTCTCTCTCATATCTATCTATCTATCTCTCTATCTCATATCTATCTATCTATCTATCTATCTATCTATCTATCTGTCTGTCTATCTCCTATCTATCTATCTATCTCATATCTATCTATCTATATCCTATCTATCTATCTCATATCTATGTATCTCTCTCATATCTATCTATCTCCTATCTATCTCTCTATCTCATATCTATCTATCTATCTATCTATCTATCTATCTATCTATCTATCTATCTATCTATCTCATATCTATCTATCTATCCCTCTCATATCTATCTATCTATCTATCTATCTCATATCTATCTATCTATCTATCTATCTATCTATCTATATCTATCTATCTATATCTATCTCTCTCTCTCATATTTTCACTGTGGTATTTTCATTATTAAAAGTGTATTCTCAGTAATTCCTAATGACACCGGGGTAGAGGAAAATGATATTCAGAATTTTGTAAGTATCTATGATTACTGCCCAGGCTGCCCACAAGTTGAACACACCCAGTGGGCAAACATGATAACTTTTCGAGTCAGACAGGTTGCAGGAGCAGAAGTCTGCTACCACTTTACCTGCAATAAATGTAAGATATAGACGTGCGCCCAGAGAGCCCTTGGTGAAGGAGCACCGAGAAATGACTCAATAATTCTGTGTAACCGAGCAAAGTGCCAAAATATGACCAATGGTATGAGGTGTAACAGCACTGTAAAAAGTCCTAGCCACATTAGACATGTCAACTTACCTACCCGTTGGGTCTTTGTACATGTGCTTCCATCCCTGTAAATATTACCGGAGGCCCATGTGCGCTGTCCCGGCTAAGTATGTTATGTATCAGAAGCCGGAGCCTCTGCACAGACATACAAGACAAAAGGACCGGATGAGAACTGTGAAGGACCTCCAGCCCTTAAGTAATTCTGAGGTGGTAGCGTTGGGAGCCTCCATAATAGGAGTATGGGGCCTGGCAATATACAACGGACGAAGAATAAATGGAACAGCATGTGACATGGCCAAGGCTCTGAATGCTGCTTCTCAAGCCTTGGACTTGTTGCTTCTAGATTTACAAGGGGTGCGTAAAGCCACTTTACAGAACAGGGCCACTACTGACTACATGCTGCTGGCCTTAAGTCCCCAGTGTGAGGAGGTCGAGGGAACGTGCGGGTTTAATTTGACTAACAATGCAGAATCCATACATAAAAAGATACAGGAGATACAGAGCATAGTGCAGTCAATATGACAAGATAGGGATCAGGGATGGTGCGATTGGTTGTTTGGATCCTGGTTCAGCCTATCTTGGCTCCAACAGTTGTTCGGGATAGTATGCGGGGTGGTGGTCATCTGTATATTACTGCATACACTGTATACCTTCTTTAATATCTCTATGTATGGGATGTTTTGGGCACACCAGAAATAGTCTTGATTAAACCCTTAGCCTAACCACACGTTAAACAGAAGTTATAATACTGCAATCTGTTATTGTACCCTATGGTAATTATGTTGTCTTTGTATTTCATGTTTGCTAAGCATTTGATTTTGCCAAATACGGAGACGAGCGAGGAGACTTCAGAACGCCTGCCTGTATACGAGATAAAACAGCCACTGGATCGGTGACGGTGGGAATCGGGCAGAAAAACAGAAGAAAAATAGGGGGGAGTAGAACCCTAGAATGTACCTTTAACGCAACGTCACCAAGAATCTTCAGATGAACTGTTTTAAATGGGGGAAATGTTAACCCTTTCCAATCCACTGTCTGACGTCTAAAGACATTCTGATTGAAGGCTGTACAGCTCCGATGTCGGAAGACGTCCGACAGGGTATTCTTACTGTGATTACTAGCCGCTCTGTTGTTGGGGGCCTCTCCAGCATGTCTCATATCGTAGTACTAGCTCTAGCCAGTAGATGGCGCAATTGTATAATGGCAGAAAAAGAAAGCCCCCTAGGAAACCCTAAATCCAAAATTGGATTGCAAAGGGTTAAGACTGAAGATCGGTTAATCTCCATGTTGTCTTGTCTCATACAAAACTAACTATGAACTTTCGCCCAATCCTGTTTTTCACCTGAGATGAGGATTCATCTGCACATCTGCACACAAATCTGCACACAGGCAGATTTAAATTGCGCATTCCACGAGCAGTAAAGAAATCGCAGCCTGCTCCATTTTAGCGCGGGTTCCATGCGGATGGGCTCCCCTGATCTCTATGGAAGCGTTTGATCCACAATGCATCTGCCTTTACAATTGCATATTTTATCCACACGGATGATCCGCGGTGCGTCCACGTAAATCCACGCAGAAATGCTCTCGATCGTGACCATGACACCATTGAGTGGTTTTGTTTCATCCCATCATCTGGCGGTGACTTTCACAGCCACATAATGGGACACAATCACGCCCAGTTTTTTAAGCCCTGATGCTCACAAACCCTGCATGTTGCATCAGCTCCTCCCATCCATGAAAATGGAGAATAGGGAAAGCAGTGATTCCCATACGGACCATCATTCCATATAAAAAATTGACCATGTGACTAGCCTCATAGGCTCTTATTGAGCCATTGGCTGTCCTTAGAATAAACGGGCAACTGAATGGGTCCTAAAAGTATAATCTTGTCATCAGGTTGGATTTTTACAAGCCCCATCCTCTTGTATAGCCAGAAATATTAATGCGCCAAAGTTGTCAAATATCTGATGTCTCCCCATTTATAAAAATAGTTTGTGCTTATATACAAGTGGGGGAGCCGAGGCTGACGGCCGTTATCCAAATCTGCAGCTGCCTAACATCTATAGACAACTTTTCTCCCTATAGCAAGTATAGAGAATAGACTTAGCATCTTCTATTAGAACAGCGCCCCTAGTGGTGAAGCAAGGAAAATAACAAAACACTTTTGGATACAGTATTAGAAATCCCATATCAACACAAAGCATCCATGTCCGTCCACAACAGATTTCCAGAACACATACTGCTTTAAAAGTGAGACATGTAGCCATCTAAGGCCCCTGGGGATGGAATAAAGCCTGCGGCGACCACGACTTTAAGTGGGAATGATGTATTTATTGGTGGATTTAATCTAGAAGTGGCTATATGTATAATACACCCGGGATCTGCCTCCTACAGACAGAGAAGTGGTGTTTATATGGCGGCGTCCGTGTTATTACAGGCCATTCTCCTGATAGATCTCCTCGGCTCCTTGCAGTAGAGGAGGAGGTGGGTGATGCCTGATTCATATCATTTCTCACAGTCTATGGCAGTAGTCAAGGTGCTCGACGAAAACCTGCTTTTAGCCACAAGAGAAAATTGTCTCTTGAATAAAGCCCCTTCCCTCCTAAGCGGAGGCCGGCGGCACAATCTAAGTGGCATCTACAGACCCGCCACAATGCAGGCTTGTGTTTATAGGTTAGCGCTGCACTGACAATGGAGCTTTATTGGTATTTTTAGCTGTTATGTGTGATTGACCCGCGTACAAAATTGCAAGGTGGCGCTACGGTGAGCGAGTCGCAGGAATATAGATAATGGAAAGGGATACGAGTCTACAGTAGAAGACCAAGAGCCTAAAGAGCCCGAACATCAAATCACCCATCGATACAAGTCCTTGAGATAACCTCTTGGTTAAAACCTTCCTTGGCTTCTTCTTAGTTATTTCCGTCTGTAGTTCTATGACGCCCGATTTGCTTTCAGACGCGGCAAAAAAATTCTGCAAAGGCTAAATTCACACAAGGATCCGCATGTCTGAGAATTCTAATTTTGCCACAAATTTGCGCTGTAATTGTCACAGAATCGCTAAGAAGAACATCTGTAGCAATTCTGTGCATCAAACGTATTTCAATGTGGATATGGGAGGCTATTCCTAGGTGACAAGAAAGCTGGTAGAGTAGGGCCGAAGCTGAGGCCTGCAAGGCTGTAGGAGGAGGCAGCCCATGACACGATTAACGAGGAGTGAAGGGGTTAACAAAGAGTAGGGGGGGGCGGGAGAAGGAGGGGGAAGCAAGTGTGGGAAAAGAAGAAGGAGGAGCCACAATGGAGAGCAGGACGTACAGCGAGACAGCATGGAAGTCTCACCCACCCGCCCTATTGGAAGATGATGGGAGTTTTTTCGGTTAGAGCATTTAAAGAGGGATGGTGTGCATTGGCATGGTAGTGGTTAAGGGGGTGTCCTTGGAGTGGGAGAAAGTTGGAATGGAGGGAAGGTGGAGGCTGGATAGCCACCTTCTCCATTTATTGACTAATGATTATGGTGGGTCTGTTGCTTCTTGTCTCTGACAGGCCGGAGTCCCAGCAGAGATGGTGGGAGTGTCTGGCCTTGGAATGGCTAGTGGGTCTCTGAGTCAGGAGGTAGGCGACTGGAGGCAAGTGGCGATGTTGGGTCTCTGAGTCAGTTGGCTTGCGGCGGGAGGCAGTTGTTGGGAAATCGGGTCTTCCCAGTCAGTTGGTGTGTGGCGGGAGGCATTACAGTATATTTCCCTGGTTGGTGAGGCGACAGAATTGTTTGGGGCTCAAAGGACCTCCCTCTTTATATGTTGTAATAAATGGCTGCTGTGGCCAATATGTTTGTAGAGTCTGTCGTTAATTAGGTTATTGGAGCTGAATTAGTGGAGGTATTAGTGGGGGCTACAGCAAATACGACTCCGTTATACACGGGCCATGGTGCTGTGCCTCAATGGGAAGCTATGTGTGATGGGAGTGATGTTCTGCATGCTGTGTAGACTCTTGCACATGCGGTGCATTAGGTCTTGATGGTTGAGTTATGCCGTTGAAGGTATAGTATGGGGTATGACGATGATGACGATGGTTACAAATGAAAAGGAAGTGTCGTGTTGCTCCAATGTAGCTGCTCTGCTTAAGTAACTTCTATCCTCTTATCATGTGATACAAAACTAAGTTTCATATGTGGAAAATTTTGGGGGGTTGAAAAAAAAACCTGCCTTCACCTCCATCTGTCAGCTGCCGTACCAGTAAGTTACCTGCAGGCCATTACAAAATTACTGTTTAAGGGTTTTGCAGCAATTTTAAGAGAATATTGGGGTTTGTTAGACGGCCACCACCTCCCTCAGTACCCACAGCTCATCAGCATACCACAGATTGTAGGCAGGCCCCAGCAAGCATAGAATGCCCACCTACCACAGGTGTACTGGGGGCTGGACCCTCCAATGGGCAATGAAGAGTCCCGGAGCACATTTTTCAATGCTTTATTAGGCACAACTTAAACAGTTTTAGTGTCTATTCCTCAAAGCTGGATAACAATAGCTGTCCGGACGATGCCCTCCCACCCGATCCGAAGTTACTCTCAGCGATGCGCAGCAGAGTCAGCACGCTCATTGAAGTTTGACTCCAGAACTTTGCCTTCTCTTTCACATAGGTGTGAGCTGGAGTCTCAGTTCTCTCCCCCTTACTGCACAGTAACGACTCAACAAGACGCGCCCTTCTGACTCCGGACTTCCATGAGACCACCCTGCTGCTTCGCTGGTCTCCGCCACCTATTATAACAACATACACTCAACGATCGCTGCATTAGGAACATCACTCAATAGCGGGTCGGCTCACCTTCTAGGATGATTCCAGCTTTCAGAAGTCAAGGGACAGATTCCACAAGATGGCAAACATCCTCCATGCTAAACTGGACCCACGTCCGCTGCAGCAGCTCCATCAGGTGGTGCAAGTTTTGTGGATAATTGGGAGCAGATCTCACAGCTCTTTCTAGTTGAACAACTTCAATAGGTTGGCTGGTAACATGCATAACAGGCTTTAACACAGAGGTGTAACTTGAAGCTTCTGGGCTCCAATGCAAAACCTGGAATCGGGCCCCCAACTATAATGCTTTATTCATAGTACTGGGTTCCCTATATGGAGAAGAGAAGCCTTATGGACCCCCTAAGGCTCCTGGGCCCGGGTGCAACCGCATCCCCTATAGTTACGCCTCTGCTTTAACTCCTTAACTCTCTCTCTGTCAGGGAAGATGGGCCCCCAGTCTACGTTATCTGGTGGCTGCTTTGGAAGTTATTTGTGGTGAAATGGAGGGAAGCAAACAGCCTCTTACTTTCTTTCCTAGACACTCTGACTTCTGACATAGCCAGGATAATATCCGCTAACGAGCTTAAGGCCAGTCCTCCCTCTCGAGTCCACAGATGCTGCCCTAGCTTGTTTCCACAATTAGGCAGGGAAGAAAAAGACTCTGTAGCGGCTGGCTCCACGTCTCATCCTTCACCCGTTTCCTTGAAGGAATTCCAAGCTAAACCCTGGCTGGACTCTATTTGAGCTTGGCTCAGGCTGGCTGGTCTAAGCCTGAGAGACTGGCTGGTCTAAGCCTGAGCTCGGCTCTTCACGTCCTTCCTCTCCGACTACATTTTTCTCTGACCCCTGACCAATCCTAACCCAGACATAGACAATTGACAAGATACAGAGCGGGTTAGGGTGACAGGGGCACAGACATATACAAGTTAGACAACACAGACATTCCCGCATAGACACACATAGACATTCCACATGAAGTGGCCGAAGAAGTGCTGTGAGGACCCTAACTCTGGGCCACCACACCAGCATGTCCCAAACATGTTCAGTGGGGTAACAGTCTGGTGAGTTTGGTACCCAAGTGTTCCTCCAACCACTCCCTAGTGATTTGAGCTCGATGACACTGAGCGTCATCCTGTTGAAAGATGACAGTGTGGTCACGGAAGGCTTCCTGAAGATATGGGTGCAGATGGCCGGCTAACAGGTCCCTGTAGCGTTCACCATTCAATGATAACCAACACCGCCATGACCAGCCTTTTGAACTCCACCAGAGCCTCCATGGGATACAATGTCATGCTGTTTACAATACATGTGGACCTCATCATTCTAATCAACAATTACGAGTTCAAGTCCTCTATGGGGACTTTAAAAAAAAGGTAAAAAAAGTGAAAAATAAAGTTTTTTGATCATCATAAAAAAATAAAGTATACTAAAAGTAAAAAAAAACAACGTTTTCTTATATTCATAATAAAGTATTTGGTTTCACTGCAGCTGAAAAAGTCTAATTTATTACAATAATGCATTATTTATCCCGCACAGTGAACATCGACAGAAAAAAAAGACAAACCGCCAGAATTGTGCTTTTTTTTGGTCACCCTGTCTCTAAGAAAAAAATGTAATAAGAGGGTGATCAAAAAGTCATATGTGCTCCAATGTGGTACCGATAGAAACCGTAGATTGTCCAGCAAACAACAAGCCCCCACACAGCCCCATTGGCAGAAAGATAACACGTCCTAATGGTGCTGACCACAACATAAACCTGCCGTGGCGTGTTTGCTGCAATGTGTGCACCATTAAAAGAATACCCCCGCAGTGATTGCAAAATTGTGGGGTTTCCCTTTTCATTCGCTTAGAAATTTCAAAAAGTTTCTCAGTACATTATATGGAACAGTAAATAGATGCTTTGACAACTACAACTCGTCCCGCAAACAACAACAAGCCCTCATACAGCGACGGCGATGGGAAATAACAGACAGATGATATTTTTTTAATTTGGGGAGGAGAAACCAAAAATTAGATAAAAATAAAAATGGCAACATCCTTAAAGGGGTTGTCCCGCGGCAGCAAGTGGGTCTATACACTTCTGTATGGCCATATTAATGCACTTTGTAATATACATCGTGCATTAAATATTGGCCATACAGAAGTTATTCACTTACCCCCTCCGGTGCTGGCGTCCTCGTCTCCATGGCGACGATCAAGCCTCTTCTCTGGTCGCACGAACAGTCGCGCTTGCGCACTGAAGGATTCCTCCTCTGGGCTCACGAGCTGCGTCCTGGCTCCTCCCTCTTCTCCGCGTCATCATAGCTCCGCCTCCGTCGCATGGTGCCGATCATTGGCTGTAATCGGCAGTGGAACGCAAGACTGGAGAAGAACATCCATGGTGCACCATGGGAGAAAACCGCGGTGCACCTTGGGAAAGGACCGGTGGCCATCTTGAAAGAAGAATTTTTATAAGTTCACGAAACAAGCTAATGGTGAGTAGAAACGCCCTTTAAAAACGCTTTCCACGGGTAGTGTAGTATGTTTGCTTTAGAAGGGGGACTGGGAAGAGAAAAAATTTACATTTCTGCCGCGGGACAACCCCTTTAAGGACTTAATCAAACCAAGCAATGCAGATCCCCACAGATACAGTATACAGAGACATAGTATGATAAGTATCACTATAGAACTAGTCAGGTTCACCTCTTAGGAGCTCCTGTTGAAGATGTCATCCAACTTTCCTATGTCTGCAATATCATTGCATAGCGGTACATATTTAAGGAGTCTGACAGACAAAAAAAAACATGTCTGCCAAATCTGTTACATCCATCTTTTCCATAATTGTATGTAACAAACGCCATCTAGATAGCGTGTCTTACCCCGTCCCAGGCCTCTCACTAGCAAAGCCAGACTCCTACCCTACACTGATGAAGGGCAAACACCCTGAAACAGCTGTCTGTACATGGAGTCTGGCTTTGCTTTGAATTCCTAGTCATTGTTACAAGGCTTGTATAAAGAGTCTGACTTTGGCTTGAAGGAATGCTGCCTCCCAATAGGTGGCGCTGTAGAGGTATTATTTCATCTGTCTTATTTGTATGCTATTTACAGGCTGAGACAAGTGGCGGAAGGACTTACCGCTGATGTTTTTCATTTTAGCCAACAGTTCTCCTTGAAGAGTATATCCAGAAACGTTGTCTAAACCTGTCGATTTTGGTGGGACCAGATGACTCTCAGATCTGTATGGACACCTCCCGAAATTACCAGGAAAGAAGGATCGGACTTCAGCACCAATCCTTTTGTCCCCCCTGGAGATACGCCATCAGAACTGTCTGGCAGCGACTTACTCCATGCTCTACCCAGCCGAACCTTCCGTTCATTAGTGTGATGGGACAGGAGATATAGTCATGAGTTCAGCCGACAGCTATTGCAGGTTGTATGGGCGCTGTTAGGGAACACGGCAGGGAGCTGGTTGGGGTATTACTTGTACTCACTCCCATCATCCAGCGTGTTCCCCTCTGAAGTCACTGCGCGGCACAAAGGTTTGTCCGATGCTCTCTCATAGGACAGCGCACATGAGACTCAGGTTTTCGTACTGGATCACGGGAGCAGGTGAGTATAAAACATACATAACTTAGATTATAGTACTGTGTGGACGTGGCAGGTTCTCTTTAAAGGGGTATTCCTATCTGAGAGTTTCATGGCATATCCGCACAATATAAATGCCATTAACCCTTTAAGGATGCGGCCTAGTATGGAACTAAGGACGAGATGATTTGGGGGGATTTTCATCCCCACTGTTCAGATGTCATAACTTTTTACTTCTCCACAGATGCAGGGGTGTATCGGTCTTTTTTTTGCAAGGTTCCATGTAGCTTTAATGGGTTCTATATGGGGAACATAGGAGTTTTTCATCCCTTTTATTGCAAAATGAACACAAATAACCCAAACATTTTGGCTCCATGTTTTTGCACAGCATTTGCCATGTGAGATAATAAGTGTGCGCAATGTATTGTGTGGGTCAGCACAGATGTGACGATACCAGATGTGTACATGTTTGTATTCTTCATTTAACTAAGCAGAACAGGAGAAAGTGTACAAAAATGGGGTCTCATACTTTGTTTTCCCCCTGAAAATAAGACACTGTGTTATATTATTAATGTCCCCCCAGAGACACAGTGTCTTATTTTTAGGAGGTGTCTTAATAATTACTTAGCAGTTGCCGCTCGGGTCTCCCTCACTGCTCTCCTGCACCCCAGCAGTCTTCCATGTAGTCCTCTCTTCCTGGTAACGGGGGGTTGAGTGATATTTAGCCAATCACAGCCATTCATTGAATGAGATAATTGAATGGCTGTGATTGGCTCATTGAGCGCCGGCTCTGATTGGCTGGGGCGGTGTTCCTGAACCAATCACAACAATCTCTTGCTGTAGACGGGGTATTCAAGCCCTGTTACCAGGAAGAAAATGCTCCCTCAGTGCTGAGAAAGGCTGACGCAACCCAGCGAGAGGAATCCGAACGGCAACTGCTAGGTGGGTATTGTTTTTTTTTTTCATGTATTGTAGCTAGGGCTTATTTTTAGGGGAGGGCTTATATTTCAAGCCCCACGTCTTGCCCCCGAAAATCAGGGTAGGGCTTATTATCAAGGTAGGTCTTATTTTCAAGCAAACACAGTACTATTATTTTGGGCTATTTTTCTTCTTTTTTTACATTTTTGTATGTTCCTGTAATTGAACCTACAATCTCAAGATCATTCAGACTCTACACTGCATTACTTGCTTACTGCAGTGCATTATCATTATTTCTTCCTATGATAGGCCATGGCAGACCCAGACGCCATCATGCCTGCTGCAGACGTCGGCGTGCAGCCAATCAGCAGCCAGGGTGCCTTGCTAATGCCACCAAATGTGTCCTCCATGTTGCATATTGGCAGCTGGTTCATTGGATGCTTGCATCACATGACCTAGCCCTATATAACATGGGCACAGTGTAACCAGCAGCAATTTTACAGCTGAGCACAGTTATTTGGTTGTTGTGCTTTTTGTTATTACAAGGGGACCAGACATCCCGATTTAGGCTGGCTGTCCACGAGCGATTTGTCATAGCGTGATCCACGGCGATAAATCGCACACGCATGACACGCTTTCCATAGGATTACTATAGAAAGCGCAGCCCAATGTGCACAAGAGGAAAATGGCTCGTGATTTTGCGCTTGCGTCTAAAAATCGAGGCATGCCACGATTTGCCGCAATGAACCTATCATTAAGATAGGTTCATTGCGGAAAATCGCGGTGACATTAGCGCTCCCCCGTGGTGGAATATCGCTTGCAATATTCCATCCTGCCCGTGGACACTCAGCCTTAGGCGACCCCGTCTCCCGCTTACCCCCAGGTCCCAAGTGGGACAGCCATTTGTCCTGCTTTCGGGATATCTATCCCGCTTTTGTCATGGTTTTGGGATGTCTGGTCGCCATGAAGGTGATTACCAGCTGAGGTGCAGCGGCTCCCCAGCTGCCAGATACACATGCTAAAGGCAGTGTGTGCATCCTGGATCTTCCTCCCCTCGCCTCTCCTTGGTTCTGCCAGAGGAGAAGGAAGGAGGTGCTGCTGCGGATGAAAAGCAGCAGCGGTGCTCTGATGATCAAGAGAAGGTAATTATATGTGTTTCAGGGGGAGAGGGTCTATTACTGCTGGGGTTACTGTGGGGGTCACTGTTACTACTGGGGTCAATATAGGGGACACTATTAGTAATAGTGTCTCCTATATCAACCCCAGTAGTAATAGTATTACTACTGAGGGGCACTGTGGGGGTCACTATTACTACTGGGGCCACTGTTGGGTCACTATTACTGCTGAGGGCCACTGTGGAAGTAACTATTACTACTGAGGGCCACTGTGGGCGTAATTATTACTACTGAGGCCACTGTGGGAGTCACTATTACTACTGAGGCCACTGTGGGGGCCACTATTACTACTGAAGCCCCTGTGGGGGTCACTATTACTACTGGGGCCACTGCAGGGTCACTATTACTACTGAGACCACTGTGGGAGTCACTATTACTACTGAGGCCACGTGGGGGCTACTATTACTACTGGGGCCACTGTGGGAGACACTGTTACTACTAAGAACCACTGTGGGGGACACTATTACTACTGCATTGGCGCTCCCCCTCACCTCCTCTGAAGGCTTCCCACAGTCAGCGCTCCCCAGCTTCTGGTTCCCAATGGCCTGGTCAGGTATGGCACCGGTGGTAAGGTGAGTCCACTACAGGCCACTGGGAAACAGAAGCCAGGGAGCGCTGACAGCGGGAAGCCTTTGGAGGAGGTGAGGGGAGCGCCACATAGTATTTCCAGTCAAAATTCGCACCAATGGTAGGGTTTTTGACTGTTTTTTGGATGCAGAAATGCTGCACGACTTGCTCCCTGTCTTTTTTGAAACAGCACTGTACTTTTTATAACGACGAAGGTAAGATCAAACATCATATGATAAGTCCTGCTTTGACCCTGGGAAAATCTGGTCATCTTAGTTAATATAAAGCAAAAAGAAACCCAAACAGAAAAACAGCAAACACACACAGTGCGTGCCTCAGACTTAGCCTTACGCAGCTAGCAATAGCTTTCTGTAAACTATGATGTTAGCTGATAAGTTACATAAAACTACACTAAAAAGTAAACAAAAAAACCAATTAAAAAAATCAATAAAAAGGAAACATGAAGAAAGCAAGAGGCAGAGGACATGTCAGTGGTGGTGGAGGTGCTGCTCTCCCACATGTCAGTGGTGGTGGAGGTGCTGCTCTACCTCAATTGTTTCTGTCATGTTTCTTCCTACTACTTCTCCCTAAGGCCTCCTGCAGTTGGCCGGTTCGGATCCCACTGCGAGAATCTTTGCAGCGGGTTGCGACCCGTGCCCTTGCATTGACCTGGCGCTCACCTCCTCCTGGCGTCTCGCTCTGTGCTGGCTGTCGCCATTGCGTCACCAGTCACCTCGCAGAGGCTCACACAGAAATAGGACATGCCGCGATTTGTTTATGGCGCGAGTTTTCACGTGGTCATATTGCGGCTGTCTGCATAGAATTGCTTTATCTAATGCAATCCTATGGAAGCGGGAACAGGCAGAAACTCTGTGGGGAATCCTGCCGCAGAATGTCCGCCCGTGTGCATTTAGCATAAAAGAAAAATATGTCAGTATAGAAGCATGGAGCTACAGCTTTCCCTTGAGGTGCTGTTGCTGGTGGTGCTGCTGATCTCCTTCTCCCACTTCCGACATCTTTCCTCCTCCTTCTCCTAAAACGAAAATGTTCTAAAGCACAAGAATCAGCTGTAACTCTACATCTTGTCCTTGGAGGAGGGCCGTGCTCGGCTGTTCTGTTCACCTGGTAGAATTTGTCCTTTGCAAACCTAATGACTGCTTTTAAAACAAGCAGCACACTTGCTGCTTCCATTGGGGCAATTTTTGATCTAGGACACCCCATGCTGGTCTTCTTTTGCTTTCAGTGACACCCATGTATCACGATTGAATCCTACACCACTGTACACTATTTTGACCATTTTTTTAGGAGGAGCACAGGGTTCCCCAGATGTTTGGCTATATTTCCATGCAATCTAGGGGGCTTTGGCTGCATTGGGGACCTTCTGAACAGTAAGTTAGTCAACCCGATTTTTACTCCCACTGACTTTAATGGGAGTCAGAATCAGCCATCCCGATTCACAAACCAATTATTTTCCTTATCACTAATCTTAAAGGTGTTTTGCCAAAATCTAAAGTCATCCCCTAAGCACAGGATAGGGGATAACTTTATGATCAATGGGGGTCTGACTACTTGGATCCTCACTAATCCCTAAAACAAGGGTCCTGGCAGAATAAGGGCTCAGTCAGATGGCTGTTTTAATGTGCAAATTCTTTGTGTGCGGAATGCAAATGCACAAAAATTTGCATGACTGAAGCGGGCTTCACATAGAAAAAAATGCACTTGGCCGCGTCTTTGCACACATAACGTGAGCTGCCCGCTATCCCCTGCTGCGGCTGTGACAGCTGCAGCAGGGGATTACTTGGATGTTAAGCCCTTGGATACTGTCACATCCAGGGGCTTCACCTTTGGTCAATGGGGCCGGCGGCAGAGAAGATTGTGATCCTCTGTGGCAGCTGTAGCAGAGGATTTCTTTACCTCTGCGGAGAATCCCCTTGTCATTGAACACTGTGACAGCATTGTCAGCTGCAGCTGGCTCTATTGAAAGCAATGGGCTGCCAGTAACCCCTACAGTGATTTTTCAGGGAAGGGCTTTAAATATAAGTCCTTCCCTGAAAATCATCTCTAAAATGTATAAAGAATAAAAAAAATATATGCTAACATCTCTGCAGCTGCCGGGGCTCAGGCGCATCCAGCCGGGTCTCCTCCCTGCACTGCTCTGAAGTGCTTTCAGCAGGCAGGGATTTAAAATCCATGTCTGCTGAAAGGGCTGCCTCTGATTGGCTGAGCACTGTGACCAATCAGAGGCAGCTTTCAGCTGTCATTCAATAGCTCCATTGAAGTCAATGGGAGAACATCGTGCTGTGCAAGAGGATCGCAATCTTCACTGTATGTTCTCAATTGGATTGGCGCGGCTGCCGCCGGCCCTATTTAGCACATGCTGTCGCATCTAGGGGTTTCACATCCAAAATAGATGGATGCCGCACTTAC
The DNA here is from genome assembly GCA_035609135.1 of Eleutherodactylus coqui. Classification (NCBI taxonomy): domain Eukaryota; kingdom Metazoa; phylum Chordata; class Amphibia; order Anura; family Eleutherodactylidae; genus Eleutherodactylus; species Eleutherodactylus coqui. The sequence goes on along the minus strand of CM069406.1, from coordinate 4,170,029 downwards.
CTGCATTTTAAAATCCGCTGTGCATTTTTGTGCGCAGGTAGATATCGGGCATAAGACCGCTGCCATTGAAAAGCATTGGTTCTATATAGATGCGGATCGCAAACGCAGGTAACATACAAACATAAAAACGCCCGTCTGACTGAGGCCTAAGAGTGCTTGGCAATCTCAGGTGCTGTTATTAAATTGAATGGGGTGGTGGCACACACGTGACCTCTGCTCCATTCATGCTGAGGCTTTCAGGACCTGTATTCTTAGGATCGGTAGAGGTCCAAGCCGCCAGACTGTATATAATTAACTGCTATGCTGTGGATATGACATAAAAAAGAAAACGCCTTTAAGGCCGCCTGCACACGGGCACGTTGGACCCCGCATGCGAGATTCCCGCAGAAGAGTTCGATCCGGTGCCCAGCCGGTGACCCCAGCATACCTCTTCGCCTTCTACTTTGCTGCCGATGTGCCAGCCGACGTGCCAGCGCACATGCGCAGTACAGAGGACGTTGCGCCGTCTCTATGGTGATGACGCGGCTGCTGTGATCATTCTGCAATGATGATTGCAGAATGGCCATAGGACAGACGGCTTCTACACTTCAATAGAAGCAAGCCATGCGTAGCTCGCACAGAATCGCAGCGTGCTGTCATTTCTCTCCATCAGCAGAAAATTGCGATTGATTTCCGCTCGTGGACAGGAAATCGCGTATTGTTATAGCATGCTATGGGCTGGATTTGCTGCAGAATCCGGGGCAGAATCCCGCTCCGGATTTTGCACTGCAAATCCGCCGTGTGCAAGAAGCCTAAGTTTCCTGATTTAAGACATGCTTTCACTTTTACCTAATTTTACATTACGTTTTATACTCCATTCACATCCAAAGCTGCATTCAAAATAGTTTCCTTCAGGCTAAAAGAATCTCACAGCTCACTGCTGCCCAGGGCTTATAAAGAGCCGGCTCTGCTGTGATGCGTTACTGTAGTGTTTAAAGACCTTGTAAAAGTGGATTTTAAAAAAGAGTTGAACGCATTCCTCCAAAAACAGCGCCACACCAGTCTACAGGCTGTTTGGGATATTGCAGCTTCGCCCCATTAACTTCAATACAGCTGACATAACCCCTGGACATGTTTCTCTACAACCTCTTTAACCGACGATTCCTCCCACAATGCACTGCACAGGTGGAAATTCCATTAGAGCAGCTTTACTATACTATTATGGTCATATCTGGCAATTCCATAATGGCGGCCAACAAAATTTGGATGCAGCTCTAGATGAGACTAGAGTATAAGGCATAACAGGTTCAGTACCAAATGAGTAAAGTAAGGTATTTGATACATTTCTGAAGATTAAATGTAAGTTTTGCTAGAAAAAGAGACCCCCCCCCCCCCCCTTAACTGAAAACAAACCAAACTTTATTTTGACTCCAGGACAATGATACAAACTTTCTGCATATTTAACGGAATGAAAATTGATTTTACCTTTAATTATAGTGGAAGTGCTTTAGTGAATTACTACATTAGTCCGGGGATCCGGCCGTCGCCGCCTCCTTGTCATCCAGCAGAAAACTCATCTTTGGCAGCAGAGAAAATGAGATGTCTGGATGACCCTGACTTAGAGTAACTAGGGCAGCGGAGAGTAATAATATGCTAACACCAGCAAGTCAGCAGATAGCGGCTCATGTGTCGGAGAAAGACGGCAAAACAAACTGCATTTTTATTTTTATGTGTTGCAAATTATACTGTTCCGCTCCACCGACAGCAAATGCATAATAAAAGTGAACGGAATGCGAGTGAGAGCGGCTCCTGCAGGACTCCGAGCTGGATACATAAAATATATGGCCAGACAAAGGGGAAATAGTGTGCTTCCACTTGTATTACTCTTATATACAGTAAAACTATATCTATCTCCTATCTATCTATCTATCTATCTATCTATCATCTATCTATCTCATATCTATCTATCTATTTATCTATCTTATATCTATCTATCTATCTATCTCATATCTATCTATCTATCTATCTATCTCATATCTATCTATCTATCTATCTCCTATCTATCTATCTATCTCCTATCTATCTATCTATATCCTATCTATCTATCTCCTATCTATCTATCTATCTCCTATCTATCTATCTCCTATCTATCTATCTATCTCCTATCTATCTATCTATCTATCTATCTATCTCCTATCTATCTCCTATCTATCTATCTATCTATCTCCTATCTATCTCCTATCTATCTATCTATCTATCTATCTATCTATCTCCTATCTATCTCATATCTATCTATCTATCTATCTATCTTCTATCTATCTCATATCTATCTATCTATCTATCTATCTATCTATCTATCTATCTCCTATCTATCTCATATCTATCTATCTATCTATCTTCTATCTATCTCCTATCTATCTATCTCCTATCTATCTATCTATCTCCTATCTATCTATCTATCTATCTATCTATCTCCTATCTATCTATCTATCTATCTATCTATCTCCTATCTATCTCCTATCTATCTCCTATCTATCTATCTATCTATCTATCTATCTCCTATCTATCTCCTATCTATCTATCTATCTATCTATCTATCTATCTATCTATCTATCTATCTATCTCCTATCTATCTATCTCCTATCTATCTATCTATCTATCTATCTATCTATCTATCTATCTATCTATCTCCTATCTATCTATCTACACTACCGTTCAAAAGTTTGGGGTCACATTGAAATGTCCTTATTTTTGAAGGAAAAGCACTGTACTTTTCAATGAAGATAACTTTAAACTAGTCCTAACTTTAAACAAATGCACTCTATACATTGCTAATGTGGTAAATGACTATTCTAGCTGCAAATGCCTGGTTTTTTGTGCAATATCTACAAAGGTGAATAGAGGCCCATTTCCAGCAACTATCACTCCAGTGTTCTAATGGTACAATGTGTTTGCTCATTGGCTCAGAAGGCTAATTGATGATTAGAAAACCCTTGTGCAATCATGTTCACACATCTGAAAACAGTCTAGCTCGTTACAGAAGCTACAAAACTGACCTTCCTGTGAGCAGATTGAGTTTCTGGAGCATCACATTTGTGGGGTCAATTAAACGCTCAAAATGGCCAGAAAAAGAGAACTTTCATCTGAAACTCGACAGTCTATTCTTGTTCTTAGAAATGAAGGCTATTCCATGCGAGAAATTGCTAAGAAATTGAAGATTTCCTACAACGGTGTGTACTACTCCCTTCAGAGGACAGCACAAACAGGCTCTAACCAGAGTAGAAAAAGAAGTGGGAGGCCGCGTTGCACAACTAAGCAAGAAGATAAGCACATTAGAGTCTCTAGTTTGAGAAACAGACGCCTCACAGGTACCCAACTGGCATCTTCATTAAATAGTACCCGCAAAACACCAGTGTCAACATCTACAGTGACGAGGCGGCTGCAGGATTTTGGGCTTCAGGGCAGAGTGGCAAAGAAAAAGCCATATCTGAGACCGGCCAATAAAAGAAAAAGATTAAGATGGGCAAAAGAACACAGACATTGGACAGAGGAAGACTGGAAAAAAGTGTTGTGGACGGATGAATCCAAGTTTGAGGTGTTTGGATCACAAAGAAGAACGTTTGTGAGACGCAGAAAAATGAAAAGATGCTGGAAGAATGCCTGACGCCATCTGTTAAGCATGGTGGAGGTCATGTGATGGTCTGGGGTTGCTTTGGTGCTGGTAAGGTGGGAGATTTGTACAGGGTAAAAGGGATTCTGAATAAGGAAGGCTATCACTCCATTTTGCAACGCCATGCCATACCCAGTGGACAGCGCTTGATTGGAACCAATTTCATCCTACAACAGGACAATGACCCTAAACACACCTCCAAATTGTGCAAGAACTATTTACAGCAGAAGCAGGCAGCTGGTATTCTATCGGTAATGGGGTGGCCAGCGCAGTCACCAGATCTGAACCCCATTGAGCTGTTGTGGGAGCAGCTTGACCGTATGGTACGCCAGAAGTGTCTATCTATCTATCTCCTATCTATCTATCTATCTCCTATCTATCTATCTATCTCATATCTATCTATCTATCTATCTCATATCTATCTCCTATCTATCTATCTATCTATCTATCTCCTATCTATCTATCTATCTATCTATCTCCTATCTATCTATCTATCTATCTATCTATCTATCTATCTATCTATCTATCTCCTATCTATCTATCTATCTCCTATCTATCTCCTATCTATCTATCTCATATCTATCTATCTCATATCTATCTATCTATCTATCTATCTATCTATCTATCTATCTATCTATCTATCTCCTATCTATCTATCTCATATCTATCTATCTTATATCTATCTATCTCCTATCTATCTATCTATCTATCTATCTATCTATCTATCTATCTATCTATCTCATATCTATTTATCTATCTCATATCCATCGATCTATCTCATATCTATCTATCTCATATCTATCTATCTATCTCCTATCTCATATCTATCTATCTATCTATCTCCTATCTATCTATCTATCTCCTATCTAACTATCTATCTATCTATCTATCTATCTACCTATCTCCTATCTATCTATCTATCTCATATCTATCTATCTATCTATCTATCTATCTATCTATCTATCTATCTATCTATCTATCTATCTCCTATCTATCTATCTATCTATCTATCTCCTATCTATCTATCTATCTATCTCATATCTATCTATCTTCTATCTATCTCCTATCTATCTATCTATCTATCTATCTATCTATCTATCTCTCTCCTATCTATCTATCTATCTATCTATCTATCTATCTCCTAGCTATCTATCTATCTATCTATCTTATATCTATCTATCTCATATCTATCTATCTATCTATCTCATATATATCTATCTATCTATCTCATATCTATCTATCTATCTATCTATCTATCTCCTATCTATCTATCTATCAATCTATCTCCTATCTATCTATCTATCTCATATCTATTTATCTATCTCATATCCATCGATCTATCTCATATCTATCTATCTCATATCTATCTATCTATCTATCTCCTATCTATCTATCTATCTCATATCTATCTATCTCATATCCATCGATCTATCTCCTATCCATCTATCTGGTATCTATCTATCTCATATCTATCTATCTATCTCATTATCAATCTATCTATCTCCTATCTATCTATCTCATATCTATCTATCTATTTATCTATCTCATATCTATCTATTTATCTATCTATTTATCCATCTCTCATATCTATCTATCTCATATCTATCTATCTATCTATCTCATATCTATCAATCTATCTATCTATCTATCTCCTATCTATCTATCTATCTATCTATCTCATGTCTATCTCATATCTATCTATCTCCTATCTATCTATCTCCTATCTATCTATCTCATATCTATCTATCTATCTATCTCATATCTATCTATCTATCTATCTATCTATCTATCTATCTATCTATCTATCTATCTCCTACCTATCTATCTCGTATCTATCTATCTATCTCATATCTATCAATCTATCTATCTATCTCCTATCTATCTATCTATCTATCTATCTATCTATCTATCTATCTATCTCATGTCTATCTCATATCTATCTATCTCATATCTATCTATCTATCTATCTATCTATCTCATATCTATCTATCTATCTATCTCATATCTATCTATCTATTTATCTATCTCATATCTATCTATCCATCTATATCATATCTATCTATTTATCTATCTATTTATCCATCTCTCATATCTATCAATCTATCTATCTCATATCTATATCTATCTATCTCATATCTATATCTATCTATCTCATATATCTATCTATCTCCTATCTATCTATCTCCTATCTATCTATCTCATGTCTATCTCATATCTATCTATCTATCTCCTATCTATCAATCTATCTATCTATCTATCTCATATCTATCTATCTATCTCATATCTATCTATCTATCTCCTACCTATCTATCTCATATCTATCTATCTATCTATCTCATATCTATCTCATATCTATCTATCTATCTCATATCTATCTATCTATCTCATATCTATCTATCTCTTATCTATCTATCTCATATCTATCTATCTATCTCATATCTATCTATCTAACTAAACAACAGTCAGAAGCGGCGCTTCAGTGGTGTACTGTAGAAGGTGTATGAAATTATAATGGAAATAAATCAATGAACTCACCCGACTCGGCCGGCCCACTATAGGTAGGTCCGGTCGGTCGTCCAATCCGGATAAGTTTTAAAACCCAGGGATACTGGGTATTACATGTTCCAACGGTCCAATAGGGAGAGCAGCATGAGTGGGACTCTAGACATAAATGCAAATGTATGAGAAAAATTCTCAGCGCTCCGTTAGAAATAAACAGATTCCCTATTCAGGGTCTTACTTGCTGCGCAGTGCCCGGTCCTATGGCACCCCTACAATCCCAGAAGGCATGTAATAAAGGTAAGGAGATGATCCTAGATCAAATTCTTTAATGGTGACGCGTTTCAGCCTGGTTCCCAAGCCTTTTTCAAGCATATACCTAAACATTAAATATACATTTTGCATATCTATCTAACTGATAGCTATAATATATATGAGATATATAGATAGATATCTACCTCATATCTATCTATCTCCTAGCTATCTCATATCTATCTACCTCATATCTATCTATCTCCTATCTATCTATCTCCTATCTACCTCATATCTATCTATCTCCTAGCTATCTCATATCTATCTACCTCATATCTATCTATCTATCTATCTATCTATCTAATATCTATCTATCTATCTATCTATCTCCTATCTATCTATCTATCTATCTCCTATCTATCTCCTATCTATCTATCTCCTATCTATCTCCTATCTCTCTATCTCCTATCTATCTATCTAATATCTATCTCCTATCTATCTATCTAATATCTATCTCATATCTATCTATCTCCTATCTATCTATCTCCTATCTATCTATCTATCTCCTATCTATCTATCTATCTCTCTCCTATCTATCTATCTATCTATCTATCTCCTATCTATCTATCTCATATCTATCTATCTCCTATCCATCTATCTCCTATCTATCTATCTATCTATCTATCTATCTCCTATCTATCTATCTATCTATCTATCTATCTCCTATCTATCTATCTATCTATCTATCTATCTATCTATCTATCTCCTATCTATCTATCTCCTATCTATATATCTATCTCCTATCTATCTATCTCATATCTATCTATCTCCTACCTATCTATCTATCTATCTATCTCCTATCTATCTCATATCTATCTATCTATCTATCTATCTCCTATCTATCTCCTATCTATCTATCTATCTATCTATCTCATATCTATCTACCTCATATCTATCTATCTCCTATCTATCTATCTCCTATCTACCTCATATCTATCTATCTCCTAGCTATCTCATATCTATCTACCTCATATCTATCTATCTATCTATCTATCTAATATCTATCTATCTATCTATCTATCTCCTATCTATCTATCTATCTATCTCCTATCTATCTCCTATCTATCTATCTCCTATCTATCTCCTATCTCTCTATCTCCTATCTATCTATCTAATATCTATCTCCTATCTATCTATCTAATATCTATCTCATATCTATCTATCTCCTATCTATCTATCTCCTATCTATCTATCTATCTCCTATCTATCTATCTATCTCTCTCCTATCTATCTATCTATCTATCTATCTCCTATCTATCTATCTCATATCTATCTATCTCCTATCCATCTATCTCCTATCTATCTATCTATCTATCTATCTATCTCCTATCTATCTATCTATCTATCTATCTATCTATCTCCTATCTATCTATCTATCTATCTATCTATCTATCTATCTATCTCCTATCTATCTATCTCCTATCTATATATCTATCTCCTATCTATCTATCTCATATCTATCTATCTCCTACCTATCTATCTATCTATCTATCTCCTATCTATCTCATATCTATCTATCTATCTATCTATCTCCTATCTATCTCCTATCTATCTATCTCCTATCTATCTATCTATCCCATATCTATCTATCTATCCCCTATCTATCTATCTCATATCCTATCTATCTATCTAGCTATCTATGTATCTATCTCCTATCTATCTATCTATCTCCTATCTATCTATCTCCTATCTATCTATCATCTATATATCTATCTATCTCATATCTATCTATCTATCATCTATCTATCTATCTATCTATCTCATATCTATCTATCTCCTATCTATCTATCTATCTATCTATCTCCTATCTATCTATCTCATATCTATCTATCTCCTATCTATCTATCTCCTATCTACCTATCTCTCTCCTATCTATCTATCTATCTATCTCCTATCTATCTATCTATCTATCTATCTATCTATCTATCTATCTATCTATCTCATATCTATCTATCTCCTATCCATCTATCTCCTATCTATCTATCTATCTATCTATCTCCTATCTATCTATCTCCTATCTATCTATCTATCTATCTATCTATCTATATATCTCCTATTTATCTATCTCCTATCTATATATCTATCTCCTATCTATCTATCTCATATCTATCTATCTATCTATCTCCTATCTATCTATCTATCTATCTCCTATCTATCTCATATCTATCTATCTATCTATCTCCTATCTATCTCCTATCTATCTATCTATCCCATATCTATCTATCTATCCCCTATCTATCTATCTCATATCCTATCTATCTATCTAGCTATCTATGTATCTATCTCCTATCTATCTATCTATCTATCTATCTATCTATCTATCTCCTATCTATCTATCATCTATCTATCTCCTATCTATCTATCTATCTCATATCTATCTATCTATCATCTATCTATCTATCTATCTATCTATCTATCTATCTATCTATCTATCTCATATCTATCTATCTCCTATCTATCTATCTATCTATCTATCTATCTATCTATCTATCTATCTATCTATCTATCTCCTATCTATCTCATATCTATCTATCTCCTATCTATCTCATATCTATCTATCTCATATCATATCTATCTAACTGATATCTATCTATCTATCTCATATCTATCTATATATCTCATGTCTTTATGTGTCTACTGATGAAAAATAGATCTGCAGGACAGCAGGGTTATGGGGCAAAAAGCCAAAACATCCACAGGATGTGTCTTTATTCACTCACAATGGAAAAAAATGGTGACATTTTGACTACATGCTGCAGTCTTTGTCAAGCTCAGATATGACTGTGTGTACAGATGTCTGTGCTGTGTGTCTAGTCAGCCTGTCAATTGTGTGTACTGTCTCTTTAACTGTCTGAGAGTGTATGACGAGAGGAGTGAGTCAGACTTGGAGGCGGATTAGAAGAGAGTTGTAGTCGGGAAGTGAAGTAGAGAGGGTGTGTGTCGTGGAGGAGCAGAGTCTCAAGAGGAGGAGGTGTCCGTGAGAAGGGAACCGTGTGTGGAAGAGGCAGAAACTCTGAAGTTCCTCCGAGCCGTGTCTCAGGCCCATCCTTGTGGCTCCGAGGTGTGTCTCCTGGAGTCGGCGGTGGCGAGTGCACGGAACCATCGGTCATCTACCGCAATTGTGAGCACTAATAAGGACTGTGAAGAGAGGAGATTGGGACTGATTGGAACGGAGAGAGGAAAAGGAATGTAATGGAAAAAATGAGAGTGGTTGTGGTTCCTGACAAGTAACGGGAGTACCTCCGAAACTGTCCGACAGATAACTGAGACTGTGGATGCTCAAAGGTCAAATTTGGGAGGAGTGACTCTTTGATACAAACTTGTTGAGGGAAGAATACTTGGACAAAGGGTATTTTTGCATTGCAATGCCTATGACTGATTAATTGGAACCAAAGTAAGGCCTCCTTCCCACGAACGGATTTACGCCGCGTAAATTCGCGGCAAAAATCCGCTGCGTTGCACCCTGCTATTAGGTTCTATTGAACCTAATAGCACAATGCTCACGATGCGTAATTCCACCGCGGAATTACGCACCGCGATTTCTCCCGTCCTCACCCGCAGCATGCTCTATTTTCTGCGGGTGAGGACGGGCTGTACGCACTGACGGCTTCCATTGCAGTCAATGGAAGCCGTCCGTTCACGCTATCTCCCGCTGTAACCAGCGGGAGAGAGCGTGAAAAAACGCTTTCCCGCCCACCGCCGCGCGTCATATGACGCCGTATGACGCGGCCGGCCGCGTCACGTGACACGGCCGGTGACGCGGCGGCGGTGGGCGGTGACGGGCGGTGACGCGGCGGCGGTGGGCGGGGAAGCGTTTTCACGCTATCTCCCGCAGGTAAGTATAGGGGCTCTGGGGGGCGCCGTGACGGGCTTCACTGCGTAATATTACGCGGCGGAGCCCGTCACGCTCGTGGGAAGGAGGCCTAAAGGACAAACGTGTGCCTCCGATTTAACGCTAGCTGTTGTGAACTCTGTTATCTAATCCAATTACTACAAAGAGGTACTGGTGTCACGATGACAAAACAGCTAATAAAGTCTATCCAGCGCTGTGGCTGTTACCGAGTCCTGCGAGCGGCTGGGCCAACTATACTTTGGATCTGTTGGGAGGAGATGGTAGAGCCACCCATGTATGTGTGGGGCTGGTTTTGTGCTGCAGGAACTGGGCCTTTAGTCAAGGGGGAGGGAAATTATGAACAGTTCCAAATATCAGTCCACTTTGGCACAAAACCTTCAGGTCTCGGCCAAGAAGCTGAACATGAATTTTTCACCTTTCAGCACAACAACGACTCAAAGCAGAACAACAAATCACCAACAGAATGGCTTCACCAGGAGATCAGAGTTTTGGAATGGGCCAGCCATAGCTGAGACCTGAATCCTAATGAAGATCTGTGTGAGACCTGAAGAGGGCGCTACACACCAGATGCCCTCATGATTTGATAGACTAAGGGCTCATGTCCACGGGCAAAATATGATTTAGGATCCGCAGCGGATTACCTGCACGCGGATCCGCACCCCATAGGGATGCATTGACCACCCGCGGGTAGATAAATACCCGCGGATCGTCAATAAAAGGCATTTAAAAAAAAATGGAGCATGAAAAAATCTGGACCATGCTCCATTTTCGTGCGGGTCTCCCGCGGGGACGGCTCCCGCGGGCTTCTATTGAAGCCTATGGAAGCCGTCCGGATCCGCGGGAGACCTAAAATAGGAATTTAAAGGATTTACTCACCCGTAGCGGGCCGCGAAGCTCTTCTCTTCCTCACGGCCGCATCTCCCTTGCTTCGGCTCGGCGGATGTGCCCGGCGCATGCGCGCGGCACGTCGACGACGTGCCGCTGGCGTAAGGAATTCATCCGCCGGCCGAAAGAGAAGATCCGGCCGTGAGGAAGAGCAGAGTTTCGCCGCCCGCTACGGATAGGTAAATTCTTTTAAATTCTTATTTTCAGCGCTCATGTCCGCGGGGCAGGAGGGACCCGCTGCAGATTCTCCATGTAGAATCCGTAGCGGGCCCGATTTTCCCCGTGGACATGAGGCCTTAGAGTTCATCTGCAAAGAAGAGTGGGCAAAGATTGCCAAGTCAAGATGTGCCATGCTGATGGACACCGACCCAAAAAGACTGAATGTGTCATAAAGTTTTGTTATTGTTATCTTTCCACCCTCAAAGATTTTAGTTCGTTTTTCAGTGAAATTGCGCAGATAATCGCGGGTCAGACTGAAGGTGCAAATAAACCCGAAATGATTCATCGCATCCATCTATCCACGTGAAGCCGGTGGTGGTGTTGTGTATGACGCGGCGGTGACAGATGGAGGCCGAGCAGCACACATGATGCAGAGCTAGGCTTTTATATGAGGAGCATGGGTCAGGCCTAAGCGGAGCCTAGCCCCTCGTTCACCAGCCTTAACATCGGGGCGTCTCTTCTCATCGCTGATGCGCTAGTTGCGTCAGTGCTGACATTATTAAAGAGCAGATCCCCCCTTTCCAGCCTCTCATGAGGCTTCAACAAAATGGCGCCTTGCCCCCTCTCTCTGCCTCCCCTCCCCAGCCTTGTCTCTCTGAGAGCCATTGATATGGCAGGTAAAAAATACATACTGGAAGCGGCCTTTAGACTAAATTATTGTCCGGGTGGCAACACGTGGCATTGTGCCAGCTGAGCACTGAAGTAGATGCGCTGCTCACCCGACTTCCTGTAATGAGCCACAACATGCTGGTCATTTTTACCTCATGTCTCCCTGTCATCGCTATTATCATGTATATTATACTACTTTGTTCCTTTAACGATGACCGACCTAAATAAACCAGTTCAGTCCAACAGCCAATCAGTTTTCAGCTTTTATGTTGAGAGTGCAGGTTAGAACATAAAAGAAGAGATCTGATTGGTTGCTGAGCAAGTGCTGCCCTTTTGTAACTCTGCATAAGAACCAACGAGTGGAGGAGCCGCCCAAAGCAACCAATCATATCTCTTCTTTCACTTTCCAGCTGCTCTTAGCAAAATGAAACCCGGTTGCTATGGGCAACTGACGGCACTGGTTTGATACACAAGGCCCGGCCTACCTCGGCTTTCACCCATGTCTAGCAGATTAGTCAGAGGCACCCCGGCGCACTTTTGTCTCATGGAATAATGATGAAACCGGGGGACCTCTGTTGTCATGGTGATTTTCCTACGCCAATATGAGAAACCTTCACCTTTTCCCCTGAACCTTTATTCCAATTGAAATCCCCATCAACAATCTGATTGTTTCCATCACCTATCTGAGCAGCTGGCATCATCAAGAGTGAGCGGGCAGGACGGCGCCACGGCGGTACAGAGCCCTTCAGTGCCGGCGTGAGGAGGGAGACACTTGTCGGTGGCGTTCACACCGGCCGGGGATACATAAAGCTGACCTAGCCCCCGCCTTCAAAACGCGTGAGCTGTTCGGGAAAATACGATTAGAGCTTCCAGAACACAAGTGGGTTTTTCGCTCGTGCGGTGTCCGCTTAGAAAGCGTGCAGCACACGGACGCATATGATGCAATGCGACAAGACGCGCCGCGGTGTTATTAAACAGACACACGGATTGTGCGGAAAAACTCATGGCGTGAATTATTCTGATGCGAATAGCGGACAAGACTTTCCTATTAAATCAATGAGGATAGGAAAAAACAGACACGTCCGTGTGCAGTCCATGTACAGTCCGTGTGCAGTCTGTGCGCAGTCCGTGTGCAGTCCATGTACAGTCCGTGTGCAGTCTGTGCGCAGTCCGTGCGCAGTCCATGTACAGTCCGTGTGCAGTCTGTGCGCAGTCCGTGCGCAGTCCGTGCGCAGTCCGTGTGCAGTCCGTGTGCAGTCCGTGCGCAGTCCATGTACAGTCCGTGTGCAGTCCGTGTGCAGTCTGTGTGCAGTCTGTGCGCAGTCCATGTACAGTCCATGCGCAGTCCGTGTGTTGTTCGTGTGTAGTCCGTTTTTCTCAAGAAATGCAGTGCAAAAAAAATGGGTCTGTTTCAGATTTTTTTGCAGAAGGGAAAAACAGATGACTTACTCAAGCAAAAAGAATGGCAGGCGGGTGGGTGGCACATGGATGGCATACTGACCTGCGCACAAATGGAAAAACATCTGTTTTTACTGATGATGTTTTTAACGCCAGTGTGCGCCCAGCCTACAGAGCATTCGGTCTTCTTCGAGGTGTTTTCACATGTAGTTTTTTTCCCGTACTTTTTCACAGCAAAAACATGCAGTGTAAATATGGGAAAAAAGAGTGATTGTACGTAAGTGGTCGCTGTAGTGTACGGCGGGGCCCGACAACATGTATATTATATCTATTGCGGTGCACTGACCATGTATATAATGGGATTCTTTGAGGAGACACTATCTTTATGGTGCTATTTACTGTTGGCCACTTTGGTGGGCATTATGTAGCACTATTTAATCTGGGGCACTGTGGTGGGCACTATATAGCGCTACTTACCATGAAGCAATTTGATGGGCACCACATATTGTGCTATTTCCCATAAAGTACTTTGGTCGGCGCTATGTACCACTATTTAATGTTGGGTATTCTCGTGGACACTATAGAGCACTGTTTATTATGGGGCACTTTGGAGGGTACTATATAGCGCTATTTGCGGTAGGACACTTTGGCAGGCATAATATAGAGCTATCCGCTGTGTGAGCACTATGTAGTGCTCTTTACAGTTAAGTACTTTGGTGGGCACTGTCTTCCACTATTTACCTTGGAGAACTTTAGTACCACTGTATAGCAGTATTTATTGTAGGGAACATTGGCGCTATTTGTTGGGCGCTGTGGGCACTATACAGTGCTATTTATTGTGCTGTACTTTGGTATGCATTATGTAGTTCTAGTTACTGGGAGGCATTTTGTGTGCACCATATAGTGCTATTAACCATGGGGCACTTTGGAAGGCACTATATAGTGTTATTTACTGTAAGGCACTTTGGTGGGTAATATATAGCGCCATTTGATTTGGGGCACTTTAAGGGGTGCTATTTATTTGATGCAATTTACTGTGGAATGCTTTTGGGGGTATCGTCTTTGTCACACTATTTGCTGTGGAACACTTTGGTGGGCACTATCTTCATTGTGCTATTTACTGTGGGATACTTTCGGGGATGCAATCTCTATGGTACTATTGTGCTGCGCTTTAAAGGGCACTTTCTGCATCGCACTTCTACTACTGTGGGGCACTATATAATTCTATTTACCATGGGGCACTTTGGAGGGCACTATATACCGCTGTTTATTGTGGGGCACTGTGGTGGGCACTATATACCGCTGTTTATTGTATAGTCCCACTGGAGTATGCAGTTTGTACATAGCTCTATTAGCAGGGAGGGAGATTGTCACCTATTACAGCATGTTTTATCGCCGATATCATTGCATGATGTGTAACACTATAAACGTCACGCTATTATTCAAATTGTCATAATGTGCCAAGTCTTTATCCAGAAGCAAATAAACCTATCCGGGACGGGGTGCAATATCTGGATATTTATGGGAGCGGCCGCTCGGCGGTGAGGCTGTAAGCTCCGTGGGAGTAAATACTGATTATCAGCTGCTATGAGCATCTTAAGGCCTAATTTATGGCTCCATCATAAAGAGGATCTAATATGATGTGAAAATGTCACTCTCGTCGGAATTAATCTCCTGAATTTCACGGGGCACGGTGCCAAATAAAATGAGGCTGGGTAGACGGGTCTAATCTCATTACAGATTTACTATCACAATGCGGCGCTTCACTATTAGTGGTCACAATAAATAATTAATCACTTACACGGCCGGCTGCACAATCAGCGCCGATTTGTGTTTATTGGACTTGTGTACGTTATTACACTTTAAATAATAAGGTCACGTAAAGCAGAAAGCACAGTGATATGGAGGGTATAGAGGGCATGTGCCTCTGACTGGCAGTGCCGCCTATTAATCCATAAGGCCCCAGAGAAAAGTCAAGATTAATTACATTATTTTAGGGCATTGGGAAATGAAGGCAGGAAATTAACTCCATCGGGTGCTTCACGGGGTCTCACTACACTTAGGATCAAAAATTCTGAGCAGAAACGGAAAAGTGGAGGAGTTTGGGGCACCACAGAAATGATGGACCAGTTTATATCAGAGTGCAGTGCACATCTGATTCACCCAGCCGGTGCTAACGTGAGTGCCACCCAATTAATGCCGGCATGTCCCCTGCCCACATAAGTAGTAGCAACAAAGCTATGCCCTCATAAGTAGTGCCATACAGAGAAAGCTCCTATACACATTGTCATCAAGGAACTGTCTCTAAAGAGAGTGCCATCCAGAGTTCTCATCAGAAGGACACACAGACTTGACTGGAACCAACTGCAAAAGACAGCAAGAAAAGGATCCAGTATCTATGAAATCACAGCTTTATTGAGGCATGTTAAAACCCCAACAGGAAGGATATTCAATGACGCAATAAGCTTACGCGTTTCAAGCTGTCACAGCATAAGAACATAGTATACCTGTTTCAAGCTGTGAGAGCTTGAAACGTGTCAGATGTCGCACCATTGTATATCCTTCGTGTTGGGATTTTAAAAAACTGTAATTTTATGCATGCTGGATCCTTTTCTTGCTAGTTCATCCATAAACAGTGCCAACAAAGAATGTTCTCATCAACCATGCCAGCAATAGAGTGCCTCCATAGAGAGTGTCATACAGAGTGCTCTCATAAACAGTGCCAGAAAGAGAATGCCTCCAGAGACAGTGCCATCCACAAAGTGCCATCCTAAGCAGTACCATAAAGAGACTGCCACCATAAACAATGCCACAGAGAGTGTCTCCATCGAGAGTGCCATTCAAAGTGCCCTGATAGACAGTGCCAGCAAGATAGTGCCATCATAAACAGTACCAGCCATAGCATGCCTTACAGTGCCACAAAGAGAAAACTCCTACTGAAAGGAAAACGAAGAAGAAAAATTCTGGCAGGTTCGGCTCAGACAAACTGCCTGAGGTTCGGGTACATGCTGAACTGAACATTTGGCAAAGTTCGACCGTTTTGTTCGCTAAAAGCCACTTTTGGCATGTTCCTATGACATGGTAAAAGTTTTTTAAAAGCTCAGTTACACTTTAAAGGATTACCTCCCCAGTACTTCCCAATATTACCATTTTATTAGAGAATTGTCACTTAAAGGGGTAAGACCACTACTTTACATATGCCCTAATAAAGCATATTAACATCTTAATATGGAGGTCCTCCACTTTGGAAACCCCCTCCATGAGCTACAATGGAGAGCCGCTAACAAAGAGCAGCCCCAGCCTATCCATGTATGCCTGCCATGTAATACTACCACTCACCAGCAGAGGCCGCTGTAGAAATGTTTAGCTGTTGTAGTTTCTGAAGCCTAATCGGAAGCGATCAACTAATCACTGAGCCAACTACAATCCAAAAATGAGTTCTCTTTACGGAGCTTCCCTGATATATTCAGAGCTGTAAGTCCAAGGGGAACTTCAATCCAATTCTACAAACCGAAAACAGCCCAAACCTTGCAGTTTAATCTTCGATTCCTCCCTGGTGAAATTAAACCAGAATTGCTTAACTCTTCATCTGCCACAAAGATGACGCTCAATGTCTGAAGTTGTCAGCGAATCGTTATTTCAGAAGTGTTAGACGGAAGCGAGGAGACCAATATGTTCCATAATAGAATTTCGCAGGTTGCTACATTGGAGAACATTCAGGAGATTATCCTCCGCTCACAAATACCGTCTTGTTCTCAGATTGTCAATGAACGCTCTAATCACCTTTCAGACTGATGCAAGCGCTGTCCAGTCATCCAGTAGCCAGCGCCTAGTGAATGGAGGCCATAGTCACCCCCCTGAGAGTGTTAATAGTGATTAGCCCAAGAAGATTTATGCGGATTTTATAGAATTTTCTATAAATTTTGTAGCTTTAATAGAAAACGCAGCTGAAAGTAAATCTGTGCGCATCCAGAATACGGGCGCTATACAAAAGCACAAAAATATGAAGACAGCTTCTGATCTGGAAGTTCTATTAGACGCCATCTTTTCACGCGCCTATACTGCGCTAAAGCTGCACTTGTGTGAAGAAGGCCTTAGGCTGTATGTGCACAGGTGATATCCTTGTAGGAATACTTGCGATATAGGCAGATCTCACACGAGACGATGACCCATTATTTGCTATGTGTTTATCATATGGGTGATACTTTTCTGGGGCCAAGAGTCTGGGATAGGAAAATCGCGGCATGTTTCATTTTTTTAGGCGATATCACCCATTATTTTCAATGGGAGCAAAAGAAGAAAATAATCTCATTACACTCGCATGCAGATGGGATTTTCATGCGATTTTTTTTATTTTCACTATTGTAACAACGTGATTTTCAGGCCCCTGAAAAAAACATCTGAAGATCGCATCTGGAGGGACGCAGCGCACTTTTCTTGCACAATACATCGCAGATCGGGTAAAATCGCGTTTCCGAGTGCAATAGCTGTCCAAGTTTCTCTGACCAATATCATGCCCAGCCGTGTAAATACGGCCTTAGGTCAGATAATCTTCTTCCTCCATGCGGCAGCGTCTTGTGGAGCTGCATAAATCCTCCTCCTCTTGGCTCTGTCTCTTCCCCTCTGATGTGCCACTGTGCCACTGTCTGCCCATCAGTGCCCCACCACACAATCCCTTCATTCTGCTGTTTGATCTATATTATAAATTCCATTCTCATGCTGTATTTATATTATGAGCTCGGTTCTGGTATTGTATCCATATACTGAGCTTGGCTCTTGTGCTGTATTTATGTATTGAGGTTGATTTGTGATGTATTTACATTATGAGCTTAGTTCTGCTACTGATTTTATACACTGAGTTTGGTTATGGTGCTGTATTTATGGACTGAGGTTGATTTGTGATATATTTATGTACTAAGCTTGGTTCTGGTGCTGATTTATGCTTGGCTTTGGTACTGTATTTATGTACTGAGCTTGGTTCTGGTGCTGTATTTATGTTATGGCTTGGTTACAGTACAGTATTTATTCACTGAGCTGTTCTACTGTGGCTCTGCTGCTATCTTGTTGCTTTCTGTACAATCAGAATACAGGCAGACTGCCTATGAGTTCAATATGTGTAGCTTGTGCACAGCTACATATATAGTTAAGTCTGAATGTTTTGTATTGAACTCAATATAGACCCAATGGGATAAGTAACAGATCAACCCCAGCATTAAAGCACCATAGTGTCTGGGTCCTCCATGTTACGCCAAAATAGCTCTGGCCTGATGAAGCCTGGAAAACCTCTAATGGTGTCCCCTAGTTTCTAGCACAAGACGTTACCAGCAGATCCTTTAAAAGGGCCCGTCACCTGCCTAGAGCACCATAAACTTATTATGGCACCTTTAGGGGAGGTGATAGGAATAGAAAGCAGCAAAGTGATTAACGAAGCTGCTAGGGACTGGGGGGGGGGGGGTTTAGAGCAGCAAGGGGTGGGGTAAGCAACCGAGGATAGGAAAGTAGGAGGAAGAGGAGGAGTCATTTTGTTTAGGAGGAAGAGAGAAGAAGACGCCCTCCCACCGGCCCTCTGAGCTGAGGGGGGGGGAGCATGGTCATTGGAGTCAGGCTTTGTCAAGGCATGAAGTTGTCACAGCTGGAGGGTTGGCGTAAGTTGATTTTCCATGGCAGCAATTTAGAGTGGAAGGTGGATTTTCAGGCCCATCTGGGGCTTTCTCACGCCTTGTTTTTTGGGTGTTTTTGATTCTACAAAAATTTTCAATTCAGATGTTCAGAAACTATGGCAAGGAGAGAATCTTAAAATAGTTGTTCACAAAGTTTTAATAAAGCTGTGGCCTACCCACATTTCAAGCCAGCAAAGCTTCTCGTTTTTGTTTTTTTGGGATAGGAGCTTGATAGAGGTCGTGCGGTCCCCATTCCTAGTGCCAACTGTTAATAGTCCCTGCGCTGGCTGATAATCTCTTTTCTCCTATACACGTCTATGGGAGAGTGCACACAAGGACTCTGAAAAGAGTGACATTTTCATCCGGTGCATGGACTTCAGGAAGCAGATGAGTATATAAAATAGAGCACCCCGCTCCCTATAGCTTAGTTTATGGTGCTTTAGACAGGTAACAAGTTCCCTTTAAGTCCTGATAGTAGCTTCATGCAGCCTCCATGGATGAGACTTGTTTCTCTTGATCAGATAAAATTCTGGGAAACTTAGACAAATCATTACCTGTAGTGTGGTAGGACGCATTAACCTGTCTAAAGAGGGTGCTGCTCGGTCGCAAGCAGTGGCAAAAAGGATTTAGCTAAGGATAGCAATTGTTAAACGGTGGTTTGTCACGTGATGCCAGTACCTTTTGTTAGTAAACTCCAGTTGTTAGTATTTGAAAACAACATGAGTCTTTGTAGCTTTGTTAGCAAACCGAAGGTGCACAGTTTACTTCAGCTATTTGTACCAGTTTAACACAATCGTACAGTTCACAGTAATACTGAGGTATTGCTTCACACTATAATAATGTTGCTCTGAGTATCAAGATAACACAATACAGATTTATCTTCAAAGCTCTCACTCTTTGTATTCTCCAGTTACCCAGAAAAGAATCCCCACAGTCCTAGTTATCTGAGAGTGAGCTTCCAAAGGATTACTAGACAGATGATGGAGTTATGTAGAGATTGGCCACTTTCACTTTCCCTGGCTTTACTTTTAACAGGGGCTTGTGCAACTCACTGTTGTGTAGATGGGTCCCAGTCTTTTCTCCTCCACACTGCGCTTGTTTTAGAAAGGTGAAAGTCTTCGCTTTTCCCTCGGGACAACGTTACTCCTCTGCAGCACTTTCGCACACCTCCTCCGACGATGACAACCTCCTCACTACTCCCTCTAACTCCTTCTTCACATCCTGTCCTAACTCCCGCACTTTCTTCAAACTCCTCCTCTTATCCTGCCTAGCCCTATTAATTTTCCTACTCTTGAATCTCACCCTTCCCCCTCTACCAATCAGGGATAGAATGACAAGCAGCCAATCAGCAGCAAGCTGTTGGCCAGGCAGATAGCTCAAGCCTGTGAACAAAAGGGGAAAGACAGGGTCTTTCACACGTACAACGCCTTCTATGTTGCCGCAGAAGCACATAGCCAGGTTCTTTAGGACTGGTGACTGTGTAGCTATTGGGGAGGACCACTACAGGGCCACTCCAGTATGTGTGTAGTGCACCAGAGTGGGAGGCTAGTGTCACGGTGGCTATGTCCTACTCCCATCCAACTACACCACTGTGAAATATTAGGAGGCAAGATGGTTTGAGCTGGTTCTGCTCCTGGGGATGGAGTGGTGGTGCAGAACCCCACTGGAAAACATCTCTAGGAGTCAGGAAGGAGGTAACAGAAAAACAACTCACTTTTATTGTAGCTTCCGGTACAGTACAAGGTGACATTTAATACAGTCTGTTTCCAAACATCCAATTCCAAAGATGGTGACTGGAGGTACCGTTGCCTAAACAAAATCCTGTACATTTATCCAGGTTTTTCACTGGGTCCTTGAGATGAATCCTGCAATGTCGTACCTGGCATTTCCCCCTTTCCTTGAACCCAGGAATAAGGAGTGATGTTGATTCCCCTAATCAGATGCCTATGCTTGCTGCTACACCTACTGTGTTTTGTCTTCTCTGAAGCTTCTGGAACTATGGGACTATTTTTTAAACTTTTGGGTCCTCCCAGCATCAAAGAGCTGATTAGCTGAGAGGCTATACAAATATACTGTTACGGCACTCTGCCCCCCGAGCGCCAAGTGGGATGCCCTAATCTTCCCGCACCTCACTGTACCTGCCTACTTGCCTCGGCCCTGGCTAACCCCAGGCGGACAACTGGACGGCGGTCCCTGCCCTGGCTAGGGACCTGGCGGCTGACAAGCGGGAACCTACCTAATGGGGGGAACAGAGTGCCGACAGAGGAGGCAGATGAATCAGACCAACAAAACTGACAAGGCTGGAGATGGAACTCACAGGCAAACTGGCAGGGTGCTGGATAGCAACTAGTGCTGACTGGGCCAGACTAGATCAGAGGCAAACAGAACCAACAAAAACAGACAGAGTAATAGGGGACCAGAGGGAGCTGACCGACAACTAGGGACTGGCTGAGGCGAACCGCAGACAGACTGGCTAGGTGCATGCAGAACCAATAACTGGCAATGAGCTCACTTCACTGCCAGTCTTTTAACCACAAGGTTCCGCCCAGGGGCGGAGAGTGGGAGGAGACAACTCCGCCCACTGCTGTATAAGAAGAACGGAGGAGGGCGGGCGGCACCCTACGGGCGGACACGCCCATGCCGCCGCCCACAGCTGCTGGGATAACCTCGACACAGGGCTCCAGGCCGCCGGAGCCGACGCCGGAGCGACGCGCCGCGCTGTATGGTAACATATACTAGACAGATACTGAGTAATACGGAATTGCAAGGGCTACTATATCCCTGTGAACTAAACTCTTTGATTCCGCCAGCCACCAACTGTAGCACATACATCACTTCAACTCATACAAGAGGATATTAAAAGATATCAAACCAAAACACTTACAATACACTTCTTTTTCCAAGAACTGGATTACCACTTAGTAGTAGCCATTCTGGGGCACTACACGTTTCACTTCCACATGATGCTACGACCCACATACCTAGCAGAACATTGCCCATCACACTTCCTCCATCGACTTATCTTCCTCCCATAATGCATCCTGGTGCTCTCTCTTCCCCAAGTAACTTACTAATCCCGCCGTCCACATGATTTAAAACCAAATGTGACTTATCAGACCAGGCACCCTTCTACAATTGCTCCATGGCTTAATTCTAATGCCCACTGTAGGCACTTTTGCTTGTGGACAGGGGTCACATGGGTACACCGCCTCATACATACCCTGTTTCCCTGAAAATAAGACATACCCTGAAAAAAGACATAGCATGATTTTCCAGAATATTTGAGGATGCAAAATGATTTTTCAGACTTTTTGAGGATGCTTGAAATATAAGCCCTACTCCAAAAATTAAGCCCTGCTAACAGTTAATTAAAAAAGTCAATTTAAATAGTGTCCAGGCAGCTATACATGTAAAAAAGTTAAACCTTTTTGAACAAAAATTAATATAAGACACTGTCTTATTTTTGGGGAAACACAGTAGCGAGCTGTGATGCCCGGTGTGATCTGACACCTTTCTATCATCACCAGCAGTGACTTTAGTACTACTTTGTCCTATATATATATATATATATATATATATATACACACATATACAGAGAGAGAGAGATTGGTATATCTTCCTTCTTAGTGAATAGCTAGCATATAAATGGTTACTTCTAGATACTCCCAAGATATCTTTTCCTGACTTAGGAATGTTCTGAGATAGCAGGTTCTGACCCCCTCCCTTCAGAGAGGAGCTATTAGAACAATGAATATAGAATTAACCTATTCTCCCTCGTTTCGCTTCTTAGGAATTATGTGTTTTAGGAGCAGCATACACCTCAAGGCATTAACATATGTTAATCATTAGAGTTATTACAAGCTAAGCCAATTGTGTAGATCGTAACCACCCTAACAATTTGCTTATGTAAGTGAATGTATATATTTATATATATATTGTGAGGGATTAGCGTTTAGGATCGGTAGCAACCGGGGCATAAGCAGTCAGAGACAGTGACACATAGGATAAAGTCTTTAGTCCAGGCTTTGCCTGTGTTTATTTCCAAGCAAACAAAAGCAAAATACAGGCCTTAACATCAGGCAAACATAACGTAAATCCTGCTCGTCTGAGCACTTACTATACATGTAGCGTCCCTGTCTACGTACTAGTAAACAAATGGCTCCTGCACACAGCCAGCCAGGACTCTCAGACCTGCAGAGGTCTCAGCTCTCCTCCTGGCCCTGTAGGCCCAGGCTTTATAAGGCCTGGTACCAGCCCCACCTGGTACGTGGGAGTGACTATCCCACCCTTCACTTTGGTCACTCCAGGAAAAGCCGGCCCGGATTATGCGGCTTGGAGCCACCTACTTGCTACAACATGTTAGTAGCTTAATGCTACTAACACTATACTGCCGGCTTCCTCCACCGAGCCCAGGCTGCTCGGTGGCACGTATCTGCCCAAGCGCTCCCCAAAGCAGCATAGGAGAGCATCCTAGGCGAGATATACCTGCCCTCCAGCACCTTGCCGGTCACCGTCTCACATACCCTCCCCCTCTGTTCGAGCCTGTGGGGTCGGACACCTTTAGCCGCCATGCAATGCGTCCTTGACAAGGCATCGGCATTGCCCTGTAGCTTTCCTGCCCTGTGTTCAACAGAGAAACTGAAATTTTGAAGTGTCAGGAACCACCTGGTGACTCTGGCATTTCTTTCTTTTGCCTGTGACATCCAGGTTAAGGGAGAGTGGTCTGTGATCAGCCTGAAGAGCCGACCTAGCAGGTAGTATTTTAGGGATTCCAGGGCCCACTTGATGGCTGGGCACTCCCGCTCAACGATACTATAATTTTTTTCCGGTGGCGTGAGCTTCCTGCTCAAATAAATTACGGGATGTTCCTCTCCTTCTACTTCCTGGGACAGAACTGCTCCCAGTCCCACATCGGACGCGTCTGTTTGGACAATAAATTCTCTTTTAAAATTGGGTGTGACTAACACTGGACGTCTACAGAGGGCCCGTTTTAACTCTTGGAACGCCTTTTCTGCGTCAGGGTTCCACTTGACCATGACTGACTTACTGTTCTTGGTCAAGTCTGTTAGGGGCGCTGCTATGCTCGCAAAGTTCTGCACGAACCGCCTATAGTACCCTACAATGCCTAAAAGGCTCTCACCTGCTTTTTAGTTGTGGGTTGTGGCCAGTTCTGAACGGCTTCAACTTTATTGACCTGGGGTTTTATAATAGCCCTACCTATTATATACCCCAGGTATCGGGCTTCTTCAAGACCCAGGGCGCACTTCTTTGGGTTTGCTGTGAGCCCTGCTTTTCTAAGGGAGTTCAGTACTGCCTGTACCTTGGGTAGATGGCTGTCCCAGTCTTCACTAAAGATGAGGATATCATCTAAATATGCTGACGCATATTGACGATGGGGTTTGAGTATGATATCCATCAATCTTTGGAAGGTTGCTGGGGCTCCATGCAAACCGAAGGGTAGGCAGATGTACTGAAACAACCCTTCTGGTGTGGCAAACGCAGTCTTTTCTTTCGCGCTCTCTGTAAGGGAAACCTGTCAGTAGCCTTTAGTAAGGTCGAGAGTGGAAAAGTACCTGGCATGACCCAGTCTCTCAATTAAAGGGGTTGTCCCGCGGTGAAAGTGAATTTTTTTTTTTTTCACTTACCCCCGCATTCTGCCCTGTTAAAAAGAAAGCATGGGTTAGTTTTTAAAAAGCACATTGCGCTTACCTGCATCAGCGTTCTGCAGCTTCTTCTTTTCTTCTTGTGAAGATGGCGCCGCTGGTCTTCTCCCACGGTGGAACGCAGGTCTTCTCCCATGGTGCACCATGGATTTTCTTCTCCTTCCTTGCGCTCCATTGCCGATTCCAGCCTCCTGATTGGCTGGAATCGGCACACGTGACGGGGCGGAGCTACGATGACGACGCGGTGACCAGCTCTCCGGCACGAGCGGCCCCATTCACCAGCCAGAAGACCGGACTGCGCAAGCGCGTCTAATCGGGCGATTAGACGCTGAAATTAGACGGCACCATGGCGACGAGGACGCCAGCAACGGAACAGGTAAGTGAATAACTTCTGTATGGCTCATAATTAATGCACGATGTAATTACAAAGTGCATTAATATGGCCACACAGAAGTGTATAACCCCACTTGCTATCGCGGGACAACCCCTTTAACTCGTCCACTCTCGGCATTGGGTATGTGTCAAATTTTGACACGTCATTTAGCTTCCGGAAGTCGTTACAGAAGCGCAGAGAGCCATCAGGTTTTGGTATCAGCACGATAGGGCTGGACCATTCGCTTTCCGACTCCTCAATTACTCCGAGGTCTAGCATTTTCTTGACCTCCTCTGAGATGGCTCGTCTGCGGGCTTCTGGAACCCTGTACGGTTTCAACTGAACCTTTACCCCTGGTTCAGTTATAATGTCGTGTTTTATGACACCAGTACGCTCTGGTATATCAGAGAACACATCTGAATTACGTTGTATAAATTCCCTCGACTCTTGTTGTTGGGATTTGGACAGGGACCCAGATACACACACCTCTGGGACCTCACCATGGGGGGTGCTCACTGCATTCAGGGCTTCTCTGTCCTTCCATGGCTTAATTAGGTTTACATGGTACAACTGTTCTGGTTTCCGCCTACCTGGCTGGTATACCTTATAATTTACCTCTCCGACTTTCTCAATTATTTCATAGGGCCCTTGCCATTTTGCTAGGAATTTACTTTCTAGGGTGGGCACCAACACTAGTACCCGATCCCCATGGTTGAAGGTTCTCACCTTAGCGGACCGGTTATATACCCGGCTTTGGGCTTCTTGAGCCTGCTGTAAATGTTCTTTAACAATGGGCATGACCGCCGCAATTCGATCTTGCATGAGGGAGATGTGTTCAATAACACTCCTGTAGGGGGTGGACTCGTGCTCCCAGGTCTCCTTAGCTACATCAAGGAGCCCTCGGGGATGTCTACCATAAACTAATTCAAAGGGAGAGAACCCAGTGGAGGATTGTGGGACTTCCCGGATTGAGAACATTAAATATGGCAGCAGACAGTCCCAGTCCTTCCCATCCTTATTGACTACCTTTTTTAGCATGCTTTTTAGGGTCTTATTAAATCTCTCAACCAGGCCATCCGTCTCTGGGTGGTACACAGACGTCCGTAAGTGCTTAATATTCAGCAGCTTACACAATTCCTTCATGACCTTTGACATAAAGGGGGTTCCTTGGTCCGTCAGGATCTCTTTTGGTATGCCCGTGCGGGAGAACATGGGAAGTAGTTCCTTTGCAATACCCTTGGATGATGTATTGCGTAAAGGAACGGCTTCGGGGTAACGGGTGGCGTAGTCTACAACCACCAATATACGTTGGTAACCCCGGGCAGACTTTACCAAGGGCCCAACTAGGTCCATAGCGATCCGCTCGAACGGCCCCTCTATGATGGGCAAGGGCACTAAGGGGTTCCGATAATGGGGCATAGGAGCTGTTATTTGACACTCCGGGC
Organism: Eleutherodactylus coqui; assembly: GCA_035609135.1. Lineage (NCBI taxonomy): Eukaryota > Metazoa > Chordata > Amphibia > Anura > Eleutherodactylidae > Eleutherodactylus > Eleutherodactylus coqui. Next base: position 4,143,464 of record CM069406.1, on the reverse strand, counting down.
ACGACTCACAGTACCGTTTTACATCACCATGTACCCCAGGCCAGAAAAAACGCTGAAGGATGCGTTCCTTAGTCTTTTCGCTCCCGAGATGACCTCCCAGCACATGCTTGTGCGCCAGGTCTAAGACCATCCTACGATAAGACTGAGGTACCACCAGCTGTTCCACAACCTCCCCACGGACCTTGTCAACCTGATACAACAACTCTTGATTGACTGCCAGGTGTGGAAACACAGTATCAGCCCCTGGAAATTGAGGCTCCCCATTTATTACTTTAACATTTTCCCTGGCCTTTACTAAGGTGGGGTCTCGGAGCTGCTCAGTTCCGAAATTGGCACGTGAGACCTCTAAGTCAGGCATAGCAACCACTTTGTCCTGTACCTCCGTCTCACCCGCTAGTACTGTTAAGGGAAAGTTATCCCCATTCTCTTGGGTCACCCCTACTGCTGGAACCGTACCCTCAGGGTCAAACGGTTCTGGACACACATCATACACATTTGCATTATCATGAACCTTATTTGCAGACGACCCTCGGTGTCGCCACAAGTCCCAAAATAGGGGAAAGTCTCTCCCGAGGATCACGGTGTGCATTAAGGATTTTATGACGCCCACCTCATGGGTGGCAAGTCCACACGGAGTCTCAAGTCTTACAAGGGCAATAGGATACTCCTTGGTGTCCCCATGCACACAAACAACCCCCATGTGACGGCTGGTGAAGGTTGTGGGATCGACCAGGCTGGAGTGCACCAGCGTAACCAAGCTCCCTGAGTCCAGTAGAGCTGTCACCGCAAAGTCATTCACCTTTAGGTGACATAATGGTCGATCAGTCTCTGACGCAGTCTCTGCAGAACACACTGGCCGTGCGAACATCGACCTCCGCTGAGCAGAGTCACAGTCCATTGGTTCCACGGTAAGTGGACAGTTGGCAGCAAGATGCCTGGGCTCATGACAGCGCCAACATCGTATGGAGGCCCGGTCTCCTTGGGGTTCTACCCGGGACCCGAATGTCCATTTGGGGCTCCTCCTCTGCCCCAAACGATCCCCCTCTGAGCCGCCTCCCCTTGGGACACTTTTGACACCCCTTACATATGGAACAGTCTTACCACGGGCTCCAGCCGACTTGCTGTTCCCGGGGTTGGAACGTCCAGGAGGCACGGCTTGCAGTAAGTCCTCCGTGGCTTTATACCTCTCGACGAGGCTCACGAGTTGGTCCACGTCCTGGGGACCCCCTTGTCCCACCCAGCGCTGGATTGCGGGGGGCAACGAGCGTATAAACTTATCCAGAACCACTTTCTGTACGATCTCTGCCGGGGACGACTCCTCCGGCTGCAGCCACTTTCTCACCAGATGGAACAGGTCGTATATCTGGGAGCGAGCTGGTAGGTCGTCCGTGAAAGTCCAGGCGTGTACGCGTCAGGCCCGCACATGGGTGTCCACGCCCAAGCGTGCCAGGATCTCACCTTTGAGCTTATTATAGTCCTTGGCATCCTGCTCACCGAGGTCAAAGTAGGCCTTTTGGGGTTCTCCCGTCAGGAAAGGCGCTACTACCTCAGCCCACTGAGGCGCCGGTAACTTCTCCCTCTCGGCCACTCTCTCAAAGACCGCGAGATAGGCCTCGATGTCATCGGTGGCCGTCATCTTTTGTAAGGCCGTCTGTACCGCGGTACGGGTGGTGGGGAACGAACCAGACGACCTCTGCACACCTTGCGCCAGGAGAGCATTAGTCTCGGCCTGAGCTCTCATGGCCTCCTCATGGATCTTTTGCTGGGTCGCCACCACTTGTTGCTGCTGGGCCAACGCTTGCTGTTGCTGCACGTTCATTTGTACCAGCTGCTTTATCAGTTCCTCCATCTTTGCAGTATCTGATGGCTGTGCCGTTGCAGCTTTCACCCAGGACATGGGGGTTACAGCACTCTCCAGTCAATCTCTCTTGGGCGGTTGCCCTTAGCAACGGTTCACCAGCTGCTGCAGCAAAATGTCCATTAATTGGTGTATGTCTCTTTAAGACCGCTGCCCGCATCCAAACACCATATGTGAGGGATTAGCGTTTAGGATCGGTAGCAACCGGGGCATAAGCAGTCAGAGACAGTGACACATAGGATAAAGTCTTTAGTCCAGGTTTTGCCTGGGTTTATTTCCAAGCAAACAAAAGCAAAATACAGGCCTTAACATCAGGCAAACATAACGTAAATCCTGCTCGTCTGAGCATTTACTATACATGTAGCGTCCCTGTCTACGTACTGGTAAACAAATGGCTCCTGCACACAGCCAGCCAGGACTCTCAGACCTGCAGAGGTCTCAGCTCTCCTCCTGGCCCTGTAGGCCCAGGCTTTATAAGGCCTGGTACCAGCCCCACCTGGTACGTGGGAGTGACCATCCCACCCTTCACTTTGGTCACTCCAGGAAAAGCCGGCCCGGATTATGCGGCTTGGAGCCACCTACTTGCTACAACGTGTTAGTTGCTTAATGCTACTAACACTATACTGCCGGCTTCCTCCACCGAGCCCAGGCTGCTCGGTGGCACGTATCTGCCCAAGCGCTCCCCAAAGCAGCATAGGAGAGCATCCTAGGCGAGATATACCTGCCCTCCAGCACCTTGCTGGTCACCGTCTCACAATATATACACACACACGTGTCTGCCTTGTAATAAAGCAGAGGAGCTTCATTGTTATATGATACTAGCTGGTGTCATGTGTCAGTGATTTGTGTACACAACCTCTCACATACAATCCGGAGCAGACAATGAAACACTATGAAATCCCTTTAATGATTTCCATAACACCCTGTTGCTGGATTATTGCTTGTCCTCCTTGAACCGAATTTGTTAGGTACTGGTCACTAAATACTGGAAACACCCCACAAAACCAGACATTTGGAGACGCTTTGACCCAATTGTCTACACATCACACTTTGGCCCTTGTCAGAGTCACTAAGATTCTTCTATTTACTCATTTTTTCTGTTTCCAACGCATCAACTTCAAGAACTGACTGGTCATTCACTGCCTTATTTATCTCATAATAATATGTCCTATAATACATATATAGCACCTAATATATTCACTGCACCCCTGACAGGCACCATCTTCACTGGATAATGAATGTCAGGAGATCCTATACTTATGTAAGGGAGAGGCACCACCTATGTTCCCATTTACAGAATGGAGCAGCCTGCAGCCCCTGGGAGAGCTGCAGCAGTTGTTCCCTCACCCTCCAAGATGTGGCTGGAAGAAGGGAGACGGTGAACTCTTAGGCCTCATGTCCACAAGATAATTAATATTTAAAATCCGCAGCGTTTTTCCTGCACACGGATCCGCGCGCCCATAGGGATGTATTGGACACCCGCAGGTAGTTAAATACCTGCGGATGTAATTTTTCCCTTCAGGCGCGGATCCGTGTGCGGGGAAAAAAAACGCGACATGCTCCATTTTCGTGCTTGTCTCCAGCAGGTTCCTATTGAAGCCTATGTAAGCCGTCCGGATCCGCGTAACACCCGTACCTGAATTAAAACTTACCTGTCCGGACGCTGCGGATCTTCCCTCCGTTGTGGCCGGATCTTCTTTTTTCAGATGTGCGCGGCATGCTGCCAACGTGCTGAGCACATCCGCCGGGCTGAAGAAAGAAGATCCGGCCGTGACGGAGGGCAGATCCGCAGCATCCGGACAGGTAAGTTTATTCTTATTTTCAGCCTCATGTCCCCGGGAAAGGAGGGACCCGCTGCGGGATTTTGCATGGAGAATCCGCGGTGGGCCTGATTTTCTCCGTGGACATGGGGCCTAAAAGTCGCCTGCTGGTGCATGTTGCCAGCACTTGCTCCCAACTGGCAGCAACAGCCATGGCCAGGGAGGGAAAGCAGACGAGGCTCAGGGCGCCATGTTGGAATGCCCTGGGAGAACCCAACTATTGTGTTGTAATCTCGCAGGAAGCTAAAGAGGGTTCCGCCCCCAGTGATAATGCGAGCGGTGATGCAATTAGCACATCACTACCCAGAAGATCGGCCACTGGGATAGGGATTGTGCAGGGTCACGTCCTCGACCCTCCCTGAAGTGTAGGACAGATTTTTTGGTGTCATAGGCATGATATATAAGGGTTGGTGCTGCGTCACAGTGCCAGACCCTGAGACAGGTGAGACCCTAAGTGCAATCAGAGGAAAGAGACTGCAGACCAGTGACCAGCGGCAATAGAGCATCGCACAAGAGGGCGACGCATGAAAAAGCCCAATTACCAGCTACTAGACGTGACGACAGACTGCATGGAAGAAGGAGTCTCTGTTACTGCAGGGTCTTGGTGTCCAAAGATACTGACATCGTCACACAATGGATCCGCGAAGGCTGCAGGAATAATGTAAGGCCGCGATCCAACATGACCGTTAGTGCGCACTAAGCATAATGGTTATGACAGACGGAGGAGTATCTCCCCAGGGACTGGGACATGGTGGAAGGTATGATGGTCACACAATGAGGGTTATGTTAGTACATGATACCGTTAGTGAGCAATGTGATGCGTACGGATTTATGAAAGCGGATTGTGACGGGACAGGATACTTCGAGTATAGTAGCGCTAAAATGAGAAAACATGAGAAGCTTGTGAGATAGAAGTGTACAAGAAATGTTAACCCTCTCCAATCCACTGTCTGACGTATGAAGACATTATGATTTAAGGTTGTAGAGCTCCGATGTTAGAAGACGTCCGTCGGGGTTCTCTTACTGTATATTGCCAGCCTCTCTGCTGTGGGAGCCTATCCAACGTGTCACCTCATGCAGTTACTGGCTTTAGCCAGCATATAGCGCCGTTGTCTAACGGCAGAAAAAGAGTAAGCCCCCTAGGAAAACCAGGATACAAATTGGATTGGAAAGGGTTAATGTTGTAATGTAGATGATGATGTATCTGGGATATTCAGTCACACCTAAGGTACATTCGAGGCTGCATGGCACGGAGCTCCAAAATGTAGTATCTATTCTGGTACCTAATTCGCATTAGGCCACAGACCTTCGGTAATATGAAGTATGATGATGATGATGATGGAACAATACCACAAGGATGGATAGCAGTGATGGTGTTAAAGCGTTCTATTGCCCCGAGGAAGGAGAAAAATGTAAACATTCACTTTTGGTGCATTTAACCCACATGTTGCGTAAAACTGAGACGGAGACGAGTTACCAGTGTGACGCCTGCTTAATTATGCAATGTTTAATTCTTGGAGACCTCCTATGGAGTCTAAGCACTAATTAACAGTTCGTTAGTAAAATATATTTTTTTATAAAAAATATATGCCTCCGCTTCTGTCTGTCATCGCCATCCTGAAATACCAGTTACATTTACACCATAAATACGCGGAGAAGGCAGTCAATACCGAGAACGCAGTAAGACAATGTTCTCCTGAAGATGTGTCCAGCTGGACAATGAGCATTCACGCTCAGCAAGTGATGATCTTTACCCGGTCGGACAGAAACCTTCACCTTCATTAGAAGCAGAAGACTTCGTCAGCAGAGATTGTACAGTACAACCTCCGGTACATACTGTACTGTATACGTGCCGCGGAGGGTCAAAGGACACAGGGAGCAGGATGTGACGTGGACACCAGGATTACACATATATAAGCTTTTATTGTAATGCATAGCCGTAAAAGGAAAATGGTTATGGAAGTGGAGATAACGAGAAAAATCATGAAACCGTTCTGTTTCTCAATCTTAACAATCGCTAACGAGCAGCAACAACTACTGTAGAGCACGTTCAGCACTGCAAGAAAAGGATCTCATTATCAACAATGTGGGTCAATTGACACAAGAAAAGGACTTCGACAATATGTAACAACGGATTACCACATGCAGTCCAGAAGTAAGAAGAGTTTGTCCTAAGGATGATCTGCAGCTGGCATACACCCATCACAGTTCTCTGAATCTCCGAATTACACTGTCAGGGGTCCAGTTTTTCCTAAATGCTTGAGCTCGCACTTTCCTTATGTATTGTGACTAGCAGGCCTGTATAATCCTTTTGCTTTCCCTCCTTGTGTGCACACATTCAAATTTTTACCAAGGTCCCACCTCACTTACGGAACTTCTGGTATACTGAACAGCCCTTTCAATGACTGTAGGCAATTTGTAATCTGAAGAATTGTAATATGGTGCTTCACTCTCTGAAACAATTGCCCCTTTCTCATGTAGTCCTGAGGAAGCTCTATTAAGGCAATCACCACATGGGTGCAAGTGCAGATGATTGCAGGCTGTATGGTTTATGTATGGGTATGGGTACAGATGACTGTGGTCTCTATGTTTTGGGTCTTGAGAGATAACTTTGAGCTGGATACTGATCTGGAAAAAAATAATAAATAACAATGCATGTCACCCATCCGAGAGATTGCTGGAGGTAAGAGCAGCTCTACATTGCTGCCCTTGTACCAATACCTAAACCGTGTGGGCAAACTAGGCGCGGGGCCCACACGATCGTGACCAAGGGGAGGACTAGGTATGCACACTGGTTTCAAGCAAACTGACCCTGTGCTACAAGGGGGATGACAGTGCCCAACCTAAGCGGGGACATTGCCCCAATAAGGGCAGCCCAGCGGTCTTCGGATCTGGGCCCTAGCTGATCCTAGGAGCCATGCACCAGAACATGACGCATTCACATGCCACACGACAGGGACTGAACAACAGGACACACAGAGCCAGAATACACAGCATACAAAATGCAACCACTAGTAACAGATAGGAAACTGAATATTAATGCCAGGTATTAGTTGACATTTTGTACAAGACGTGGAAGCTAGCTGGCCACTTCACGGCTCCTGGTTATACTGCTAGTCCCTACACTAACCAGAAGTCCAGCAGAATCGGACAGAGTTCACACAGCACGCTGCAACAGGACAGGACACAGATCACAGGACGCACAGCAAGCTAACACAAAACTGACAGAATTCAAACATACAAACGGACATGAACCAGCAAGACACAGATCACACAGCAAGCTTGCAACAGACAAGGATTCATGGCTGCTTACCCTGAACACTAGACACAGACACATCCAAGCAGTACAAGACCAGCTTCAGACTGACCAGGAGCTGGATTTATATGTGAGCCCAGACCCAGGAGATTGGCTAGCAGAAAGTACCATACCCAGACAGCTCAATCAATTAACCCTCCACCTCCTGTGGAGCTGTGCTGCTAGGAAGCCTAGAACTACAGATCCCAGCAGCACACGTAACACTGCAGTCTTCTGTAACTGTACCTAAACCATACAGCCTCCAGTCATGGGCACCTATACCTAAACCATACAGTCTGCAATCATCTGTACCTATACCCATACCTAAACCATAGTTAAATACAGGAGATACCCAGTTTATACCAGCATGATCCATATCACTATATACAGGAGATGTATAACTTATACCAGCTGTACATATATAATAATATACAGGAGATACCCAGGTTATACCAGCATGCTCCATATTACTATATACAGGAGATGTATAACTTATACCAGCTGTACATATATAATTATATACAGGAGATACCCAGGTTATACCAGCATGCTCCATATCACTATATACAGGAGATGTATAACTTATACCAGCTGTACATATATAATTATATACAGGAGATACCCAGGTTATACCAGCATGCTCGATATCACTATATACAGGAGATGTATAACTTATACCAGCTGTACATATATAATTATATACAGGAGATACCCAGGTTATACCAGCATGCTCGATATCACTATATACAGGAGATGTATAACTTATACCGGCTGTACATATATAATAATATACAGGAGATACCCAGGTCATACCAGCATGCTCCATATCACTATATACAGGATGTATAACCTATACCAGCTGTACATATATAATTATATACAGGAGATACCCAGGTTATACCAGCATGCTCGATATCACTATATACAGGAGATGTATAACTTATACCGGCTGTACATATATAATAATATACAGGAGATACCCAGGTCATACCAGCATGCTCCATATTTTTATACTAGCCCGGGTACCCAATGCAGAACACGTGCAATACAAGACATGACATTTTAAGTAAGAAAAGATATCAGAGCGTACGCATAAATACGTGGCAGGACACCTCTGCTGATTACTATTAATGTATTAACTTAAAATAGACCAATTCAATGATCCCTGCATTTAACATTTTTATTATATAACTTTAGTTTGCTCCGGTGGGGCTGCGGATACTGGAGCGGCTGCTATTTTAAGTGCGGCTGTTGAACTTCTGCCCAATCGGGTCCCTCACTCGCTGGGTATCATATCTAAAACACAAAATCTGTTTGTTTGTGTCAGCTACAAATCCCTAGTTCTGGACCGATTTCAGTAAAATTTGTGATTTTTTGTTGTCAATAGCAGCCAATCATAGCTCAACGTTCATTTGTTACTTTGCTGGGGTAAAATGAAAGCTGCGCTGTGATTGGTTGCTATGGCCACCAAAACAGTATTTTACTGTTTGTTGATTTGGTGTTAGACAATTTTGATAAATGAGGCCCTGTGTTCATCAATTTGCTCCATTTACTCCTGTCTGGGGAAATATCACTCTTGCAAACTGTTAACCACACGGACATCCGAGACGGAATTCGGAAGGAAAAAATGGGCCAATGATTGGGGGCTCCACCAGGGTTAGGCTGGGGCTAAAAAGCCGTCCTGAAACCCCAGTTGTCAGCGCCCAGTCTGACTCTTCTAGTGGGAATTACTTGTTGGAAATAACCAGGAATACTGAATCGAGTCCATAGAATCATTGGGAAAAACCAATTTGGGGGGTGCTGCATTAAGGTGAGGTAGATTCTCCTCAGTATATACACACAGAGGTGAGGTAGATTCCCGTCAGTATATACACATAGAGGTGAGGTAGATTCTCCTCAGTATATACACATAGAGGTGAGGTAGATTCTCCTCAGTATATACACATAGAGGTGAGGTAGATTCTCCTCAGTATATACACATAGAGGTGAGGTAGATTCTCCTCAGTATATACACATAGAGGGGAGGTAGATTGTCCTCAGTATATACACATAGAGGTGAGGTAGATTCTCCTCAGTATATACACACAGAGGTGAGGTAGATTCCCGTCAGTATATACACATAGAGGTGAGGTAGATTCTCCTCAGTATATACACATAGAGGTGAGGTAGATTCTCCGCACTATATACACATAGAGCTGAGGTAGATTCTCCTCAGTATATACACATAGAGGGGAGGTAGATTCTCCTCACTATATACACATAGAGGGGAGGTAGATTCTCCTCAGTATATACACATAGAGGTGAGGTAGATTCTCCGCACTATATACACACAGAGCTGAGGTAGATTCTCCTCAGTATATACACAAACAGAGGTGAGGTAGATTCTCCTCAGTATATACACATAGAGGGGAGGTAGATTCTCCTCAGTATACACATAGAGGTGAGGTAGATTCTCCTCAGGATATACACATAGAGGTGAGGTAGATTCTCCTCAGTATATACACATAGAGGTGAGGTAGTTTCTCCTCAGTATATACACACAGAGCTGAGGTAGATTCTCCTCAGTATATACACACAGAGGGGAGGTAGATTCTCCTCAGTATATACACATAGAGGGGAGGTAGATTCTCCTCAGTATATACACAAACAGAGGTGAGGTAGATTCTCCTCAGTATATACACATAGAGGTGAGGTAGATTCTGCTCAATATATACACATAGAGGTGAGGTAGATTCTGCTCAATATATACACATAGAGGGGAGGTAGATTCTCCTCAGTATATACACATAGAGGGGAGGTAGATTGTCCTCAGTATATACACATAGAGGTGAGGTAGATTCTCCTCAGTATATACACATAGAGGTGAGGTAGATTCTCCTCAGTATATACACATAGAGGGGAGGTAGATTGTCCTCAGTATATACACATAGAGGTGAGGTAGATTCTCCTCAGTATATACACATAGAGGTGAGGTAGATTCTCCTCAGTATATACACATAGAGGTGAGGTAGATTCTCCTCTGTATATACACATAGAGGTGAGGTAGATTCTCCTCTGTATATACACATAGAGGTGAGGTAGATTCTCCTCAGTATATACACATAGAGGTGAGGTAGAGTCTCCTCAGTATATACACAGAGAGGTGAGGTAGATTCCCCTCAGTATATGCACATAGAGGTGAGGTAGATTCTCCTCAGTATATACATACACAGAGGTTAGGTAGATTCTTCTCAGTATATACACATAGAGGTGAGGTAGATTCCCCTCAGTATATGCACATAGAGGTGAGGTAGATTCTCCTCAGTATATACACATAGAGGGGAGGTAGATTCTCCTCACTATATACACACAGACGGGAGGTAGATTCTCCTCAGTATATACACATAGAGGTGAGGTAGATTCTCCTCAGTATATACACATAGAGGTGAGGTAGATTCTCCTCTGTATATACACATAGAGGCAAGGTAGATTCTCCTCAGTATATACACATAGAGGTGAGGTAGATTCTCCTCAGTATATACACATAGAGGGGAGGTAGATTCTCCTCAGTATATACACATAGAGGCAAGGTAGATTCTCCTCAGTATATACACATAGAGGTGAGGTAGATACTCCTCAGTATATACACATAGAGGGGAGGTAGATTCTCCTCAGTATATACACATGGAGGTGAGGTAGATACTCCTCAGTATATACACATAGAGGTGAGGTAGATTCTCCTCAGTATATACACATAGGGGTGAGGTAGATTCTCCTCAGTATATACACATAGAGGTGAGGTAGATTCTCCTCAGTATATACACATAGAGGTGAGGTAGATTCTCCTCAGTATATACACACACAGAGGTGAGGTAGATTCTCCTCAGTATATACACATAGAGATGAGGTAGATTTTCCTCAGTATATACACATAGAGGTGAGGTAGATTCTCCTCAGTATATACACATAGAGGTGAGGTAGTTTCTCCTCAGTATATACACACAGAGCTGAGGTAGATTCTCCTCAGTATATACACACAGAGGGGAGGTAGATTCTCCTCAGTATATACACATAGAGGGGAGGTAGATTCTCCTCAGTATATACACAAACAGAGGTGAGGTAGATTCTCCTCAGTATATACACATAGAGGTGAGGTAGATTCTGCTCAATATATACACATAGAGGTGAGGTAGATTCTGCTCAATATATACACATAGAGGGGAGGTAGATTCTCCTCAGTATATACACATAGAGGGGAGGTAGATTGTCCTCAGTATATACACATAGAGGTGAGGTAGATTCTCCTCAGTATATACACATAGAGGTGAGGTAGATTCTCCTCAGTATATACACATAGAGGGGAGGTAGATTGTCCTCAGTATATACACATAGAGGTGAGGTAGATTCTCCTCAGTATATACACATAGAGGTGAGGTAGATTCTCCTCAGTATATACACATAGAGGTGAGGTAGATTCTCCTCTGTATATACACATAGAGGTGAGGTAGATTCTCCTCTGTATATACACATAGAGGTGAGGTAGATTCTCCTCAGTATATACACATAGAGGTGAGGTAGAGTCTCCTCAGTATATACACAGAGAGGTGAGGTAGATTCCCCTCAGTATATGCACATAGAGGTGAGGTAGATTCTCCTCAGTATATACATACACAGAGGTTAGGTAGATTCTTCTCAGTATATACACATAGAGGTGAGGTAGATTCCCCTCAGTATATGCACATAGAGGTGAGGTAGATTCTCCTCAGTATATACACATAGAGGGGAGGTAGATTCTCCTCACTATATACACACAGACGGGAGGTAGATTCTCCTCAGTATATACACATAGAGGTGAGGTAGATTCTCCTCAGTATATACACATAGAGGTGAGGTAGATTCTCCTCTGTATATACACATAGAGGCAAGGTAGATTCTCCTCAGTATATACACATAGAGGTGAGGTAGATTCTCCTCAGTATATACACATAGAGGGGAGGTAGATTCTCCTCAGTATATACACATAGAGGCAAGGTAGATTCTCCTCAGTATATACACATAGAGGTGAGGTAGATACTCCTCAGTATATACACATAGAGGGGAGGTAGATTCTCCTCAGTATATACACATGGAGGTGAGGTAGATACTCCTCAGTATATACACATAGAGGTGAGGTAGATTCTCCTCAGTATATACACATAGGGGTGAGGTAGATTCTCCTCAGTATATACACATAGAGGTGAGGTAGATTCTCCTCAGTATATACACATAGAGGTGAGGTAGATTCTCCTCAGTATATACACACACAGAGGTGAGGTAGATTCTCCTCAGTATATACACATAGAGATGAGGTAGATTTTCCTCAGTATATACACATAGAGGTGAGGTAGATTCTCCTCAGTATATACACATAGAGGTGAGGTAGATTCTCCTCAGTATATACACATAGAGATGAGGTAGATTTTCCTCAGTATATACACATAGAGGTGAGGTAGATTCTCCTCAGTATATACACCTAGAGGTGAGGTAGATTCTCCTCAGTATATACACATGGAGGTGAGGCAGATTCTCCTCAGTATATACACATAGAGGTGAGGTAGATACTCCTCAGTATATACACATAGAGGTGAGGTAGATTCTCCTCAGTATATACACATAGAGGGGAGGTAGATTCTCCTCAGTATATACACACAGAGGGGAGGTAGATTCTCCTCAGTATATACACAATGAGGTGAGATAAATTCTCCTCAGTATATACACATAGAGGGGAGGTAGATTCTCCTCAGTATATACACATAGAGGGGAGGTAGATTCTCCTCAGTATATACACACAGAGGTGAGGTAGGTTCTCCTCAGTATATACACATAGAGGTGAGGTAGATTCTCCTCAGTATATACACAATGAGGTGAGATAAATTCTCCTCAGTATATACACATAGAGGGGAGGTAGATTCTCCTCAGTATATACACATAGAGGGGAGGTAGATTCTTCTCAGTATATACACATAGAGGTGAGGTAGATTCTCCTCTGTATATACACATAGAGGTGAGGTAGATTCTCAGTATATAAATCATTTCCTTAGCTTTAAAGGTTTCTGAGAAAAGAACTATCTCATGTATTGTAGATTTTGTCACGCTTAGAATTGATTATTGAAGTTGCGACCCCTTCACTTTTCTTATTTAGGATGTAAAGAATGGATGTGGCAAATTTCATGTTTGTGAGGTTCAGATGTGTGTTATTGGTTACATTACATTGGGGGTCACTTACTTTTGTACTTAGAATTGAGTAATCGAGCTGCGACTCCTTTACTTTTCCTATTTAGCACCTATAGAATGGTCATGCCAAATTTCAATTTTGTACGACACCGAGAAGTTAGAAAATTAGATTAGGTACATTACATAGGGGTTCACTTACTTTCGTATTTAGCATAAAATAATTGAGTTGTGATCCCTTAACTTTTCCTATTTAGGACCTAAGGAATGGTCATGCCAAATTTTATGTTTGTATGACACCGGGAAGTTAGAGAATTAGATTAGGTACGTTACACAGGGGTGGCAATACTTTTGCAATTAGCATTGAATAATTGAGTTGTGACCCCCTTTACGTTTCCTATGTAGGAGCTAAAGAATGCTCCTGCCAAATTTCTTGCTTGTACAACATCAGAAGTTAGAGAATTAATAGCGAATTAGTCAGTCAATCAGTGAGGGCTTTCACCTTTATATATATATATATATATATATATATATATATATATATATATATATATATATATATATATATATATATATATATATATACACAGAGCTCTGAGCTCTGCCCCTGATCACATGACAGAGACATCATCACAGGTCCTGTGAGCACATGGCTGCTGTCAGGCTCTGCATGTTTTCGGACCTAACATACAGATGAGGGCAGAAAACAGTTGATGCAATACGAGGGGCTACTGATAAGTCTTTGGCTTTGTGTTCTTTTTTTGTTTCTATGGTAACGAATGTTACATCACATGAAAGCCTTATGTGTCTAATATATGTGTTTGTAGCTTATGGCAACAGTGATCTCGGCACGCGGGAAAACAAAATGGCGGAGTCTAAGGCGATATTCACAGCCAATGAGAGCAGAGGAGGGATAACATTCTTTTTTCTGCGAAGGATATTCCTGGTGATCTGTGGCAGATATTGGGGGATCAATGCCCTTCATACTCTACAGGTAAGGACTGGGTGCCACTTCAGCCCCAATGATGAGGAACGTCCTGGACGACCGAGAGAGGTGGTCGTTCCGGAGATCGCCGATGCTGCGCACAACCCCATACTGGAGAATCGGCCGGCTGCAGGAATAGCCGACATCATGGGGGTTTCTGGTGAACGTGTTTGTGTCATTATCCATGAAGAAGCGATCTGCAAAGTGGGTCCCCAAATGTGTGACAACAGATCAGAAAAGCATGGAGTGAAGACTTCCCGGTCCATTTGTCAGCGTTTCCAGACTGATAAGAACTTCCTGGATGGACCGGTCACTATGGAGGAGACCTGGATTTATTTGTATGACCCTGAAACCAAGGAGCAGTCAGAAGAGTGGAGGCCCAGCGGTTCTCAGCCACTAAGGTGATGGCGTCTTTGTACAGATATATACAGCCACCACTAGGGGGCGCAGTCAGAGAGTGGAGGCCCAGTGGTTCTCAGCCACTAAGGTGATGGCGTCTGTGTACAGATATATACAGCCACCACTAGGGGGCGCAGTCAGAGTGGAGGCCCAGTGGTTCTCAGCCACTAAGGTGATGGCGTCTGTGTACAGATATATACGGCCACCACTAGGGGGAGCAGTCAGAGTGGAGGCCCAGTGGTTCTCAGCCACTAAGGTGATGGCGTCTGTGTTCTGGGATAAGGAGGGCGTGCTGCTAGTGGACGACCTTCACAATGGTTCCACCATCAATGCAAGGGATTACATTGAACTTTTGGACCAATTGAAGGCAGCTCTGAAGGCCAAAAGGCGCAGCAAGCTGTCCAAAGGGATCTTGTTCCTGCAAGACAACGCCTCCGCTCACACTGCACCAACAACGACAGCCGCAAAACTGGTGGAGCTAGGCCTCCAGCAGGTTGACCACCCGCCTTATTCACCAGATCTAGCTCCCTCCGACTATCATCTGTTTCCAGAAGAAACCCCTTAAGGGGACCACATTTCCCCCCATTTCTGATGCCATGGCTGCTACGGGTGACTGGTTTGAGGCACAACCAAAATCCTTCTTTTTGCAAGGCTTACAGAACCTGGAATCCCGATGTAAGAAGTGTGTTGGCATCAGTGGAGAGGATGTGGGAGAAATGGAAAGTTTCATCTTCCCATCTCGTTTCTTTCTGGGTAAAGCCAAAGCCTTATCAGCAGCCCCCCATGCAGTATCCAAAAGTTTCCTTATTCCTCTGCGACAGATGAAAACTATGTTTTAGGACCTGGGGGGCGGAGCTCAGAGCCCAGGTGACTGATCACATGATGGTGACATCATCACATGTAACTCACGCAGTCACTCACAGACAGGTGGTCATTAGTATTTTGAAATTGAAATTGTGACTTCTGTGGCTAACATATTGTTATGGGGGCTTCTATGACTGGTACATCGTTATGGGGGGCATCTCTGAATGTCAAATTTTTAGGGGGCTTTTGTTGCTGATATACACTCATGGTAAAAACAACAATCCCTCCCCTAGAAGTTGTCGGAATGGAATAAAACTTTCTCTATGTGATTGTAATGTTGATATAAGTGATTACATCACATCAATTCGGCCAGAGTGATAGATCTTTTTACAGCGTGAATCATGCAGCATCAATCACATGACCAATTTATTTCTGTTACCGTGATACTAAAATTAGTACTTTCTTTAGTTTTTTTTCCACATTTTAACAAGAAAAGCCCTTTAAATTTCAAATTATTATTTATTTGATAAGACTCATTTAATGAGATGATGGCTAAGAAGTTTTCTCTACAGAACAGGAAGTGACAAACTATTCTAAAGCCTAGTGGTCAGTGTGCAGGGAGGGGAGGAGGTGAGCTGTGACATCACCTATTGTGAATGGTGGGTTCTGTGTTATCTACATATAGGTGCCGCCTCTCAGTGTAATCCTGCCTGTGATGATAATGGCAGGGCTGCTATAAAGTTTTCTTTACAGAACAGGAAGCATCAGCCTATTATTATGTTCTGTGATTAATATGAAAAAATGCAGGATTTTAGGACCTTTTTTATAGATACATATAGATTGTGACCAAGAATAAAAAATAACACCAAAAACTCAACAAAAATGTGATTATTATAATAAGACAATATCCCTGTAAGCTTATTTGTGGTACCGTATCTATGCAGTGAGCTTGGTTCTGGTATTGTCTCTATGCAGTACATGTCAGATTAATTTAGAAGTTCAGACTCGTCATTGAGGGGGAGCCAAAAGCTTTCATACATCCCTGGGCCGTTGGTAGCCTTGACTGATACATTTAGTGGAGGCTTCTGTGGCTGACACACTTTCATGGCGACTTCTGTGGCGGCCCCTTGATATGAGGACTTCTATGGCTGGCACATTGTTATGGCGGCCACTACGTCTCATACAAGAACTTTGGAGAAATGACAGATGATAGAAGAATAATTTGACTTTTCTATTTCTTGAGATTCCTCTTTTCCTACAATGAGGGCGGCTGCATCTATTCTTCATTTCGAAGGACATGGGGTGCCACCAACCACCCTGCTTTGTCTTCACTTACCTCAGAGCAGTACATTATCTCCAAATTTCCTCCAAGAGTTGCTGATCTTCCAGTGTCGTGCGGAGAGTAGATGGAGGTCACTCCGTCCTGCCCACCTCACAGTCCTTAAAGTGGCTTTCCAGTTATTTGTTTGAAGCGTCTTGAGCCGAGCCTCAGGGTGTCCTGCTGACTTCTGTCTGAGGTTCACAGCCGCCATTCTGCTCTCCAGATAAAAAGATGATAAATCACTTATTTGCAAATATAATTAAATGGCTGCGGCCTGAGTGAAAATATGGAAGAATTGGCAGAAAGCGCAGAATGTGATAACATATCGGGCAGCTCCTGCTGGAGACTCGGCTTCCAAGTACATCGGAGACTAAGAAGCACCATGCTGTTAAATTCTTTACAAAGGCAGTTTAACCCTTCGCGTTGTATCACAGACATAATGTTATAGGAGTAGTAGAGTGTTCTAGTGTGACAACAATTCATAGGAAGGTTGCTTCCCTTCAGTGCTGGCCTGAGGTTAGATGGAAGCCTGTGCTGGATTTTTTTAGGTGCCCCCCGACATAAGTAATAGCTTAATATATAAATACAGCAGCAGAAACAAGCTCAGTATATAACTACATCAGCAGAACCAAGCTCAGTATATAAATACAGCAACAGAGCCAAGCTCAGTATATAAATACAGCACCAGAACCAAGCTCAAAACATAAATACAGCACCAGAACCAAGCTCAGTATATAAATACAGCAGCAGAACCAAGCTCACTATATAAATACAGCAGCAGAACCAAGCTCACTATATAAAAACAGCACCAGCACCAATCTCAGTATATAAATACAGCACCAGAACCAAGCTCAAAACATAAATACAGCACCAGAACCAAGTTCAGTATAAAAATACAGTAGCAGAAGCAAGCTCAGTATATAAATACAGCAGCAGAACCAAGCTTAAAATATAAAAACAGAACCAGAACCAAGCTCAGTATATAAATACAGCAGCTGAACCAAGCTCACTATATAGATACAGCACCAGAGCCGAGCTCAAAATATAAATACAGCACCAAAACCAAGCTCAGTATATAAATACAGCAGCAGAAACAAACTCAGTATATAAATAGAGCAGCAGAACCAAGCTCAGTATATAAATACAGCAACAGAATCAAGCTCAAAACATAAATGCAGCACCAGAACCAAGGTCAGTATTTAACTACAGTAGCAGAACCAAGCTCAGTATATAAATACAGCAGCAGAGGCAAGTTCAATGTATACATAAAGCAGCAGAACTAAACACAGTATATAAATACAGCACCAGAACCAAACTCACAACATAAATACAGTACCAAAACTAAGGTCATAACATAAATTCAGCACCACAACCAATCAGATATCATAAATATGGTACCAGAGCCAAAATGATAACATAAATACAGCACCAAAACAAAGCTTACGACATAGATACAATACCAGAACCAAACTCATAACAAAAATACAGCAGGAACCAACTACAATCCTTAGATAAATTACCATAATCAAGCTTAAAGGAGATGTCCCGCGCCGAAACGGGTTTTTTTTTTTTTAAACCCCCCCCCCCGTTCGGCGCGAGACAACCCCGATGCAGGGGTTAAAAAACCCACCCGCACAGCGCTTACCTGAATCCCGGCGGTCCGGCGTCTTCATACTCACCTGCTGAAGATGGCCGCCGGGATCCTCTGTCTTCATGGACCGCAGGGCTTCTGTGCGGTCCATTGCCGATTCCAGCCTCCTGATTGGCTGGAATCGGCACGTGACGGGGCGGAGCTACACGGAGCTACACGGAGCCCCATAGAGAAGAGGAGAAGACCCGGACTGCGCAAGCGCGGCTAATTTGGCCATCGGAGGGCGAAAATTAGTCGGCACCATGGAGACGAGGACGCCAGCAACGGAGCAGGTAAGTATAAAACTTTTTATAACTTCTGTATGGCTCATAATTAATGCACAATGTACATTACAAAGTGCATTATTATGGCCATACAGAAGTGTATACCCCCCACTTGCTGCCGCGGGACAACCCCTTTAAATATAAATACAGTAGTAAAATGATGTGAGGAAGAGCCACGAGGATGATGACTCATATGTGTCCACAATATATAATCATCTGGTCAGGCGGCCCTAAGAGGGAGCGATTGCCTCCAGCCTGGATAGTGGCCGGAACCCCTGTAAGAGAATCAGGGTTCTCCTCTCCTACTGTGTTATTACATATTCTGTTCAGTTGTCCCTTAGTCAGAGCTGAGTAACAACCAATGTGAAGGCCGTTCTCGATCCCACTGGGTTGTCATCCAGTTCTTCCAGAATGCCTGATGGGGCGCATACCGCTATACAAGATGTACGATGTATGATT
The DNA here is from genome assembly GCA_035609135.1 of Eleutherodactylus coqui. NCBI lineage: Eukaryota > Metazoa > Chordata > Amphibia > Anura > Eleutherodactylidae > Eleutherodactylus > Eleutherodactylus coqui. The sequence continues at coordinate 4,124,420 of CM069406.1, read as the reverse complement.
GAAGTAGGAGTATCCCTATCTGAGACATATATGGCTGCAGGATAAGAGATGGGAGTCGAACCTCTGACACCCCACCGATCAAGAGAACGGGGCCCCTTAGACTTGGCAGGTTGTCTGCATTCAGCCACAGACTCATTAGAGATGAGCATTGATGTGACTTTAAGGGACACTGTCACCACGGACAGCACCATAAACTAAGCCATGATGCCGCTTCGGGTGGTGCGGGGGGATGTATTGGGTTTAGACCGTTCCTCTGTTCCTCCTGTGAAGTCTGTGCCTGGTCTGAAAACTTGACTCATTTCAGGCCGCTGCATGCATGCTCTCCTATAGAAGTCTATGGTTGAGCATACGCACAGCGGTCTGAAAAGAGTCAATATCAGACATGGTGTGCATCAGGTAGACAGAACTGATTCGGCCATCTTTGTTTTCCATGCTCGGAGGGGCGCTTTAATCCCAGCTGTACGCCGCATTTGTCAGTCATTCGGCAAGGGGGGGGGGGGGGGTTTTGGAGGACCAATGAAATTTCCACATGAATGGAAATTTGGTCCACATGGTCCACATGAAAAGTCCACGGCAAATCTGCCCCCTGTGAGCTATAGGGTAATCCATACATGGAGGAAATCATAAAGATGTCACACAGCGGAGAATCCACGCAAAAAGCTGCAGCAAAAAAAGCATCAAGATCTCGCCATTGCTTCGGATTGTGACGCGGTTTTCATGCGGTTTTGCTGAGGACTTTGGTACGGATGTTCTGTGGACTATGTGCACCATTTCTGCTATGAACACAATCAGACGTCTTTGTAGTTAAAGTCAATATCTTAATCTTAAGGACTATCATGTAAACCCGAACCGCAAAGGAGGCTGATTGTTACGTTCGTGTGGGCAACTAAGCATCAGGCCCCCGGGAACGTGACCCGAAGACACAGGTTAGGGGAAACTGACCCTGGGCTGCAGGAAGATGACTTGGCTCTACCAACAAGCAGAGCGATCGCCTCAATAAAGGCGGCCCCACGCTGGAACCTCAGCCCTGCCTTCCTGAAAGGGGGATATTCACACCAGGCGGAACTGACACATTAAATGCACAAACTCACTCACCACACAACCCCGCACACTACAGCAGATGGGAAAGCTGAATATAACAGCAAGGGATTAGTTTGTCCTTTGGCCAATGAACTTAAGCTGCAAGGCCATGACAAGGCTTCTCGTGTCTTAGAGTCCCTACCCTAGCAAAACACTAAACAGGCAGCAAAGGGCACCAAACACCCAGCAAGCTGCAAGCTGACCTGACACTACTCACACAGCAAGCTGACCTGACACTACACACACAGCAAGCTGCAAGCTGACCGGACACTACTCACACATCAAGCTGCAATCTGACCAGACACTACTCATACAGCGGACAAGACTGAGGAAATACAGCTTCCTCTTGCAGAGGGTTGCAGAGGGGCAGGAGTATACATATATGTACACCCAGACCCAAGGGATTGGCTGACCTGAACAACCACACCCAGCCAGCTCAATTAACCCTCACCTGTGCAGGTGTGCTCCTGGAATCCTGTAGGACAACAAACTCCCGCAGCACAACCTAACACAAGCTTGCATTTAAAAAGTCATTTTTTTACCATTTTGGTGATGTTTCCGGGTAAAACTGGATGCAGCTTACGATATCCCTCAATTTGGGATTAAATAGTGGTAAACCTGCATTGCTAGAATTGCTTTTTCTGCAAGTGACATGAGGAAATACTGCAGCGCTTTCATGACAATGAGATCTGAATCTTCTGCTTGGATTATAATAGAACCAGGTGATAAGTTTGGAACGACTCGGGTAATAGATTTCTTAGGTGAAGCAACATGATCCGGATGTGCTGGGCAGCCTGCAGCCGATCGCCTCCTGGGGTCAGGAGTGACAGTGTGGGACAATACTCCATCCAGATGCTGGAGCTATATTCATTCCCTGTGGGTCTGTTATGGGATGTAGAAAACCATACAAAACCGAAGGAGTCTATAGTAAGAGGCGGCACCAAGGAACGAGGAGGATCCATTACATCGTGTAGCTTCACCTTATGCATAGTACACAGCACTCGCCCAAGCAGAATGCACTGTTCCTCTAAAATAATACACAATGGAGTTGACAGTATCATAATTAGATATTTTCTGGGAAATCTTGCTGACAATCAATATGGCCACCAGTGAATTTTCATTCCGGTGTGTGGGAGAGCTGGGTGACAACCCATGTGGCCGCTAACCTCTCCTCCACCAGTTGGGTACATGAAGATACAATGGCCTGGTGCTCTGCACTACTTCTGTAAGTAGCAAAAGGAAGAGGGAGCAGGGAGTATTTGTTTAAGGGGTCCAAAGTCTTGTTCATTGGGGAAAACAGACAGGTGTGGAACATTTATGGAAGGGCTTTACCCAAGTTCAGTTACACTAGTGTAGAGAGGCCGAGGACTGTTATGAGTATTCTGTGGTTCCTCTCACTTTATTAACTCTGTAGTAAATTGGTTCATGCAGTAATGAAGCTGAATGAAGTAATCTAACACATACATGATGTTTTGGTACCATCTAGTGGTCAGTATGAGAAATTGTAAGAGACATGCTGCTTTCCATGATTACTTCACTAATTGGCAGAGCAGGTCAGGTGTCACTGAGAGCAGAAGAGGAAGTAAACTATCCCAGGGTCAGGGTGAAGTGTGCAGTAGAGGCAGCACGTGTGGGCTGGGCATAGGTGCCTAGTTTATATGGTGCTGAGAGACTTGGCGTACTGTGCCAGGCTCTCTGGGCAAACACTGTGCTCACGGATGACTTCTAGAGGTGCAAGGCTGCAGGAAGACATGCTGCAGAATCATACAGACTGCTGTAACATTACTGCTGTTAAGACCACAACAGAGAGTCACATATCAAAGTAATATATCATCCCGCAGCTTATTGGATTGGAAGGTGCCAGCTAACTCTGGGAGACCAGTCACTGCAGACACAAGACCGGGGAAGCCAGAAGTTGTAAGTGAGGAAGGACCTCAGAAAAAGAAAGAGTATTTTATGTCCAACATTGAGCGGGCCTGCAATACAGGAACAGTGAAGGAGACGCCCCACTCGATACAGCGAACATTAGCATATCCATTGGTTGGGCATGTACGGAGTGTGCCCACACCTAATCGGAGACAAGTCAGAACCTTTATACAACTTCTATGTTCCAGCGTTATCTGCTCATCTATTGTGACCAAAACCCTCCACCAATTGCTTTGTTACATGTAGAGTGAGTGCAGCAATCCATTGTTTTAGGATTAGTACTTTCTACACAAGCATTGTTTATCCATTGTACAGAGTACTTTATTAATAATGGTGTTGCGCCATATGCAAATTAACCCCAGACCATCCAATGGCGGTCCACCTATGTCTGCGGTCTGGGCTCACTCACCATCGCCTGAAAAAACACCTCCGTCAGTCATTAATAGAAAAAGTTAGCAAATCCCTGGAAAACCCCATTGACCCCTTACTGATTATGGGGTAGATGGGATGGACATTTCATCCTGGCAGCTGACAGGCACTGTTTATGGGGACAGCCTGGCGGCAAACAATGGGTGTAGCTGGCACAATTTATCTCCGCCGATCAGCTGTTTGCCCGGCCCACGGTCAGTGCCGACAGAGCCGAAGACAGACCGGGTTGGTAATGCGGGAATTGAATGCAATGGAAGCTATAGGTACAATACCAGCCTGGGCCACTGCAATATGGACAGAGCTGTGTGATTCCTGCTCTGTCCGCACTGACGGTGGGCCCAGTACCCCCAGGACCTCTGCCAATAAACTATTGGTAGGTCAACAGTATGTAAGTCCAAGCAAACGCTTTTAATGGGAAATATACATAGTTATGTGTTCTGAAATCCCTCTCTTATTCCTTCTGGAAATGTATGAACACATTGACAACTGGGTGTGGCCATGGGGTGTGTCCCTACATACAGGGTCATATCAGTGCTGACCAAGTCAAACTGTGTAAAAACGCCCTTTTGACAGGGGGAGTGGTAACACGCAGTTGTCAATTTATTCATACATTTCCAGGAGGAATAACAGGGGGACAACATAATGCCGAATTCTAAGAAGAGAAGCTCCAGAATTGTTATTTCATGGGGAATTCAAGTATTTACTAGACCTGTCAGGAGAGATTCTGACAAATAGGACTTTTTCTAGCAATCATTTGTGGCAGCGGGCACCGCAGGAGGCGTCCGTGTTGAAAGCAGCGCCCCCTGAGGCTCATGAGAGTGGAAGCGTCTGACTGCAGTAAGAAAATCTATATATATAGTCCCAGATTGTGCAGCAGCGTTAATGTATGCATTCAGATATCACCAGGAATACTCCACGAAGAACATGAATAGAAAGTCGGAGTCGTCTGGGTTTTAACTAATATCCACCCGCGTGTCTCAGGCAAGAACAAAGCTATTCCCTAAACACCCCCCACCCCCCATACAATCTGCAGCTTCACTCCCGGCACCCATGCTGAGCCCTACATAGTACAACACAAACGGCACAATTAGTCCCCACTGCGAGACGATTGCAGTGTTGTTGTCTGCGGCGCAGTGGGGGAAATAACTCACCAAAGAAATCCAGGTAAAGCGGGCCGAGAGAGAATCCTCCCTGCAATCAATGTAAAACAGCGCAATTTATGGTCCTTGGAGCGCCACGAGAAATCTCAAATGAACCTGCGAGAAATGTATGAGATCCGATGGGGCACAGAAATCCTCAAATCCTCATCTGTCTAATCGTAAGAAAACCCTTCTTGGCAATTCTTAACTTTTCCGGCTCCGGCACCGCGCCTTCTCCCAGCGAGCCGTGTGGCATGTTGGTTGGGCATGGCGTCACACAAGGCAATTGGGATAATCACTGGATAGAGCGAGTGTAAGCAGCGTTGTTCTGTGTAATCACGGCCGCCAACCGCGAGGATACGTTCACTAGTCGCTTCGTTTCAGCTCACCTAAAAATAGTCGTTGGTTCATAAATTATCATCTGCTGTACAAAAGGAGTCGTTGACTTTCAATGACCAGCCGACAACTTTGCGGATGTTTTGCGCCTATTCATTGGGCACCTCATGACGATCGTTAATTGACTCCCATTAATCTTTCAACAAACTTGTGCTAATGCGATAATTATTAGAGATGAGCGAACACCAAAATGTTCGGGTGTTCGTTATTCGTAACGAACTTCCCGTGATGCTCGAGGGTTCGTTTCGAACAACGAACCCCATTGAAGTCAATGGGCGACCAGAACATTTTTGTATTTCGCCGATGCTCGCTAAGGTTTTCATGTGTGAAAATCTGGGCAATTCAGGAAAGTGATGGGAATGACACAGTGACGGATAGGGCAGGCGAGGGGCTACATGTTGGGCTGCATCTCAAGTTCACAGGTCCCACTATTAAGCCACAATAGCGGCAAGAGTGCCCCCCCCCCTCCCAACAACTTTTACTTCTGAAAAGCCCTCATTAGCATGGCATACCTTTGCTAAGCACCACACTACCTCCAACAAAGCACAATCACTGCCTGCATGACACTCCGCTGCCACTTCTCCTTGGTTACATGCTGCCCAACCGCCCCCCCCCCACAGCGCACACCAAAGTGTCCCTGGGCAGCCTTCAGCTGCCCTCATGCCACACCACGCTCATGTCTATTTAGAATTGCGTCTGCCATGACGAGGAACCGCAGGCACACACTGCAGAGGTTGGCACGGCTAGGCAGCGACCCTCTTTAAAAGTGGCGGAGCGATAGCCCACAATGCTGTACAGAAGCAATGAGAAATAGAATCCTGTGCCACCGCCATCAGGAGCTGCACACGTGGGCATAGCAATGGGGAACCTATGTGCCACACACTATTCATTCTGTCAAGGTGTCTGCATGCCCCAGTCAGACCGGGCTTTTTAATTCATAGACACAGGCAGGTACAACTCCCTATTGTGAAGTCCCTGTCGACCCACAGCATGGGTGGCTCCCTGGAACCCACCGGCGGTACACAGAAATATCCCATTGCATTGCCCAACACAGCTGAGGTAGTAATGTCGTGCTTAATGCAGGTGGGCTTCGGCCCACACTGCATGCCCCAGTCTGACTGGGGTTCTTTAGAAGTGTACAGATGTAGTAAAAACTCCGTGTGCACCTACAGCATGGGTGGGTGCCAGGAAGCCACCGGCGGTACATAGAAATATCCCATTGCATTGCCCAACACAGCTGAGGTAGTAATGTTGTGCTTAACCCTTTCCAATCCAATTTGTATATGGTTTTCCTAGGGGGCTTACTCTTTTTCTGCTGTTATACAACGGCGCTATATGCTGGCTAAAGCCAGTACTGCATGAGCTGACACGTAGGATAGGCTCCGACAGCAGAGAGGCTGGCAATATACAGTAAGAGAACCCCGACGGACGTCTACCAACAACGGAGCTGTACAGCCTTAAACCCTAATGTCTTCACAGGTCACACAGTGGACTGGAAAGGGTTAATGCAGGTGGGTTTCGGCCCACACTGCATGCCCCAGTCAGACTGGGGTTCTTTACAAGTGGACACATGTAGGTTTAACTCCCTGTGGACCCACTGCCTGGGTGGGTGCCAGGAAGCCACCGGCGGTACATAGAAATATCCCATTGCATTGCCCAACACAGCTGAGGTAGTAATGTCGTGCGTAATACAGGTGGGCTTCGGCCCACACTGCATGCCCCAGTCAGACGGGTTCTTTAGAAGTGTACAGATGTATTAAAAACTCAGTGTGCACCTACAGCATGGGTGGCTCCCTGGAACCCACCGGCGGTACATAAAAATATCCCATTGCATTGCCCAACACAGCTGAGGTAACGTCAGCTGTAATGCAGGTGGGCTAAAAATTAATTTGATTACACTGTAGGCGAGGGCCCACACAAATTGCTGTATCAACAGTACTAATGTACATCCCAAAAATTGGCCATGGCCAGCCAAGAGGGCAGGTGAAACCCATTAATCGCTTTGGTTAATGTGGCTTAAGTGGTAACTAGGCCTGGAGGCAGCCCAGTGTAACGAAAAATTGGTTCAAGTTAAAGTTCCAACGCTTTTAAGCGCATTGAAACTTATAAAAATTGTTCTGAAAAATTATTTGAGTGAGCCTTGTGGCCCTAAGAAAAATTGCCCGTTCAGCGTGATTACGTGAGGTTTCAGGAGGAGGAGCAGGAGGAGGAGGAGGAGGAATATTAGACACAGATTGATGAAGCAGAAATGTCCCCGTTTTGGATGGTGAGAGAGAACGTAGCTTCCATCCGCGGGTGCAGCCTACGTATTGCTTACGTATCGCTGCTGTCCGCTGGTGGAGAACAGAAGTCTGGGGAAATCCAGCCTTTGTTCATCTTGATGAGTGTTAGCCTGTCGGCACTGTCGGTTGACAAGCGGCTACGCTTATCTGTGATGATTCCCCCAGCCGCACTAAACACCCTCTCCGACAACACGCTAGCCGCAGGACAAGCAAGCACCTCAAGGGCATACAGGGCTAGTTCAGGCCACGTGTCCAGCTTCGACACCCAGTAGTTGTAGGGGGCAGAGGCGTCACCAAGGATGGTCGTGCGATCCGCTACGTACTCCCTCACCATCCTTTTACAGTGCTCCCGCCGACTCAGCCGTGACTGGGGAGCGGTGACACAGTCTTGGTGGGGAGCCATAAAGCTGGCCAGGCCCTTAAAGACTGTTGCACTGCCTGGGATGTACATGCTGCTCGATCTACGCACATCCCCTGCAACATGGCCCTCGGAACTGCGCCTTCTGCCACTAGCGCTGTCGGCTGGGAATTTTACCATCAGCTTGTCCGCAAGGGTCCTGTGGTATAGCAACACTCTCGAACCCCTTTCCTCTTCGGGAATCAGAGTGGGCAGGTTCTCCTTATACCGTGGGTCGAGCAGTGTGTACACCCAGTAATCCGTAGTGGCCAGAATGCGTGCAACGCGAGGGTCACGAGAAAGGCATCCTAACATGAAGTCAGCCATGTGTGCCAGGGTACCTGTACGCAACACATGGCTGTCTTCACTAGGAAGATCACTTTCAGGATCCTCCTCCTCCTCCTCCTCCTCCTCCTCCTCAGGCCATACACGCTGAAAGGATGACAGGCAATCAGCCGGTGTACCGTCAGCAGCGGCCCAAGCTGTCTCTTCCCCCTCCTCCTCATCCTCCTCATGCTCCTCCTCCTCCTCCTGTACGCGCTGAGAAATAGACAGGAGGGTGCCCTGACTATCCAGCGGCATACTGTCTTCCACCGCCCCCGTTTCCGAGCGCAAAGCAGCTGCCTTTATGGTTTGCAGGGAATTTCTCAAGATGCATAGCAGAGGAATGGTGACGCTAATGATTGCAGCATCGCCGCTCACCACCTGGGTAGACTCCTCAAAATTACCAAGGACATGGCAGATGTCTGCCAACCAGGCCCACTCTTCTGAAAGGAATTGAGGAGGCTGACTCCCACTGCGCCGCCCATGTTGGAGTTGGTATTCGACTATAGCTCTACGTTGTTCATAGAGCCTGGCCAACATGTGGAGCGTAGAGTTCCACCGTGTGGGCACGTCGCACAGCAGTCGGTGCACTGGCAGCTTAAAGTGATGTTGCAGGGTGCGCAGGGTGGCAGCGTCCGTGTGGGACTTGCGGAAATGTGCGCAGAGCCGGCGCGCCTTTACGAGCAGGTCTGACAAGCGTGGGTAGCTTTTCAGAAAGCGCTGAACCACCAAATTAAAGACGTGGGCCAGGCATGGCACGTGCGTGAGGCTGCCGAGCTGCAGAGCCGCCACCAGGTTACGGCCGTTGTCACACACGACCATGCCCGGTTGGAGGCTCAGCGGCGCAAGCCAGCGGTCGGTCTGCTGTGTCAGACCCTGCAGCAGTTCGTGGGCCGTGTGCCTCTTATCGCCTAAGCTGAGTAGTTTCAGCACGGCCTGCTGACGCTTGCCCACCGCTGTGCTGCCACACCGCGCGACACCGACTGCTGGCGACATGCTGCTGCTAACACATCTTGATTGTGAGACAGAGGAGGAGGAGGAGGAGGAGGGTGCTTTAGTGGAGGAAGCATACACCTCCGCAGATACCAGCACCGAGCTGGGGCCCGCAATTCTGGGGGTGGGTAGGACGTGAGCGGTCCCAGGCTCTGACTCTGTCCCAGCCTCCACTAAATTCACCCAATGTGCCGTCAGGGAGATGTAGTGGCCCTGCCCGCCTGTGCTTGTCCACGTGTCCGTAGTTAAGTGGACCGTGGCAGTAACCGCGTTGGTGAGGGCGCGCACAATGTTGCGGGAGACGTGGTCGTGCAGGGCTGGGACGGCACATCGGGAAAAGTAGTGGCGACTGGGAACTGAGTAGCGCGGGGCCGCCGCCTCCATGATACTTTTGAAGGACTCCGTTTCCACAACCCTATACGGCAGCATCTCAAGGCTGATGAATTTTGCGATGCGGACGGTTAACGTTTGAGCGTGCGGGTGCGTGGCGGCGTACTTGCGCTTGCGCTCGAACACTTGCGCAAGCGACGGCTGAACGGTGCGCTGAACTACACTGCTGGATGGGGCCGAGGACAGCGGAGATGAGGGTGTGGGTGCAGGCCATGAGGCGGTAGTGCCTGTGTCCTGAGAGGGGGGTTGCATCTCAGTGGCAGGTTGGGGCACAGGGGGAGAGGCAGGGGTGCAAACCGGAGGCGGTGAACGGCCTTTGTCCCACCTTGCGGGGTGCTTGGCCATCATATGTCTGCGCATGGTGGTGGTGGTGAGGCTGTTGGTGTTGGCTCCCCGGCTGAGCTTTGCGCGACAAAGGTTGCACACCACTGTTCGTCGGTCGTCAGGCGTCTCTGTGAAAAACTGCCAGACCTTAGAGCACCTCGGCCTCCGCAGGGTGGCATGGCGCGAGGGGGCGCTTTGGGAAACACTTGGTGGATTATTCGGTCTGGCCCTGCCTCTACCCCTGGCCACTGCACTGCCTCTTGCAACCTGCCCTGCTGATGCCCTTGACTCCCCCTCTGAAGACCTGTCCTCCTGAGTAAGTGTTGCACACCAGGTGGGGTCAGTCACCTCATCGTCCTGCTGCTCTTCCTCCGAATCCTCTGTGCGCTGCTCCCTCGGACTTACTGCCCTTACTACTACCTCACTGCAAGACAACTGTGTCTGATCGTCATCGTCCTCCTGACCCACAGAAAGTTGTTGAGACAGTTGGCGGAAGTCCCCAGCCTCTTCCCCCGGACCCCGGGAACTTTCGAATGATTGGGCATCAGTGACGATAAACTCCTCTGGTGGGAGAGGAACCGCTGCTGCCCAATCTAAGCAGGGGCCCGAGAACAGTTCCTGGGAGTGCTCCCGCTCCTGAGCAGGTGTTATTGTTGTGGAGTGAGGAGGCTGGGAGGAAGGAGGAGCAGCAGACAGAGGATTCGGATTGGCAGCAGTGGACGGCGCAGAACTGCGGGTAGACGATAGGTTGCTCGAAGCACTTTCTGCCATCCAGGACAGGACCTGCTCACACTGCTCATTTTCTAATAACCGTCTCCCGCGTGGACCCATTAATTGGGCGATGAATGTGGGGACGCCAGAAACGTGCCTCTCTCCTAATCGCGCAGTAGTCGGCTGCGACACACCTGGATCAGGAGCTTGGCCTGTGCCCACACCCTGACTTGGCCCTCCGCGTCCTCGGCCGCGTCCACGTCCTCTAGGCCTACCCCTACCCCTCAGCATGCTGTATTACCAGTGATTTGATTTCACAGGCAGGAAATAAATTGGCGCAAGACTGCAGGCCAAATATAATTTTTGCCCTTTTTGGAAAACGAAAGGCCCCACTGCCTCTAGTGAATGAATTATCTAAGTTTAATAACTGTGCTGTGTCCCTGCTTATGTGTCACAGAACGTGAGGGTAGCAGAGTTATTATAACTCTTGGAGAGCAGGTATTTTTTTCCCAATTAAGGAAAGCAAATGGCGAAGCCAGCAGTAAAGCGTAGCTGGGTGCGTATGATTTAGCACTGTTCTTCACGCAGCTCACACGTGTCCACCGCCCGTAAGGACGGACAGAGGCTGGACAAATAGATTTGTTTTCAGTTTTTTCCCACCAACAGGCAGCACTGCGTATATTCAATGAACATGAGAAGTTTAATAACTGTGCTGTGTCCCTGCTTATGTGTCACAGAACGTGAGGGTAGCAGAGTTATTATAACTCTGGCAGAGCAGGTATTTTTTTCCCAATTAAGGAAAGCAAATGGCGAAGCCAGCAGTAAAGCGTAGCTGGGTGCGTATGATTTAGCAATGTTTTTCACGCAGCTCACACGTGTCCACCGCCCGTAAGGACAGACAGAGGCTGGACAAATAGATTTGTTTTCAGTTTTTTCCCACCAACAGGCAGCACTGCGTATATTCTATGAATAATAACTGTGTTGTGGCCCTGCCTATACAATTCTTTCCCTGCAGTATCAATGGAGGGTGGAATGCTCTGCAGAGGCGATTTTGAGAAGCCCAAAAAAAATGCAGCACAGCTAACAGCAGCCTGGACAGTACTGCACACGGATAAATATGGCCCTAGAAAGGACCGTTGAGGTTCTTGAAGGCTACACTCACTCCTAACACTCTCCCTGCCTATGCAGCACTTCTGTCCCTAATGCCGGGTGCAACGGTCTGCAGAGGCGATTTTGAGAAAAAAAAAAATCCCACTGCTAACAGCAGCCAACACACAGCTATCAGTGGCCCTAATAAGGACCTTTGGGGGGTCTTGAAGCCTACACTAACTACCAATTCTTTCCCTACAGCAGCTCCGGTATAAACAGCACTGTCCCTCATCTAACTCACACCGCATCTGAGGCGAGCCGCGGGAGGGGCCGACTTTTATATTAGGCGAACACCTGATCTCGCCAGCCACTCACAGCAGGGGGGTGGTATAGGGCTTAAACGTTGCAGGGGGAAGTTGTAATGCCTTCCCTGTCTTTCAATTGGCCAGAAAAGCGCGCTAACGTCTCAGGGAAGGAAGTGAAAGTAACCAGAACACCGCATGGTGTTCGTTACGAATAACGAACATCCCGAACACCCTAATATTCGCACGAATATCAAGCTCGGAAGAACACGTTCGCTCATCTCTAATAATTATCAAAAGTGAAAATCACTTTATTTACCTAAAATAACATTTTTCTGTTGCCAGCCACTAGGGGTCTCCCTTCCTTCTAACTTGCCTGTGGTCATGTGATGTCCGTCTGTGGTAACAGACATCAAGACAGATTACAGGAGGGGGGGAGGTCTTTGCTTGCTGCTGTCACATGCTGCCCATAGACGTCTATGGAGAGTACAGCGGGCAGTAGTAGGGAGCTGCTGGGAAGAGACACGCAGAGAGACTTATGGTGGCTTTACATGGGCAAACTATAATCCAATAGTCACTCGATGAAGTGATTGTAAGCGGCAGTTCAGTGTAAACACGACCACCAACCGGGTGACGAGCGACAATTTGCTGACTAGTCTATTTACTTCACTTCACCTGAAAATAGTCACAGCCTAACTAATTATCGTTTGGTGTCAATTGGTAATCATTGTCTTGCAACGACTAGCCAACAACTTTGCATGAAGGCTTGTCCCAGCGAAGGCTGGCTGGTTCCCGTCTTTTTAAAAAATATTTTGCCCTACCACTTAATGCAAATTTTTCTTGAAAACACATACAGTATATGTAGTGGCCCGAAGTCTATATATCTGGCCCCTCCATAATAGTCATACATGTCATGTTTTAAGTATTGCATGTACTATGCAAAGTGTCTTGTCTCTAGTTATGTGTATTGCACAGCTGCAGCATGTGAGAGGTTAATGTCTGAAAGTGGCTGGGATATGTCTGGAAAATGTAACAAGTTTGTCTAGTCATGTGATGTTGCCCTATATATATGATTGCAAGGAGTGAGTATGGGGATTCTGTTCTGTTCTTCTGGGTGTCTTGAGAGAGAGTGCCGGCCACATGGGGGTACCTTCAACCCTCATGTGGTGAAGAGAATGGAAGCTGATGTCCCCAATTCCAGGATCACCATCTAAGGGGTGAGAGAGAGAGCAGTCTGCTGCGCAGTACTTAATCTAGTCATCTCAAGTGAGTGTCTGCGAAGTGTTGTGTCCCCCTTCAGTGTTATCCTGCATCCGGGAGTGTGTGTGGCCAGGAGTGGAGTCATACAGAAAGCTCCACTGTAGGCCTGGTTTCAGCCCATGTCTTCCTCCCTGACATCTTTCAAACTGTCTTTCCTGCACTGGTGTGTAAAGCTGTATCTTGCAAACAAGAAGTAAAGTTTCCCGTCACTGCCCGTTCCCAGCGATGTAGTTTTCAACGTTAACAGTATGTGGACTTTATTATTTCTACCGCTGGAGAATCAACGGTGTGATGGAACGGTGGCGTCACGAGTGACAACTTTTACAGTCCACTAGCCATGTACAGCTAACCACTGTCCCAGTGTTGCTTGGAAGAGGCCTAGCGGTGCCTTGGCCGAGGTAGCATGTGTCCCTCTGAGGAGGAGTTTAGCAGACCCCTGTGACACGTGCCATCTCTACCCCCGCCAGCTCCTCAGCATGGGCCTTGTGTCTCGGTCACTGCATATATAGTGGTGATCCTCAACTGAACAGTATCCGCTGTTCTTCAAAAGAACACTCGCTGCTCGCTGGTTATGGTCTTCGAAGATACTTGTTGCTGCAATCTCTCACTGGTTTGGTCTTCGACAGAAGAGTCAGTGCTGCAGCCTCTTGTTGTTCCTGCAAGGATTATATTATTTTGGATCATCTGTGAGCGTTCACTCAAAGACCACTCACATGTATTTATGTGCATTCAGAGGACTCGGCAACCAGTGACTATGCTCGAATATACTCCCACCAAAAACCTCACGCCCATGAACCAGTCAATGTAAATGTTCCCAACAATTTGTGATTGCAGAATTGAAGACGTGAAGAACAGTCTTGATGGACTTGATATGATGGCACTTCACCAGCTACAAGGAGCTCCTTTATCCATCACTCTTACCAGTTCATAATCAATGATCTCCACCACTACTGATGAACACTGATACTATACTTGAGCTTACCTAAAGCTGGTCTTGGGGATATCCACTAAAAGACCTCTTGTCCAGATAGTCTGTGAGCGGCAAGTCTTTTTTCTGATGTCTATGGCTCACTTGTTGTCCAAAGGGTCCCTCTTATAATGACCAATTATATTTGACTCTCACGATAAATGCCATATATGCAGCATGATGTGGACCTTTAGGCTCTGCTCACACCAGGGGCTTCATTTGGAGCTTCCAGCACAAATCCATCACAAAAGCCCCGATGAAATAGTAGTATATAGTCCTGGAAAATATCGTCTGGCATTCCTAAAGCTGGACGGGCCGCATCATAGTCAATGAGGTCCATCTGGAGCCGTTCAGGTCCAGCAGATGTTTTCGATATTTTTGATGTTCGCCTCAGCACTGTAGCTAAACAACAGAACTCAAATGTAGGCCTTCACACAAGTGCTTTATTTAAACACTACGGCGGGGTATTATTTGGAGATTGTATGGGAGTATTATTAAGGCATTGTATAAAGTCATTAACTGGACACTCTTTGGGAATATTAATTAAAGGGAGCCTAAAGCACCATAAACTAACCTGGGCGAGGTGACACGGAGCTGTATTTTTCATTCTCACCTACTTCCATGGTGTCTGCCACTTAAGTCCCACCCCCCTACTGAAATCTCCATTCTTTTTATTGTCCTATGCGTGCGCTCTCCTATACAAGTCTATGGGACAGTGCGTGCACAGGACTCTGAAAAGAGTCAGATTGTCGGCCAGAGTGTGGACTTCAGTAAAGGCAGCGCAGGTAACAGGCGAGTGTGAAAAACACATCACACAGCTCCCCGAAATCACCTAACAGCACCGTAAGTTAGTTTATAGTGCTTTGGGCAGGTGACAGGTTCCCTTTAAGCACTGTATAGAGGTACTATCTGGATACTCTATGGGAGTATTACATAAGCTTTGTATATAAGTATTAATTGGACACTGTATAGGAGTATTGTATAGGCATTGTATATAAGTGTTATTTGGACAGTGTATAGTAGTATTATTTGGGCAGTGTATAGTAGTATTATTTGGGCACTGTATAGTAGTATTATTTGTGCACTGTATAGTAGTATTATTTGTGCACTGTATAGTAGTATTACTTAGGCACTGTATAGTAGTATTATTTGGGCAGTGTATAGTAGTATTATTTGGGCACTGTATAGTAGTATTACTTAGGCACTGTATAGTAGTATTATTTGGGCACTGTATAGTAGTATTATTTGGGCAGTGTATAGTAGTATTATTTGGGCACTGTATGGTAGTATTATTTGTGCACTGTATAGTAGTATTACTTAGGCACTGTATAGTAGTATTATTTGGGCAGTGTATAGTAGTATTATTTGGGCAGTGTATAGTAATATTATTTGGGCACTGTATAGTAGTATTATTTGGGCACTGTATAGTAGTATTACTTAGGCACTGTATAGTAGTATTATTTGGGCACTGTATAGTAGTATTATTTGGGCAGTGTATAGTAGTATTATTTGTGCAGTGTATAGTAGTATTATTTGGGCACTGTATAGTAGTATTATTTGGGCACTGTATAGTAGTATTAGGCACTGTATAGTAGTATTAGGCACTGTATAGTAGTATTATTTGGGCACTGTATAGTAGTATTATTTGGGCACTGTATAGTAGTATTATTTGGGCAATGTATAGTAGTATTACTTAGGCACTGTATAGTAGTATTATTTGGGCACTGTATAGTAGTATTATTTGGGCACTGTATAGTAGTATTATTTGGGCACTGTATAGTAGTATTACTTAGGCACTGTATAGTAGTATTATTTGGGCACTGTATAGTAGTATTATTTGGGCAGTATATAGTAGTATTATTTGGGCACTGTATAGTAGTATTATTTGTGCACTGTATAGTAGTATTATTTGTGCACTGTATAGTAGTATTACTTAGGCACTGTATAGTAGTATTATTTAGGCACTGTATAGTAGTATTATTTGGGCACTGTATAGTAGTATTATTTGGGCACTGTATAGTAGTATTATTTGTGCACTGTATAGTAGTATTACTTAGGCACTGTATAGTAGTATTATTTGGGCACTGTATAGTAGTATTATTTGGGCAGTGTATAGTAGTATTATTTGGGCACTGTATAGTAGTATTATTTGGGCACTGTATAGTAGTATTATTTGGGCAGTGTATAGTAGTATTATTTAGGCACTGTGTAGTAGTATTATTTGGGCACTGTATAGTAGTATTATTTGGGCACTGTATAGTAGTATTATTTGGGCACTGTATAGTAGTATTATTTAGGCACTGTATAGTAGTATTATTTGGGCACTGTGTAGTAGTATTATTTGGGCACTGTATAGTAGTATTATTTGTGCACTGTATAGTAGTATTATTTGTGCACTGTATAGTAGTATTATTTGGGCAGTGTATAGTAGTATTATTTGGGCACTGTATAGTAGTATTATTTGTGCACTGTATAGTAGTATTACTTAGGCACTGTATAGTAGTATTATTTGGGCACTGTATAGTAGTATTATTTGGGCAGTGTATAGTAGTATTATTTGTGCAGTGTATAGTAGTAATATTTGGGCACTGTATAGTAGTATTATTTGTGCACTGTATAGTAGCATTATTTGTGCACTGTATAGTAGTATTACTTAAGCACTGTATAGTAGTATTATTTGGGCACTGTATAGTAGTGTTATTTGGGCACTGTATAGTAGTATTATTTGGGCACTGTATAGTAGTATTACTTAGGCACTGTATAGTAGTATTATTTGGGCACTGTATAGTAGTATTATTTGGGCACTGTATAGTAGTATTATTTGGGCACTGTATAGTAGTATTATTTGGGCACTGTATAGTAGTATTATTTGTGCACTGTATAATAGTATTACTTAGGCACTGTATAGTAGTATTATTTGCGCACTGTAGAGTAGTATTATTTGTGCACCGTATAGTAGTATTACTTAGGCACTGTATAGTAGTATTATTTGGGCAGTGTATAGTAGTATTATTTGTGCACTGTATAGTAGTATTATTTGGGCACTGTTTAGTAGTATTATTTGGGCAGTGTATAGTAGTATTATTTAGGCACTGTGTAGTAGTATTATTTGGGCACTGTATAGTAGTATTATTTGGGCACTGTATAGTAGTATTATTTGGGCACTGTATAGTAGTATTATTTAGGCACTGTATAGTAGTATTATTTGGGCACTGTATAGTAGTATTATTTGGGCACTGTGTAGTAGTATTATTTGGGCACTGTATAGTAGTATTATTTGTGCACTGTATAGTAGTATTATTTGTGCACTGTATAGTAGTATTATTTGGGCAGTGTATAGTAGTATTATTTGGGCAGTGTATAGTAGTATTATTTGGGCACTGTATAGTAGTATTATTTGTGCACTGTATAGTAGTATTACTTAGGCACTGTATAGTAGTATTATTTGGGCAGTGTATAGTAGTATTATTTGGGCAGTGTATAGTAGTATTATTTGTGCACTGTATAGTAGTATTATTTGGGCACTGTATAGTAGTATTATTTGGGCAGTGTATAGTAGTATTATTTAGGCACTGTGTAGTAGTATTATTTGGGCACTGTATAGTAGTATTATTTGGGCACTGTATAGTAGTATTATTTAGGCACTGTATAGTAGTATTATTTGGGCACTGTATAGTAGTATTATTTGGGCACTGTGTAGTAGTATTATTTGGGCACTGTATAGTAGTATTATTTGGGCACTGTATAGTAGTATTATTTGTGCACTGTATAGTAGTATTATTTGTGCACTGTATAGTAGTATTACTTAGGCACTGTATAGTAGTATTATTTGGGCACTGTATAGTAGTATTACTTAGGCACTGTATAGTAGTATTATTTGGGCAGTGTATAGTAGTATTATTTGGGCAGTGTATAGTAGTATTATTTGGGCAGTGTATAGTAGTATTATTTGGGCACTGTATAGTAGTATTACTTAGGCACTGTATAGTAGTATTATTTGGGCACTGTATAGTAGTATTATTTAGGCACTGTATAGTAGTATTATTTAGACAGTGTATAGTAGTATTATTTGGGCAGTGTATAGTAGTATTATTTGGGCACTGTATAGTAGTATTATTTGGGAAGTGTATAGTAGTATTATTTGTGCAGTGTATAGTAGTATTATTTGGGCACTGTATAGTAGTATTATTTGTGCACTGTATAGTAGTATTATTTGGACACTGTATAGTAGTATTACTTAGGCACTGTATACTAGTATTATTTGGGCACTGTATAGTAGTATTATTTGGGCACTGTATAGTAGTATTATTTAGGCACTGTATAGTAGTATTATTTGGGCACTGTATAGTAGTATTATTTGTGCACTGTATAGTAGTATTATTTGGGCACTGTATAGTAGTGTTATTTGGGCACTGTATAGTAGTATTATTTGGGCACTGTATAGTAGTATTATTTGGGCACTGTATAGTAGTATTATTTGGGCACTTTATAGTAGTATTGTTTGGGCACTGTATAGTAGTATTATTTAGGCACTGTATAGTAGTATTATTTGGGCACTGTATAGTAGTATTATTTGGGCACTGTATAGTAGTATTATTTGGGCACTGTATGGGAGAACTATTTAGGTATTCTACACCAGTATTATTTAAACACTCTGGAAATATTATGTGGTGGTGCTATTTGGACTATGTATGGCAGTTTTTTGGCATTGAATGGCGGTATTGTGATGGCAATGTAAGGCATATGAAGACACTATATGGTTCTATTATTTAGATACGCTATGGAGATATTACTTGGGCATTTATGCTGGTATTATTCTATATATGCAGCTTTTTTTTAAAGGAGCCTATCAACTGAAAGTACCATGAACTAAGTTATGGTGCTTATCGCCTAGGTGGTGTGCGGTGCGGGGAGCCTCTTTTCATACTCACCTGCTCCCCTGTTCTTGCAATGTTCCTCGACAAAGTCAGCGCATGCATGGGAAGTGTGACACTTTTCAGAAGGAAGTGCGCACACATCCCCAATTCATCTGTATGGGATTGCATGCTCACAGGCTTCTAAAAACAAGGCAAGCTGGCTGTGTGCGTGCGGGGGTCACTGCAGAATGGTGGACCGTGTGAGCGTGAAGAGAGGCTCTCTGGACTACATGCCGCCATAACTTTAAGCACCACAACTAAGTTTATGCTCCTTATAGTTGATGATTGATTCTCTCTAAATGATGAGAAAAAAACTCTTTATGTTCCCAATTATCGGAAAATGTTGCGAATTGGCTGCAAAGGTCAATCCGCCCAAAATTCAGATTCAAAACCATGACTGAAAATTAGGCAATATCTGCACCATCGGTGTGAATTCTGTAGAAGCTTTTGATGCAGAATTTGGTGCAGAATGTCTATAATTGTGGAAAATTCACACTATTCTTCGCTATATGGGAACACACCCTGAAAGGGTTATGTGGAGAGGGGTCCTACATCACTTGTTGTCCACTGCCCCATTTTCTATACAACTGGACCTGGACATAGTATTCATTTTTTAGCATTATTAAAGTCCGATATGGACCCACATCAAAGGAACTCTCCATAATACCAGGATATTCATAGTGCAACCGCTTCAGGGGGCGGAGCATGAGACCGCTTCTCTCTTTGGTTTCCTCTGAATCTCAGTGTCATGCTCCGCCCCTCAGGCTCTGTACTAGGTAGCAAACAATGCATTAGCTTTCCTAATTGCAAAATTAGTCGATGGCTACTCCTCTGCATATGTAGCAGTAGGAAACAGTGACACCTAGAGGCCAAATGTAAAAGTTTCAAAAAATTCTAAAATCATTCATTATTCTTCAAACATACACCCGCAGTAATGATCTGGTTATAGCCATAGGAATTAAAAAGTCACATCAAATTCTGCAAAGTGAGAGGTTCAGGATCGGTCAGACTTGGACTGCGCCTCCTGTATACAGGCTCCTTGTGCTGGCAGTAAAGTAACAGCATGAAGCAGCGCGGTCTTCCTTGGTGCAGAATAGATAAATCTCTCTGCTCATCTGCTCAGCAAGCTGTTACCGGGCATCTTCTTGTTTTTTACAAGTCAGAACAGGCTTGGTTCTCCCATTCCTCTCCCTCGTATGTAAATTCACGGGGCTCTGTCAGACTTTTATAACACCTAGACGGGCTCCATTCTGGAATCTGGAGATTTCCATTGTATTGCGGCGATAGGCGTAAAAAAAACACAAAAACGAGGGACATACAAGACGAATATAAATCACGAAATCTGATTACTGGTTGTTTACCTGAAGCAGGTGGGATGGGCGTCGCTTGGCAGTTAATTTGCAGGAGTTTTTATATTGTTAGAAGCCGCAATAAATCAGCAATTTCATCATGAAGTCGGGGTGATGCCAGAGCCGATGGAATTAGTGACTGCATGGGCCGCGCAGCACTGCCCTTATTATTACTGTTATTGTTACTGTCATGTTATGTATTACAATTATTATGTTCTTGTTACAATCATCTAATTTATTACAAAGGCTATTATTCCTATCAGTATTGAGGCTCTTCTTATTGTTGTTATTAGTATTACTATTTTTTTATGTTTATAGGGGAGATTTATCATCAGCTCAGTCCGCTGCTCCCGGCTCTTCCATCCCCCCCCCCCCCCCCCCTGCAGAGAGAGACGCCGTATATGGACCAGCATGAATACCCAGCCGATATACGGTCGTCTGAATAAGCCCTTAGGCTGGGCTCTCACAGGCCGATTCCGGTTGCAGAACCTGTGATCGACGTCCACATGGAGGATCCGCAGCACGACGCAACAACTGAACAGCATGGACTTTCGCTTTTTCGTTCCCACTCGCTGATAGGAATTGCGTATTCCGTGAATGGAAGAAAAATCGCAACATGCTCTGTTTTGCCTCAGAACCCGCTCAGACGGCCTCCGTTGAAGTCAATGGAGGCCGTCCATCCCGCAGCCCATACATATTGACATTGCATATGGGCTGCGGGTACCCAAGGCATCGCCAAGTGACGGCACGGGAAATACAAAGATTTGAAAAAGAAAACTACTGCACATGACCGACAGCGGATCCCCACGGGCATCTGCATTAGAGAAATAGCAGGTATGCAGGGTCGCCGACCGGGCTCACAGCCAGAATCCGGTCCGCCAGTATGAGCCGGGCTTTTTGATGTAAGAAAGGCGCACAATTTACAATTTGGCACAAAAATGTACGACTTTTTCAGCGGTACATTGCACTGATGGCGCAGCTTGCTGGGAGGGGCATGGCTGCCTTGGACCAACGCATTTATGTATAATTTACACCAGATACTAGGGTAAATTATACCAGAAAGCGACGCCGCTCCTCGCCGCCGTAGATTTCTGTGTAGGCAAACAAAGCAGCTGAGATGCGCCTGGTATATGAAGTGGCAGCACAACCCATGTGACCGCGGCAGCGCTTGTAAACCGGAGCATTGGTTTGTGACGGGGGGGGAGCAATGTGGGTGAGTATGTCCACTGCGTCCCCCCATTACCACTAATACCCCCGCTACCACCAATAACTCGGAGCACCTCTTTAATAAATCCCCCCCTCTGTTTTTATGATTATATTATGGTTATTACTATTATTACATTGGCAGGGCCGGTTTAATACCTCAGTGGACGGGCAGAGACTTTACATGGGCCAACTATCGTCCAAGTAGTCACTCGGTAGAGCGGATATAAGTGGCAGCTGTTCTGTGTAAACATGGCTATCAACAGGGTGACGAGCAAGACTCACTAATCACTAGTCACTAATCACTAATCACTAATCACTAATCACTAGTCACTAATCACTAATCACTAGTCACTAATCACTAATCACTAATCACTAGTCACTAATCACTAATCACTAGTCACTAATCACTAATCACTAGTCACTAATCACTAATCACTAATCACTAGTCACTAATCACTAATCACTAGTCACTAATCACTAGTCACTAATCACTAGTCGCTTCATTTGAGCAAACTTAAAAACTAGTCAATGCATGATCAATTATCATCTGGTGCAAAACTGTCAGTTTTTGTCTTTTAAGGACTTTCTCACTCCAAAAATCGAACATTTTTTCCATGTAAAAGTGCACAAACAAATCATTTGTACAACAACCCTCTACAGGGATTATTTGGAGCGAATCTTCACACAGTAGTTGTCCCATGTAAAGCCATCCCTCGGGTTATAGCTGGGGATTCACATCTACTCTTGCTGGGGATTCATATTCGCATTCTCAGTATTGCAGTGTAATATTCTCCATGTTGCTGCTAATGCTGAGAGGTAGTGATAGGAGAGCAGGATCTCCCCTGGGCTCTGTGGGTAGTCTGTGGGGTACATCATAGCAGCTTGGCTACACCTACCAGCTCAGAGAAAACTGAGAATTAGAGATACAGCCTGCACAGGGATGAAAATGGTGATAAATGCAGAATACAAGTCCCATAATGGTCAGATATGGTGCTATTTCTCATACACACAAATGGCAGCTTCTTCTGAAAAGACTCCTGAAACATTAGGTACGTTTTAGAGCTCTTTCACACAGGCGCTGCGGGTCTGTAGATGTTTGGCGAACAGGAAGTGGCTAGTTCTCGTGATAGGTACGTCTCTCGTGCAGTTGAGATCTAATAAGTGTCACTAAGGGCAGATATATGATTGGATGAAGGGCTGTGCATGCGCTGAAGACATAGTGGGATGCTACAAGAATCGGAGCGACCATCTACTATTAGTGTGTGACTGCCTGATCGTGGTTGGGGCCTTGCACCTGTGCCATCCACGTCCTGACCTATGAAATGTCTAAGGTATGGGGGGTGTTTTCTCTGTTTGTCTACCGTTGGTGTATGTATATTGTGTATATATATATATATATATATATATATATATATGTGTGTGTGCGACAAAGACCTATAACTGGTATGTTGCAGCCATTTTTACTGGTGGAGGAATAAAAAGTTTTGTATGACCGCCTCAGACATCACATTGTTAGCAAAACTCGCCAAGTTCCCCTGGATCTGCTGATGCGATGCATTTGTACTTGGTGTGGATATTCATCATGGGGGACATGAAGCTTGGGTTAGACTCGGACGTGTCAATTGTGTCCGGCTCAAATGTGACAAGTTCCTAAAAGACAAACAGTCTGTCTTGTAAACATTTTGTATATAATACGGTGCGTGAATTTACTGCCGATCTGTTCAATTATTGGCTGGCAGGTAGCAGAGGGGAGGGGCTTCACTGAGGGGGTGGAGCTCAGGTCTCCTAACAATGGGGCAGCTAGATTGGTTTGTGAGAAGGAGGAGGGTGGATGCTGATCTCCTTGGAAATATATAAGGGATTCTTCACTTCTCACAGTTTAGATTACAATATAAGACGGGAACAAAGGAGTGACGGAGATTGGAGAAGGAACAGCGGGGAGTTTTTTGCTGTGTTTTCAAAATTAATTTTTCCTTTAAAGCAAACACTCCTCCCTTTATTAACGTCTTTACACAAGAAGAATCTTTAACCCCTCAGTGAGGAGCTGTATTTCGGACAACCTGTTTTTTGTGAGGCGAGCTGTAGGTTTCTTTGGTATTATTTTTGGGGGACATAGAATGTATTGTATAACTTTTAGAAACTTTTTTGAACGGCAGAAAAAGAAAAAACATCAATTCAGCCACTTTTTTTTTACAGCGATAGTTAATGACATGATAATCTATAAAGTTATATATATTCTTTTAGGTTTTTCCACTTTGCACGTCAAAACCTCTTTTTTGTAAAAAAAAATATTTTCTTTTTTGCATTTAAAGTCTCATAATTTTTTTTTTAATGGATGGAGCTCTGTGTTTTTTATGTTATGAGGCGTCATTTTTACTTGTAGCATTTTGGGGTCCATATGGCTTTTTTGATCACTTTCATTGTGTTTTTTGGAAGGCAAAATAAACAAAAAAAGCATTTTGGCTCTTTTTTTTAATAGCAATTACCATGTACAATAACAAGTGTGTTCAATTCGTTGTACAGGTTGTTACCGATGTGAAAATACCAAATATGTGGGTTTTTAA
The DNA here is from genome assembly GCA_035609135.1 of Eleutherodactylus coqui. Lineage (NCBI taxonomy): Eukaryota > Metazoa > Chordata > Amphibia > Anura > Eleutherodactylidae > Eleutherodactylus > Eleutherodactylus coqui. The sequence goes on along the minus strand of CM069406.1, from coordinate 4,100,376 downwards.
TTAAAAAAAAAATTAAACAAAAAGGTAAAAAAAACACGCAAAGGGCTTTTTTATTCTTTCTCTTTTTCTTACGTTTTGTATTCCCTGTAGGGGTCTTGAACTTGTGATTGCATCGATAATACATTGCAGTACTTCTGTACGATAACGCATGATTGGTAATGATAGCGATCACAGGCCATGGCAACCCATTATCTGGTGTCTGGGTACTATAGCAACCCATCAGCCCTCCAGGATTACATGGCAGAGGGTCAAGGATGTCGCGGATGCAGCGCGCTGCCTCTGTGAACCCTTCACATGCCAAAATCAACATTAATCATGGCATATAAGGGCTTAGCAGCGGGGATCAGTGTTCTCACTGATCCCTGCTGTTGTAGCAGGAGGCGAGCTATCAGTCACAGCCAGCTCCCGCTGCAGATGGTGCGGGCTCAGCTTCTGAGTAAACGCCATCCATAGGACGTAAATGTATGTCCATTCGCGGTAACTGCTTCTCAGGCAGGTCGTACATTTACATCCTGGGACTGAAAGGGATTAAAGGGGTTGTGCCAAATAGTGCAACTCTTTTTAAATTGTGCGGCTATCAGCTGATTTTGGCCGCCTGCACACGGCCGGATTTGCATTGTGGAACGGGCGTCCGCCTCCAGATTTCGCAGCCAATACCTGCCGTAGCATGCGATGTAAAACCACTTTTTCCTGCCCACGAACTACAGATTCCGCGTGGACGTCTCCATTGAAGTCAATAGAAGCCGTCCAATCATTATTGCAGAAAGGTCGCCGTCCGGCACATCCACAGTACAGAAAAGAATATTGTGGTCAAGTACGCAGGGATCACTGGATGGGGATGGGGCTGCATGATCTGACCCGGTCGTCTGCAGGAGGCCTTAGCCAGGGAAAGCCACGGCCAGCGAGACACTGCAGGGGAAATGTAGTATTACAGGATGGCCATTCACATGGATGACATCCTGTACTTACAGAGACAACACACAGTCCGCCGGATGGCAGCCTCTTTCACGCAGCAGCTCCCCATTTTGGCCCTGTAGGGCGCCTCCTGTGGGTGAGACCACCCTATGGCGTTCATATTAGCGGGTGATGCCATCTTGGAAGAACCCCTCTAAGGAGGTTCTTGTTCCCTAATGTATTACTGGATGATCCCAAATGGGGCCGCCAACGACAAGCAGCTTTGTGGGATCCTTCGTACTGAAACTACTTTGTTTTCCTTTGTCCCCTCTGCAACCAAAACCCAAGTGCCATGTCACCTTACCACTTGACCCAAGAGCTTACAATTTAAGGTGAGCGTTGCAGCCTCCTGGAGAGACGGCGCTCGTACCCCCCGCGTGTTTCTCATCTGTATTCATGGTGTCCTAGTTTTCGGCGCAGACACCAGCATCTTGTAATACATGAGCACCGGGTCAGGTTTAGCACCCCAGGAAAGGCGTCTGATTATCTGCTGCTGGGAAAAGAGCAAGTGGCGGCATTAAAGTCTTAGATGTTAATTACAGAAAGAAACTTCCACGAGACGCAGCGAAGCTCACATCTAATTTGTTTCATTTGTCACACACCCTGAAGTAGAGGTTGGAATAATTGTCATGTCGCCTGCCTGCGTGATCCCGGCACCCCGTCGCTAACAGCGGCTGTTCCCAGCCATATGGAAGTCAGCTTGCCAGTTATCGGGAGGATTTACAAATGACTTTGGGACGTGCGGCGCTCGCTCGCAGCTCTGTGGATTTTGTAAACGAGGGGGATTCTTACTCTATGGATGCATCCAGCCAAGCCAACCATTAATTCACGGCTCTGAACACGAGGGAGCGATGTTATGGTGGTAGTGATAGGATTCCATGATGGGCGGCTGATGTGTTGGGGTAGCGAGGTCCAGGTGACATATGGGAGAACGCTTGGAGACGAGGCGGGTGAAGATGAAGTCTACTGCGTGTGCGGGGCACCATGAGTGACCAACGCTAGGGGTTTGGTTGCTGACGTTGCTCATGGTCATGGTGGGGATGTCGGCAGGCAGTGCCATGTCATGAAATGTTGGGAAGGTGGTGGCAGGACTTGTTAGTCGGTAGATGTTGGCGGCAAAAAATAAGCAAAATCTTTATTTTAAGGGTTAATTTGGTTATAGGTGCAGTAGGGTTGTGGTTATTTTCTTGTGTCTTTTTGACTATATTTATGCTTCAGGTGCGCCTCATTCTCCAATAGGTTCCACGCAGCACGGTAAATTAGGAGCAGGGATTATTCCTACTGCCATTATGGAGTTGGGGATTGGTTTGTGTTGTATGTATGGTTTATGTTATCAGCTTGATTTTAGTGCAGTCTTTGTTATGAGCTTGGTTCTGGTGCTGTATGTATGTACTGAGTTTGGTTCTGGTGCTGTATGTATGTACTGAGTTTGGCTTTGGTGCTGTATGTATGTACTGAGTTTGGTTCTGGTGCTGTATGTATATACTGAGTTTGGTTCTGGTGCTGTATGTATATACTGAGTTTGGTTCTGGTGCTGTATGTATATACTGAGTTTGGTTCTGGTGCTGTATGTATATACTGAGTTTGGTTCTGGTGCTGTATGTATATACTGAGTTTGGTTCTGGTGCTGTATGTATATACTGAGTTTGGTTCTGGTGCTGTATGTATGTACTGAGTTTGGTTCTGGTGCTGTATGTATATACTGAGTTTGGTTCTGGTGCTGTATGTATATACTGAGTTTGGTTCTGGTGCTGTATGTATATACTGAGTTTGGTTCTGGTGCTGTATGTATATACTGAGTTTGGTTCTGGTGCTGTATGTATATACTGAGTTTGGTTCTGGTGCTGTATTTATATACTGAGTTTGGTTCTGGTGCTGTATGTATATACTGAGTTTGGTTCTGGTGCTGTATGTATATACTGAGTTTGGTTCTGGTGCTGTATGTATATACTGAGTTTGGTTCTGGTGCTGTATTTATATACTGAGTTTGGTTCTGGTGCTGTATTTATACAAAGAGTTGTGCTGCTGTGTTTATGATATGAGGTTGCTTCTGGTATTGTATCTATTTACTGAGCTTAGTTGTTGTACAGTGTTTATATTGTGAGCTTGATTTTGGGGCTGTATTAATGTTATGAGCTTAGCTCTGGTACTGTATGGTATGAGCTTGTTTCTGGTACAGCATTTATTCACTTAGCTCTCCTGGTATGGGAATGCTGCTATCTTGCAGCATTTTGCACAAATAGATACTGCCTATCAGTGCAATATATATATATAATTTTTTTTATGATGAGGGGTGTCACAAAAGAATTTCAGCACAGGATGCCATCTAATGTAGGGTTGGCATTGGTTCAAAGCATTAAATGGACCACAGCCACTGGTGAGCACTGCGGCCTCTTCTCACACCGGTGACATCAAGTTCATCAGTCAAATGGCCTGAAAGCAGCTAGTCCCTTTCAAGTGAATGTGACTGAGCTGCAGTACCAGGGACAGCCACAATGTATGGCGCTGTGCCTGGTATGGAATGAAGTGACTGGCGCTCACTTAAGCGCCACTGTCACTTTAATTAGCTGATCGTTGGGGATCCTGAGCAGCAGACTCCCAACCATCAACTATTGATGGCCTATCCTGAGGATAAGTTCAATAAAATACCAACCTGGGCCACTACAATGTTGACAGCGGCGTCTGCTTCTAGCGCTGTCCGCAGCCTGAGAAACAGCTAATCAGCAGGGATCTCTTGCAGTGGACCACGTTGATCGACAATTGATGAACTTTCCTGTGGAAAGGTCATCAAGTTGAAAAATTTCCAGACAATCCCCTTAAGAAAATTGATAGTAACTTTTCAATCTTCCTGCAGTGCCTCTAAAGGGGAAATTAGGGATTACACATGTAGTGGTCCAGTACATGCTTTCCTGGCCCCCTCCATAATGTCAAACATATCATGTCTTGTAGATGCTCTGTGCAAAAACTGTCTTGTCATTCTGGTATATGTATTTGCACAGCTGCAGCAAGTGAGAGGGTAAGTGTTTGCAAAGCTCAGAGACCGTCTGTAAATGTATCAATTGATGTCCTGTCACGTGGTGTGAGAGAGGCTATAAATGTGAGTGCCTGAGAGCGGGAAAAGGGTCTCCCATCTTCTGGAGCTGAGAGAAAGTAAAGCGCAGAGGCACATGAGGGCACCTTCAGCCCTCATGTGTTGAAGATGGAAGAGGAGGAGAGAATTCCCAAGCGCCGGGATCAGCATGAGCAGTGAGTGAGCCCACCCTAGAGAGAGAGCGTGAGCCAATCCTAACTTTTCTTACTCAAGGCCCAGCGCTGAGGTACTCTTTCTGTCTTCAATTGTTCACGCCCAAACGTCCTAAAGTTTGGGACCACTGGGTGGAGGTACACATCTACAATTGCCACACATTCAGGCGACCAGAAGTCTCAGATCGCTGTGTGGAGGTACTCATCTTCAAGTCTTTCTATTTACATACATATATATATATATATATATATATACATATATATATATATATATATATGTATCTGTCGCACTACCTGCACTCGGAATACTGTCTACTATTGCCTTGTATTGTTGGAGTTGTTATACAGTAAAGGTATCCCAGGCTCAGACCATTCCTAGGGACCTGAGGTACTCTATTCCTGTCTGCTGGTGGATATTGGAACAGTGGCGTCACCCGTGACATCTGTTATCCCTGTTCTGCAGTTTATTGGGCATCCCCATCCTAGGGGTGTCCGGAAGAGGTCCAGTGCTGCCCTAGCCAAGCCTATGTGCGTCCCTCCTAGAGGGAGCGTGGTAAGTGCTGCCGTGACAAGCCAGCGTCTTACCCTCCCCGCTCCTCAGCGTATGCCCTGTGCCCGGGGTCACCCTACGGGCCGCTGCACACAGTGTGCATTTATATGGCAGTCTTGCCTGTGTAATGCAGGTATAATGGGTCCTCCAGTCAGGATCATTAGAAGCAGAGCTATTCTCCCTTTAAGGGTATGTGTATCTGTAATAGAATCCTTCGAGGACTCCACACAACAGAATGAGCATTTTCTCCTCGTTGTCTCGCCAGACGTCCCATCATTTCTGCATATCTCTGTTTTTCTTATCAGTTTCTTCCTTCTTTAGGAAATTTTCAGTACATAATGTGACCGATATGAAAGGCAGCGATAAAAATGAAACGTTTCTATCTGTCTGGCAGTGACATTTAAGACGGCACATCTCCCTCTTATGGTTTATGATGCCAGCCGAGGTTCTCAGAGAAGATACTGCCTCTTATTTTATGTCGGCCATCCATAAAATTATATTTATCTGCTCCTAATACGGAAGGAGAAGGTGAATCTCTTCTCGGAGAACCTCGGGAACGGCAGCTTTAACACTTGAAAAGTTTTATTTGTGATAGGTGCATAAAGAACACAGAATGAGAAGTGCGTGAAATTCACACCTCCTTGTAAAATAAAGCGTATCCCCCACCCGGACGTCGTTACCGCTCCGCTCTCAGCCACTTTTACAATCCAGGGGCTGTATACTCGCTGTTACTTATCCTTCACAATGGCATCAGATTGCTTCTCTATTCACAACCAAAACGAGAGTTAGAATTCTACTACCTGCTTCTAGGAATCTGCATAAGACGGACCTCTGCACATCAGACCTCAGTTCTACTTCCACTATGGTGACGGATGCATTGGGACGCACATAAAAGGGGATGACATTTGATTTTATTCACATCTTTCGATACAATGTTGAGCCGCCTTCAGCCTCAATGACTGTAGTAACCCTCCTCAACAGGCTTACCATGAAATTCCCATAAATATGTGGAGGGATTGGCCTCCATTGCTTGAGGAGCTTCAGATAGTGATGTGGGGGATGATGGGCATGTTGGGCGCACGGATACGGCGTTCTAGTTTGTCCCAAAGATGCTCGATGGGATTGAGATCCGGACTTTGGGCCGCCAGTGAAGTTTGCAGATATCCTGCTCCTCAGACCTCCACACAGCGTGCCGTATGACATGGCGCTCGGTCATGTTGGTGGAGGCACGGAGCTGTACCAGAGTATTGCCACAGGGTAGGTGATGCCACATTGTCCAGAATGTATCTGCACCTATTGGCATTGAGGGTGGACTTCACTATAACCAATGGCCCTAATCCTTACCAGCAGAAACACCCCCCACTATAACAAAACATTCCCCCAACTTCATTGTTTGGATGATGGTGCGGCCACCCGCTAGCAAGACGGTGTATTGTGATTCATCTGTCCACAACACTTGCTTCCACTCATTTACAGTCCAAGAACAACATTCCAAGTACCATTGCTTCTATGCGTTTACAGCTCTGATGTAGAGCATGTGTACAGCCGCTTATCCATTTTAAGCTTTTACACCTGGTGACATCCCACCAAGAGACCCCATTGTCAGCTCTACACCTGGTGACATCCGCCCACCAGACCCCGTTGTCGGCTCTACACCTGGTGACATCCAACCACTAGACCCCGTTGTCAGCTCTATATCTGGTGACATCCCCCCACCAGACCCCATTGTCAGCTCTACACCTGGTGACATCCCCCCACCAGACCCCATTGTCAGCTCTACACCTGCTGACATCCCCCCACCAGACCCCATTGTCAGCTCTACACCTGCTGACATCCCCCCGCCAGACCCTGTTGTCAGCTCTACACCTGGTGACATCCCCCCACCAGACCCCGTTGTCAGCTCTACACCTGGTGAAATCCCCCCACCAGACCCCGTTGTCAGCTCTACACCTGGTGACATCCCCCCACCAGACCCCATTGTCAGCTCTACACCTGGTGACATCCCCCCACCAGACCCCATTGTCAGCTCTACACCTGGTGACATCCCTCCACCAGACCCCGTTGTCAGCTCTACACCTGGTGGCATCTGATTTGGCATCTGGTTTCTGTACTGGGATCTCCTGTGTGATCCTCTCCATTATACCTAATGCTTTTTCTCTTTGCACAGCACAGGATTGGTGGGGGGGGGGGGGGGGGCAACACTTTTTTTCCACATAGTTTACATAGGTTTGCTCTGTAGTTGGTTTGTGGGTCCTAAAGGAAATTGGACACACAACCAAGGGCAGATACAGTGATTGGAGGGCCCCATAGCACCTAAAACTTTACTACATCTTCATTAATGTTCATGTGCCCACTATTAGAGAAGAATGCTGATCATGGAAGGACACATGAAGGAAGCCACTGCAGCAAATCCAATGTTTGCCTATGACCCCCCGGAATGTTTCACTTTTGGACAGATGAGTCAAAAGTGAAAATTTTTAGCACAAATGCCCAACATGGAGGAAAGAGAGCACTGCACACCTACACCAAGCCTCACCCAACTCTGAAGTATGGGGACACGGCATCCTGGTTTGGGGCAGCTTTGCTCCTCATGGCCTGGACGCCATCTTACAGGAGGATGTAAGGGCAGCCGTGCATGACCTCAAGCTGAACACATGTTGGGTGATGCAACAAGACAATCACTAAAAAACACACAAGTACGAACTAAAGAATGAGGGAAAAAAGATTTACGCTTTTTGAATGGCCATGTCAGAGTCCTGACCTTAACCCTATGAGGATGCTGTTGCAAGACCATAAAGAGGGCTGTCCGCACAAGGCATCCTAGAAATATTTATTACACTGAAACACATTTGCACGGTGGAATGGTCCAAAACCCCTCTGAAATATTGTGTAAATTTGCTTAACAGCCATAGGAGAGATTTGGTGGAGGTGATTGCTGCTAACAGGGGTATAAAATTAAGAGTTCACTTACTTTTTCTCCCGACACTGTGGGTGATTACTCAATGTGCCCAGTAAAAGACACGAACAGTAGAAGTGCGTATGACCTATTAGTTAGATTGTGTTTGTCCATAATTCCGACTTACAACCACAACACATATTATTAGTCATCCATGTGGAAATCCAAATGATTATAAACGGTTCACTTACTTTTTCTTCCAGCTGTACACATTACAGAAGACAATGCTGTGGGCAGTATACACCTTGCTCGTCACTCTGAAGGCAGTAAGACCTTTCTCCACATATGCCCTTAATCTTTCAAGCATCATTTGATCGGACGCCAAGACGTTTCAGCGGTGTGAGACTTCATGTCTGTTCCATAAAAGCTGCAGTGAGTGGGGGTGATAACCATCAGAGAGTCATTATGGGGGAGCGCACTGCAGTACAGCGCTGTTTACGGGCTATTATTGGGTTATAAACATGACAGTTAATGACTGCTCCTCAACCACCAGGCCTTCAATGGTGTAATCAAAGCAAAATATACTCCGGTTAGACCCCAAGACGAAAGCCATTTTTATTTTTCATTGTCTGAAGGGATTTAAGGAAGTTCTGTGAAGTTTAAAACAGTCCACCTTAAATAAAGTGTATACTTCTCAGTGGGCACGCTGAGTTCAATCAGGGCCACAGGGGCCACATAGCAAAAGTCAGGATAAACTCTTACAGAGGTCGACCACACCGCTGCCTATGAGGTCTTTCAGGAGTCCGTGCCCGCTGCTCCCGTCCACGAGTCACACAGTAAGGTTATACTCATAAATGATTATTTGTCCAGTTTTCGGACCCTATAAAATTGGTTTGAAATCAGATGAAAATAGAACAGATTCCTTGGATGGCCTGAAGTGTCAGGACTACAAAAAAAACGTCTGTGTGACTATACCGTAAGGCCGATGCCACACAGCCGAGAATCCTGCGTGAGTTTGATGCGTTGCGAGACTCACAAAACTTGTGCAAATATGAACCCCTGCTTTTGGATGTAGCCATATACATGAGTGATGCGGAGCGGGAAGAAGTCATGGCGGGTCCTATCTTTTCGTGCTCCTCGGAACGCATCGCCCATTGTTTTCAATGAGACAGTAAAACACATCATACGGCGTACGATGCACAAGCGAATGCGATGCGAGTGCAGCGTCCCATAGGGTGACTCCGGACACATGGCACACGTTGAGGAGCTGGCAGGGTGGAGTGGGCACTTGTCACGGTGGCACTTACCAGGCTTCCTCCCAGAGGGCCACACGTCGCCTCAGCCAGAGCAGCGCCTGGCCCCTCCCGGACACCCCTAGGAGTGGGCCAATAAACATAAGAACAGGAGATAACGTTGTCACGGGATTGACCCTCGGCAGTAAAGAAATAAAGGAGCCGCAGACGGTATTAAAGTACCTCGGTCCCTGGGAATAGTCAGGGCCTGGTACAAGGCACAAATGCAAAAGACGGCTGCGCAGGCAAAACAGCAGATATGAGGTCAGCGGGGAAACCCAGGCTGACACTGGCCCTGCAGTCTCAGTTATCTGACAAGAACTGCTGCTGGCAGGGAACTCTCCAGAGCAGAATGGGGGTAGGGTCACAGACACTGTCACAGAATAGTACCTCTGCATGGTGGTCTTGGCTGTCTCTTCTCGCTCACTCTCAATCTCTCTCCTACTTGTCCTCACTCACTGTTGGCTCCTGGCATTGAGGTACTCAGGAAACCGCCCTTTTTCTTCCATTCTTCACCACATGAGGGTTGAAGGTACCCCCATGTGGCCGGCGCTATCTCTCAGCAACCCAGAAGAATAGAAGACCTCTTCCTCCTCCCAGACACTCATACTTATAATCTCTCACATACCACATGACAGGACATAAATTGATACATTTGCAGACATCTCCCAGCCACATGCAGACATTAACCTCTCACTTGCTGCAGCTGTGCAATACACATAACAAGACACTAGACAGTTTGCACAGCGCATCTACACAACAGACATGACATGTATAATATTTATAGAGGGGCCAGGAATAGACAGTCTGGGCCAATACACGAGGTCCCCCACTGAAATCAATGGGAATCACTTGCCAACCCTCTTAATGCACCTAAATGCTGCATTGGAGGATTGCTGCTTACAGAAGTGATGGGAGGCTCACCCAGGTGTAGGTAGCCTAAGGCCGGCTGCCCACGAGCGTGACGGGCTCCGCCGCAGAATATTCCGCGGCAAAGCCCGTCACAGCGCCCCCCAGAGCCCCTATACTTACCAGCGGATCTTGCTTCTTCGCGCCCGCATGACGCTTCCCCGCCCACCGCCGCCGCGTCACATGACACGCCCACCGCGTCACATGACGCGGCTGGCCGTGTCATGTGACGCGGCGGCGGTAGGCGGGAAAGCGTTTTCATGCTATCTTCCGCTGTGTTACAGCGGGAGATAGTGTGAACGGACGGCTTCCATTGACTGCAATGGAAGCCGTCAGCGCGTACACCCGCGGCAAATAGAGCATGCCGCGGGTGAGGACGGGAGATTTCACGGTGGAATTCCGCACCGTGTGCCCTGAGCTATTAGGTTCAATAGAACCTAACAGCTGTGGACAACGCAGCGGATTTTCACCGCGAATTACGCGGCGGAAATCCGTTTGTGGGAAGGAGGCCTTAGGGTATATCCACATGGATAATGTTTCCATTCCATTTCCAGACTGTCTTAAATCAGGATGAAGAAGAACACATTCTTGTGGATGGGTATAGTCACACGTGCAATTTTTTTTTTTTAATTGGACGAACAAAAAAAACGCAGGTTGTCCAAATTTTTACCAATTTTCTGGCAAAAATCGCCCATTCAAGTCTGCGGATGCAATTAAAGAAACGGATTGCACTCGTTCTATGCAAATGCGACCCTTTTTTAGAGCATCACATGTAACCATGGTAACCTTATTTAAACAAAGTCTGCAGAACCAGGAACTGTGCAGAAGCGATCATGTGGTTTTGTACCTGTGTAAAAAAATGGATGCGAAATGAATAAAAATCACCTGAAAAAATCATAAAAATCTCAAGAAAAATCAGTCTGAAAAAAATAATGTGGCGTGAATCTATCGTAAGGCGAGAGTCCCAGGAGCGTGTGAGCAGCGTATTACACACACAAAACATGCGCACGATATACAGTGAATATACATGGCGTTTGGGCAAAAATATATACAACACGCTCTATTTTCCCACGGATTTGGTCACGAAAATAGCAAATAGTGAATTAATTAAACTAATTGAATGGAGCGCGGCGCTGTGTGCAGATGGGCGCAATATAGCAATTCTGGATCAGCTTTTCTTAGCTCTATTTTGTGCCGTTCCTCTGTTATTACTCCTGTAAATTGATGAATAAGTTAAGCACAGTTGGGGACGTGTCCCTACACACTCTAGGCCTCATTCACACAGGTGTGTGCGTTTTCACGCTGGCCGCACGCTCCGTATAATCACAATATTGAAGTATAGCCACGATCGAGACCTGCACTTAATTAGCATTTTTTCACCCCATTCACACAAGCGTATCGTGTATAAAATTATGCTGCAGCGCGGAAATCTGTCAGTCGGCAGAAGAGTAACATAGTAACATAGTAACATACATAGTAACATAGTAACATAGTAACATACATAGTAACATAGTAACATAGTAACATAGTAACATAGTAACATAGTAACATAGTAACATACATAGTAACATAGTATGTAAGGTCGAATGAAGACAATGTCCATCTAGTCCAGCCTGTTTATCCTCCTGTGTTGTTGATCCAGAGGAAGGCAAAAAACCCCAAGAGGCAGGAGCCAATTAGCCCATTTGGGGGAAAATTCCTTCCCGACTCCCGAATGGCAATCAGACTAATCCCTGGATCAACCCCTAATAGTTCCTACCTTCCTGTATACCCGGATTGACACTTAACCTAAGATTTATAACCTATAATATCCTTCCTCTCCAGAAAGACATCAAGTCCCTCTTAACCTCCTCCATGGATCCTGCCGTCATCACTATGACTTCTATTAGATTAAAAAAAGCCAGCTGTCTTGTTTTCCGAGCACCAGATGCAGGTAAACTCCGCCCCCTCCCTTTTTTTCAGCTCCCATAGGAGTCTATGGAACCTTCAGCGATTTTTGTCAAAAGATAGATCAAGACTCGTCTTTAGACACTGCGAAAAAAGTGGCGACCAAAAATACATGGCGATTTGACATTTTGACGGCGCAATTTCTTTCACACGCCTGCTCGGGTGAATGAAAGCATTGAAATCCCAATGGGGACACTTAAAGGGTACTATAACTACTGGGGCCACTGAAAGAGGGCACTATTACGACTGAGGCCACTGAAATAGGGCACTATTACTAATTAGACCACTGAGAGAGGGCACTATTACTACTGGGGCCACTGAAAGAGGTCTCTACTACTAATGAGGCCACTGAAAGAGGGCACTATTACTAATTAGGCCACTGGGAGAGGGCACTATTACTACTGGGACTACTGAGAGAGAGCGCTATTGCCACTGGGGCCACTGAGAGAGGGCACTATTACCACTAGGGCCACTGAAAGAGGACACTATTACTAATGAGGCCACTGAGATAGGTCACTATTACTACTGGGACTACCGAGAGAGCACGTTATTACTACTGGAGCCACTGAAAGAGAGCACTATTACTACTGGTGCCACTGAGAGAGGTCACTATTACTACTGGGGCCACTTAAAGACGGCACTATTACTACTGGGGCCACTGAGAGAGAACGCTCTTTCTACTGGGGCTACTGAAAGAGGGCACTATTACTAATAAGGCTACTGGAGCCACTTTAAAAACGCAGCTAAAAACATACATGAGCCATGCTACTAACCACAATTTAAACTACTCTCCATTTTACCTTTTAGTGACAAGGATGCCAACTTTAAGGCCCCATGACAAGGTACACAGGATGTCACAGAGCAGAGAAGGGACAACGGTGCTCACCAGGGCGCCTCGGTTTCTTCATTCAGCTGATCACTGGTAGTCACAGAGCGGCCGACTCCCACCGATCAGACATTGATGACCCTTCCCGAGGATAGCCATGGATACTTTACTCTCAGGAAACTCCTTTAAAGGGCTTGTACCACAACGGCAGGTTATCCGCTATCCACCGGAGAGAGGGTAACCGGCTGACCAATGGGGTCATCCTGTGGACAGGGGATAACTTGTGGTCCAACCCCTTTAAGCAGCTCTGTGATCACGGATGTCCTTTGTTCCACAGACAGGACTTGTAAGAGTCTTCAGCCGTTCTGCACGTCTTGTGCCGCTCTGTCCTCTGTGGGTAGCGGAGGCCCTCATTGTCATTCATCAGCCGCTCCTGAATATTTCCCGATGTCACTTACTCTATTATAGCAGATTCTATTATAGATTTGCCTGGGATATCAGTGTCTATCATTCATTATGGTCTAAGCGTCTGAACGTGTGATGATGGACAGCTCGGCGGCTGCACTAATGCCGCTACTCCTATTTACTGCCGCCTGTTAATATACGGCCGAGATAATGTACTCAGCGCTATAATAGAACAGTTAGAATAATGCCGCCGTCCGCTGTCCCAGATAGGGAGTCCTTAAGTGGAACATGCAGATTCTACTCCAAGTTGGGGTGGCGTGCGGGGACGTGGTATCCAGCAGTGTCTGCCAATGTCACTGGTCTATTCAGACAGGCATAGTGGGTACCAGTCTACTACGTCTGGGGCTGCTATCATTCATAGTCAATTATTAGAAGGACCTCTACTGGGGAAGTAGGAGAACTGCAGCGGCTGCATCAGGGTTTTTCCCTAAGACAGTTTCCAGTTACAGGTGGTTGCTTTACTTGTAACAGCGCCACTTTTGACCATAGGTTGTGTTTGGAATTGCAGCTCAGTTCCCGTTACCTCCTTACAGCTTCATAATGTACATTATAGGAGGGAAGGCGTTCATGCAAAATGCCGGGGTCTTGCTGCAATCAGAGAACACTGATCCCCCTATTAACCCTTTACATCCTGCGATCAATATTGATTCTGGCACATAAGGGGTCAACAGAAGGATTGAGCTTCCTATGTGACGTTTTCAGCTCTCTGCCATCCAACCACAGAGGTCTGTTGGGTTGAAAAGGCTGGTCTATTGAAAGAAAAGAGATAATACACTGCGGTACAGAAGAACTGCAGTGTATTATCTGAGCGATAGTAGGATCGCAGGTTCAAGTCTCCTACAGGGACATAAAGATGGGAAAATTAACAATTGTCAAAAAAAGCCACATAAAAAAGTTAAAAAAAAAAACTTTATTGCAGTTTTCTTATTTAATGGGGGGCAAAAAAATGACTTAACAAAACCTTTTTTTTTTTGATGGCCTCCGGATTGTAATAATAACCCGGACAATAAAGTGAACACATTCCTTATCCTGCACTGCAGAGGCTGAAAAAATGGAAAAAACACTGAGATAAAAGCCTCCAAAAAACGGCAATAAAAGTGATCAAAAAAGCCAAATATAACAGAAAATGTAAAAAGTGCAGCTCGTCACAATGCAAAGTGTGCAAAAGTGGGAAAACCTAAAGATGGCAGTGACAGTAATGATGGCATCATCATCATTCTGCTGACCGGCAGAAAAAACGTATCATCTGCAGCGCACACTGAGCGCCGCAACAAAACAAGGACAGAATGGGGGTTTTATCACCCTGCCCCCCCCCCACCCTCTGATAAAGGTTATACATTACATGTACCCAAAGTAAAGACTACCGCTCGCCGCGCAGCGAACGGCTGGCCGCCATGTTGATGGAAAAATTAAAACGTTTTTGCTTTTGAAAAGTAGAGATGGAATCCCAAAACACTGCTGCATCCTTGGATTCTCCATGTTTGTTTTTTCCTCCCCCCTTTAAACAAATGGTAGCTCCTTCATTTCTCCGTCACCGTCGCTGTATGAGGGCTTGTTTTTTGCGGGACGAGTCGTACTTTTCATTGGTGCTCTTTATTGTACCTTATAATGGACTGAAAAACTGTCACAAAATTATAAGTGGAGTAAAATGAAAAAAGAATGACATTCCTCCATCTTTCATTGCGTCTCGTTGCGTTTCTACGGCGCACAAACTGCAACAAAAGCAACCTGATACCCTTATTCTGCGGGTCGGTACGATTACTACGATACCAAACTTGTAGAGTTTTTTTTTTACTGTACTATTCTTTTTTTTTCAAAGACATTTAATTTTTTTCCCCGTATTTTCTGCGGTCATTTTGCGCGCGATAACTTTATTAGTTTTCCGTCGCCGTAGTTCAGCGAGGGCCCATTTTTTGTGGGATGTCCTGTAGTTTCCATTAGTACCAATTTGGAATACGTACGACTTTTTGATTGCTTTTTATTGTGTTTTTTCTGGGAGACGGGGTAACTGAAAAAGTGCATTTCTTTTTCGGACGACGTTCACCGTGCGGGATAAATAATGCGCTACTTTGATAGATCGGACTTTTACGGACGCGGCGATACCAAATACATATTTTTATTTTATGATTAAGATTTTTTAATTACAGATATGGCAAAAGGAGGTGATTTAAACTTTTATTACTTTATTACTTACCCTGGGGGACTACAACATGCGATGCTTTGATCGCTCCTGCAGTCTGATGGAATGCCATAGCATTATGTCATACTGCAATTTGACAGGCAGCCTATCAAGCCACCCCACAGGGATGGCTTGATAGACAGTCTGCTAAGGCAGCCCTAGGGCCTTTCCGAAGGCCCCTGGCTGCCAATGACACCTGCACGGCTCCCCCGATCTCACTGTAGGGGGGGGGGGGGAGGTGTACGGGACCCCCGAACATCATTCGAGCAATTAAATGCCACTGTCAGAGTATTGTTACTGTAGATTACCGGCTGCTCTGTTGTCGGGGGGCTTCTCCAGAATGTCACATACTGCAGTACTGGCTCTAGCAAGCAGATGGCGCCATTGTCTAATGGCAGAAAGAGAAAAAACCCCTAGGAAACTCTGAATCCAAATTTGGATTGCAAGGGATTAAAGAGTTACAGTGAGCCGGTCCTGGATGGGACGAGCCTGCAGTACTCAGGACGGCCAGAAATATTGTGGTGTTCTGCATAGGAACTGGTTGCCTCAGATATAAACATTGTAGAGGCTCGTATCAGTCACATGGCCCCTTTAATCATCTGGTCGGTGGGCCATCAATTTTAAAAGTTTACATAACCCCTTTAAATGCATTGCCTAGGGTTAGAAAAACACGCTGCCTTCACAGAGATGGCGCCCACAAGCCTTTATGGAATGAAGTGCTACGTAAAAACACAGACAAGGGTGGCGCTGTACCTGGAAGAAAGCAGCCACTTTCTATAACCCTGGAAAACCCCTTTAAGCCTATTCAACCACTGTGCCTACACTATTAGGGCTCTTTCACACGAATGTATGTCGGCCGCCGTTTTCACGGCATCCAATGCATCAGATCACACAGACGTATTCCAGCGGCGTAAAAGCGCCCGTTCGGCAAATATAGTGCCAGCCGCTTTTACGCTGGGCAGGAAAAATAGTCCTGGAACTATCTTCCCAGCAGGAACCCCTATGGGAGCCAATGACAGCGCTCGGAGAAGGGAGGTGGGTAGAAGTTTAGCAGCGTGACTACTTAACTCCCTCCCCATTCCCTCCTCCCCTCTGGCTGTTTGCAATGGGAGGGGGCAGAAGCTCCGCCCCATCCCATTGCTGGCGGACAAGGGGTGGTGAGGAGACAGGAGTTTAGCTCCGCCCCCATTGCAAACAGCCGGAGGGGGGGCAGAGGCAGAGAGCCGGTGTTGTGTACTCTGCGCCGGGCCCATGCTGTCTGAATGGCCGCACAAACGTTAGATTCATGCACTTGTTCACGTGTTTTTACTGCGGCGGCGGGCATACATATAAAAACCTACGGCCGTGTGAAAGAGCCCTAAGGCCGTATCTGCGCAGCGTATTGCGCAGGCGTTACGCAGTAAGCTGAACCCCTTGATTTCAATTAGTTCATTCACAAAGGCGTATTTTGCGCAAAAGACGACGCATCACGCTGTATTTTCCTGCAAACATCTGCAAATATTGAGCTAATGGCACATTTAATGCACGGGGCGTGTGGGGGCTTTTTTTTCCCCTTCGCAAATGTGCACGATTTGCGCACAAGAAAGTAGAGTGTTTACACGTGTGTGACCCCGGCCGGGGGGCGGCCGCATACAGGCCGGATGCCAGTACTTCTATACGCAGGG
Source organism: Eleutherodactylus coqui (assembly GCA_035609135.1). Classification (NCBI taxonomy): domain Eukaryota; kingdom Metazoa; phylum Chordata; class Amphibia; order Anura; family Eleutherodactylidae; genus Eleutherodactylus; species Eleutherodactylus coqui. The sequence goes on along the minus strand of CM069406.1, from coordinate 4,083,451 downwards.
CGCAGCGATTAGAGCCCGCTGGTTTCATCCTCAGGGTTCTTCTCTGCGCGCAGTTTTGTAGTGCGAAAACGTGCCGCGCTCTATTTTTGAGTACATTTGCGCAGCGGAGATCTCCATAGGAGCCTATGGGACTGCGCTGAACACCGAGAGGCTAATTGGCTATTTAGATCAGGGCGTAGGTGATTGCCCGCCCGTAAGAATGAGCGGCATGGGCGCAAAAAATACTTCTTCATTTATACGCTGAATATTTCCACGCTGCCCCCTACAGACGGGAACACGGATCTGAGCAGAGAGGGAAATGCTCACATATGACCGCAGTTGCCCTTTAAGGAGGGGAGAATGAATAGTTCTGCCCCCTGCTGGCGTCTGATATATAATAACACATACAACGGATTTCCTGCGAACAGTTTGCGCCTCGCAATCATTTCGTTTTCTGGAGATTTCTGTTTCTTGTAGAGATGATGAGAGAATCTTCCTCCTCGCGTCGCCGAGCCGCGGAGTCCCGTCTACCGCATTGTTTCTCATAGCAGGGTGCGAAATGTCCGTCTAATGGGGTCACAGAGTGGAAAGTAAGGGAGATGCAATCTGGTAGCACGGCAGTCCTCGTCAGCTGGGGACAGTAGTGCAGCCTCACAGAGCAGGAGGGGGTTGTCATGAAGCATGTGGGTCGCAGTAGTGCAGCCTCACAGAGCAGAAGGGGGTTGTCATGAGGCATGTGGGTCGCAGTAGTGCAGCCTCACAGAGCAGGAGGGGGTGTCATGAGGCATGTGGGTCGCAGTAGTGCAGCCTCACAGAGCAGGAGGGGGTGTCATGAGGCATGTGGGTCGCAGTAGTGCAGCCTCACAGAGCAGGAGGGGGTGTCATGAAGCATGTGGGTCGCAGTAGTGCAGCCTCACAGAGCAGGAGGGGGTGTCATGAAAAATGTGGGTCGCAGAAGTGCAGCCTCACAGAGCAGGAGGGGGTGTCATGAAGCATGTGGGTCGCAGTAGTGCAGCCTCACAGAGCAGAAGGGGGTTGTCATGAGGCATGTGGGTCGCAGTAGTGCAGCCTCACAGAGCAGGTGGGGGTGTCATGAGGCATGTGGGTTGCAGTAGTGCAGCCTCACAGAGCAGGAGGGGGTGTCATGAGGCATGTGGGTCGCAGTAGTGCAGCCTCACAGAGCAGCAGGGGGTATCATGAAGCATGTGGGTCGCAGTAGTGCAGCCTCATAGAGCAGGAGGGGGTGTCATGAGGCATGTGGGTTGCAGTAGTGCAGCCTCACAGAGCAGGAGGGGGTGTCATGAGGCATGTGGGTCGCAGTAGTGCAGCCTCACAGAGCAGCAGGGGGTATCATGAAGCATGTGGGTCGCAGTGTTGCAGCCTCACAGAGCAGAAGGGGGTGTCATGAGGCATGTGGGTCGCAGTGTTGCAGCCTCACAGAGCAGAAGGGGGTGTCATGAAGCATGTGGGTCGCAGTGTTGCAGCCTCACAGAGCAGCAGGGGGTATCATGAGGCATGTGGGTCGCAGTAGTGCAGCCTCACAGAGCAGAAGGGGGTGTCATGAAGCATGTGGGTCGCAGTAGTGCAGCCTCACAGAGCAGGAGGGGGACGTCATGAGGCATGTGGGTCGCAGTAGTGCAGCCTCACAGAGCAGGAGGGGGTGTCATGAAGCATGTGGGTCGCAGTAGTGCAGCCTCACTGAGCAGAAGGGGGTGTTATGAGGCATGTGGGTCGCAGTAGTGCAGCCTCACAGAGCAGGAGGGGGTGTCATGAGGCATGTGGGTTGCAGTAGTGCAGTAGAAGTCCCTGAGGGACCTTGGACACGGACGGCATTAGCCGGACTCTTCTGTGTCAGTGTGTCATCTCTATGGGGCTTGAATTTCGCACCCATTATAATATGCGCGGCTTTACTTCAAAACCGCAAATACGCAAAAAGTAGAACCCGTGGATTTCAGAGCGTTCCTTCACATTTCTGTATTTCCTTGCCCACGAAAGGTTCCCATAGAAGTCAATGTGTGCAGAACTGCGCATGAAAGAGCCGCCGTCTGGGGGTCATCAGCCGTCTGGGGGTCATCGGCCGTCTGGGGGTCATCGGCCGTCTGGGGGTCATCGGCCGTCTGGGGGTCATCGGCAGTCTGGGGGTCATCAGCCGTCTGGGGGTCATCAGCCGTCTGGGGGTCATCGGCCGTCTGGGGGTCATCGGCAGTCTGGGGGTCATCGGCCGTCTGGGGGTCATCGGCCGTCTGGGGGTCATCAGCCGTCTGGGGGTCATCAGCCGTCTGGGGGTCATCGGCCGTCTGGGGGTCATCAGCCATCTGGGGGTCATCGGCCGTCTGGGGGTCATCAGCCGTCTGGGGGTCATCGGCCGTCTGGGGGTCATCGGCCGTCTGGGGGTGCTCAGCCATCTGGGGGTCATCAGCCGTCTGGGGGTCATCAGCCGTCTGGGGGTCATCGGCAGTCTGGGGGTCATCAGCCGTCTGGGGGTCATCAGCCGTCTCTGCGTATTGAATGCCGCGCACAACTGAACAGGCCTTGTGGCTGAAAGAGTGCAGTAAGATACGCCGATACGCGCGCATAAAAAGCCATTCGCTCCACAAAAGAGCTGCGCTCGTACGCACAAATGCGCTCGCACTCGTGTAAAGCCGGACTTAACGTCCGCAATGGAAAAGCTTCATGCTGCGGAATTAAGGAGGTTTAATTAATTAGGCCATTAATTCTGCAACTAAAGTCTGCGGAAAAAACAACACAAGAGATTCCACACGGCGTCCGCAGAACGCAATCTGCACTAATTGACAAAATCCGTATCGGCGCTGCGTCCTGCGGACAACTCCGTACTGCGTGATAGGTCCTTGAAAGCGACCTACTGGTTTTGGGCCAGGAGCGGGAGGAGGGGGGGATTATGCGGGGTGGCGGGGGCGGGGGTTATGCGGGGGGTGGGGGGGGTTATTCGGGGGGTGGCAGGGGTTATGCAGGGGGTTTTGTGGGGGGTGGCGGGGGTTATGCAGGGGTGGCGGGGGCGGGGGTTATGCGGGGGGGGGGGGGGTTATTCGGGGGGTGGCGGGGGTTATGCAGGGGGTTTTGCGGGGGGTGGCGGGGATTATGCAGGGGTGGCGGGGGCAGGGGTTATGCGGGGGGTTTCACTCACAGCGCAGTCATTATTTTGACCCGTAATTTACTGCGCTCATCTTGCGGAGTCAAGCGTTATCGAGGATTCGTCCGGTTTCCCGCCGCGGTGTATTGTTAGTCAGGGGTTCTGCTGGCGCACCATTCGCATTTCCAGAGAAGTTGGGGCTCATTTATCAATACAGTCCAGCAGTAAGACGTCCTTGTTGCCCGTAGCAACCAGTTTTGGTCCATGATATACGCAGCGTATATATTCTGCGTATTTTGGTCCTTCCTGCATAAATGCGCGGTGAATATTCACGTATCCGGCGTATCCTTACTGCTCCCACCGCCTGGGCGATCCTGCTCCATCATCCGGACTACAATCGGACGCGCTGCGACACATTTCACACGCACATAAAAAACGGATGTTTGAATATTCCAACGCCGGTCAGAGAAAAGACGCTGGTGTGATGAGCTGCTGGGCTTATACAGGTGGGCCTACGCTAATACACTCGCCGCTACCGAGCGGATTACCGCAAGAGACGGGGAAAAGTTATGTTTTACTATTCAAACTATTGTGTGTGAAAAAAAGCGGTCAGAGCGGCGCTGCCATATCTATCCTCACGCGTACTAATACCGCGCAATAATCGCAATAGTGAAAACAAAACCATGGAAATCAATTGATTGCTATAGCCTTACGTCGTACTGCAGGGGGCGATCAAAGCATCGCTGGTTGTGCTCCCCCAGGGGGACTTGGATGTAAAGTTAAAAAAAAGATCAATAAAGTTTTATTAATTGTTAAAAAAAAAAGTAATAAAAGTTTAACTCCCCCTCCCTTTTGCCATATCTGTAATTAAAAAATCAAAAACCTAAATTAAATACATATTTGGTATCGCCGCGTCCGTAAAAGTCCGATCTATCAAAGCAGCGCATTATTCACTGCACACGGTGAACGTCGTCCGAAAAAAAAAAAAACAGAACGCCACAAATGCACTTTTGCAGTCACCCTGTCTCCCAGAAAAAAACGCAATAAAAAGTGATCAAAAAGTTCTATGGATTTTAAATTGGTACTAACGGAAACTACAGGACGTCGCGCAAAAAACGAGCCGCGCACAACTACAGCGACGGAAAAATAAAAACGTTATTGCGCGCAGAAAATGGCGGCAGAAAATAATTTAAAAAAATTAAATGTCCTAAAAAAAAAAAATAGTATAGTAAAAAAAAACCTAAACAAGTTTGGTCTCGCAGTCATCGTACCGACACGCAGAAGGTTATCAGCTCGCTTTTTTGCTGTTTGTGCGCCGTAGAAACAAAACGCACTGAAAGATGGCGGAATGTTGGTTTTTTTTTCATTTTACTCCACTTTTTTCAGTCCATTAAATGGCAGCAGTGAAGAATACAAGTCGTCCCGCAGAAAACAACGGCGATGGAGAAAGAGAGGAGTTACGGTTTTTAGAAAGCGGGGAGGAAAAAACGAAAATGGGGAAAAAAGGGCGGCGTCACAGGGGTTAAAGATTGGACTTATGGATGCAGCAAATGTTTATTATAAAATTTAGATTCTTTTATTATTTATACAAATGTTTACGTTTATTTATTTTTAAATAAAATAATTAATAAAACTTTCTATAAACCTGATTTTTATATATTTTTTACCCCCCCCCCCCCCCATAAGGGGACTTGAACCTGCCGTGGTTTTGTCGCTCCTGCAGTATGATGTAATGCTGACAGGCAATCTATGAAGCCACGCCGCTTTAAAAAGGCCCTTGGCTGCCATGGCAACCGCACAGCAATCTCATCACGAGTGGCCATTTGGGACCCCTGAACCCCGATCAGGGCATTTAAATTCCACGGTCAGAATTGGTGGCATTTAAAGGGTTAATATAAAGCCCCTCCCCATCCTGCGGACACATAGACTCATAGACTCCGCCCCCTACTCTTGTTAGCTGCAGCGGTCAGGTGATTTCTATGACATCATCAGTCACAATCACCAGGACGGCAGTGAGCGGCAGCGTTAGACCCCGGCGGCTGCCGGTGGGGGGTAAGCTTATGTCAGGTCTGTTATTTTAACCCCTTAAGGTTTCATTCAGACAAGTGTGTTTTTTTGCGCGCCTATGTGTGCGGGAACAAAACTGCTGCTCGCATGAGCGGAACACGTGTGAACGGGCAAGTTTAATATGTGCAGCTGCTCCACGAAGGTCCCCTCATCACTAAAACACTGTGACAGCACTGCGCAGTGCTGATGGGACTCCCCGCGGGGATGGAGGAATCCCCTGCTGCAGCTGTCAGAGGACCGCGATGCTATCCCATTGCTTTCCATGTGGCAGACCAATAGGATGAAAGCAATGCGATGAAGGCAGCCCCCGCAGCAGGGATTTTCGGGTGAAGGGAATGAAATATAAGTCCTACCCCGAAAATCATCCCCAGCTGCTTAAAAAATAAGCTAAGGCACCTAGAAGCGCTGCCCGGCTCTTCTCCCCATCCCCATCAGTATTCTGGTAGCCAGGGATTCAAAAATCCCCGCCTCCAGAAAGCGCTGCCTCAGATTGGCTGAGCACTGTGACCAATCAGAGGCAGTGCTCAGCCATTGATTGAATGACAGCTGCGGGGTTGTCTTCATCCAATTGCTTTCAATGGGGTGGCAGCAGCGTTCCTCTGTGACAGCTGTGGCAGGGGATTCTTTTGCAGCACTCAGCAGTGCTGTCACAGTGTTCAGTGATGAGGGGACTCCCTGCGGGGATTAACGGAGCCCCCGGGGAGTCCCCTCATCCCCACTGGGACTAAGGAGTTAACAGTTGGCCAGAAGCTATTCCCTGCGCAGGAGTTTCCATGAACTGCAGCTCCCATAGGAGTCAGCGGGAGCCCCTGCAGAACGCGCCCCGTCCGATCTTTTTAAGGTGCGCACTGTATGAATGCTTCAGTAGGAGTCCATTGGTTCTTTTAGAAGCGTGCATTATGTGCGCAAAACACGCGCTGGTCTGAACGAGGCCTGAGGACCCCGCTTTTGTTTTTTTCCCCATTTTCGTTTTTTGCTCCTCCCTTTAAAAAATGGTGACTCCTTTCTTCATCGGTTGCCGTCTGCGGGTTATTTTTCGCGGGACGAGTTGTATTTTTTATGCTATTTAATGCACTGAAAAGCTTTTAAAAAATTCCAAGTGGAGTAAAATAATAATACTAATAAAAAAAACGACATTCCGCCATCTTTGGGTGCGTTTTGTTTCTACGGCGCAAAACCTGCAACGAACACGACCCGATGCCTTTATTCTGCGGCCGTACGGTTACGGCGACGCCAAACTTGTGGAGGATATTTTTTGCTGTGCTATTTTTCATTTTTTCTGTTATTTTCTGCCCGCAGTAACCTCTTTATGTTTCCGTCTTTAGTCGCGGCTCATGTTTTGCGCGGCGCCCTGCGGTTTACGTTGGTGTCATGTTTCCGTCTCTAGTCGCGGCTCATGTTTTGCGCGGCGCCCTGCGGTTTACGTTGGTGTCATGTTTCCGTCTCTAGTCGCGGCTCATGTTTTGCGCGGCGCCCTGCGGTTTACGTTGGTGTCATGTTTCCGTCTCTAGTCGCGGCTCATGTTTTGCGCGGCGCCCTGCGGTTTACGTTGGTGTCATGTTTCCGTCTCTAGTCGCGGCTCATGTTTTGCGCGGCGCCCTGCGGTTTACGTTGGTGTCATGTTTCCGTCTCTAGTCGCGGCTCATGTTTTGCGCGGCGCCCTGCGGTTTACGTTGGTGTCATGTTTCCGTCTCTAGTCGCGGCTCATGTTTTGCGCGGCGTCCTGTGGTTTACGTTGGTGTCATGTTTCCGTCTCTAGTCGCGGCTCATGTTTTGCGCGGCGCCCTGCGGTTTACGTTGGTGTCATGTTTCCGTCTCTAGTCGCGGCTCGTTTTGTGCGCGGCGCCCTGCGGTTTACGTTGGTGTCATGTTTCCGTCTCTGGTCGCGGCTCATGTTTTGCGCGGCGCCCTGCGGTTTACGTTGGTGTCATGTTTCCGTCTCTAGTCGCGGCTCATGTTTTGCGCGGCGCCCTGCGGTTTACGTTGGTGTCATGTTTCCGTCTCTAGTCGCGGCTCATGTTTTGCGCGGCGCCCTGCGGTTTACGTTGGTGTCATGTTTCCGTCTTTAGTCGCGGCTCATGTTTTGCGCGGCGCCCTGCGGTTTACGTTGCTGTCATGTTTCCGTCTCTAGTCGCGGCTCATGTTTTGCGCGGCGCCCTGCGGTTTACGTTGGTGTCATGTTTCCGTCTCTAGTCGCGGCTCATGTTTTGCGCGGCGCCCTGCGGTTTACGTTGGTGTCATGTTTCCGTCTGTAGTCGCGGCTCATGTTTTGCGCGGCGCCCTGCAGTTTACGTTGGTGTCATGTTTCCGTCTTTAGTCGCGGCTCATGTTTTGCGCGGCGCCCTGCGGTTTACGTTGGTGTCATGTTTCCGTCTCTAGTCGCGGCTCATGTTTTGCGCGGCGCCCTGCGGTTTACGTTGCTGTCATGTTTCCGTCTCTAGTCGCGGCTCATGTTTTGCGCGGCGTCCTGCGGTTTACGTTGGTGTCATGTTTCCGTCTCTAGTCGCGGCTCATGTTTTGCGCGGCGTCCTGTGGTTTACGTTGGTGTCATGTTTCCGTCTCTAGTCGCGGCTCATGTTTTGCGCGGCGCCCTGCGGTTTACGTTGGTGTCATGTTTCCGTCTTTAGTCGCGGCTCATGTTTTGCGCGGCGCCCTGCGGTTTACGTTGGTGTCATGTTTCCGTCTCTAGTCGCGGCTCATGTTTTGCGCGGCGCCCTGCGGTTTACGTTGGTGTCATGTTTCCGTCTCTAGTCGCGGCTCATGTTTTGCGCGGCGCCCTGCGGTTTACGTTGGTGTCATATTTCCGTCTCTAGTCGCGGCTCATGTTTTGCGCGGCGCCCTGCGGTTTACGTTGGTGTCATGTTTCCGTCTCTAGTCGCGGCTCATGTTTTGCGCGGCGCCCTGCGGTTTACGTTGGTGTCATGTTTCCGTCTCTAGTCGCGGCTCATGTTTTGCGCGGCGCCCTGCGGTTTACGTTGCTGTCATGTTTCCGTCTCTAGTCGCGGCTCATGTTTTGCGCGGCGCCCTGCGGTTTACGTTGGTGTCATGTTTCCGTCTGTAGTCGCGGCTCATGTTTTGCGCGGCGCCCTGCGGTTTACGTTGGTGTCATGTTTCCGTCTTTAGTCGCGGCTCATGTTTTGCGCGGCGCCCTGCGGTTTACGTTGGTGTCATGTTTCCGTCTCTAGTCGCGGCTCATGTTTTGCGCGGCGCCCTGCGGTTTACGTTGCTGTCATGTTTCCGTCTCTAGTCGCGGCTCATGTTTTGCGCGGCGTCCTGCGGTTTACGTTGGTGTCATGTTTCCGTCTCTAGTCGCGGCTCATGTTTTGCGCGGCGTCCTGCGGTTTACGTTGGTGTCATGTTTCCGTCTTTAGTCGCGGCTCATGTTTTGCGCGGCGCCCTGCGGTTTACGTTGGTGTCATGTTTCCGTCTCTAGTCACGGCTCATGTTTTGCGCGGCGCCCTGCGGTTTACGTTGGTGTCATGTTTCCGTCTCTAGTCGCGGCTCATGTTTTGCGCGGCGCCCTGCGGTTTACGTTGGTGTCATGTTTCCGTCTCTAGTCGCGGCTCATGTTTTGCGCGGCGCCCTGCGGTTTACGTTGGTGTCATGTTTCCGTCTCTAGTCGCGGCTCATGTTTTGCGCGGCGTCCTGTGGTTTACGTTGGTGTCATGTTTCCGTCTCTAGTCGCGGCTCATGTTTTGCGCGGCGCCCTGCGGTTTACGTTGGTGTCATGTTTCCGTCTCTAGTCGCGGCTCATGTTTTGCGCGGCGCCCTGCGGTTTACGTTGGTGTCATGTTTCCGTCTTTAGTCGCGGCTCATGTTTTGCGCGGCGCCCTGCGGTTTACGTTGGTGTCATGTTTCCGTCTCTAGTCGCGGCTCATGTTTTGCGCGGCGCCCTGCGGTTTACGTTGCTGTCATGTTTCCGTCTCTAGTCGCGGCTCATGTTTTGCGCGGCGCCCTGCGGTTTACGTTGGTGTCATGTTTCCGTCTCTAGTCGCGGCTCATGTTTTGCGCGGCGCCCTGCGGTTTACGTTGGTGTCATGTTTCCGTCTCTAGTCGCGGCTCATGTTTTGCGCGGCGCCCTGTGGTTTACGTTGGTGTCATGTTTCCGTCTCTAGTCGCGGCTCATGTTTTGCGCGGCGTCCTGTGGTTTTTTACGTTGGTGTCATGTTTCCGTCTCTAGTCGCGGCTCATGTTTTGCGCGGCAGCCCTGCGGTTTACGTTGGTGTCATGTTTCCGTCTGTAGTCGCGGCTCATGTTTTGCGCGGCGCCCTGCGGTTTACGTTGGTGTCATGTTTCCGTCTCTAGTCGCGGCTCATGTTTTGCGCGGCGCCCTGTGGTTTACGTTGGTGTCATGTTTCCGTCTCTAGTCGCGGCTCATGTTTTGCGCGGCGCCCTGCGGTTTACGTTGGTGTCATGTTTCCGTCTCTAGTCGCGGCTCATGTTTTGCGCGGCGCCCTGCGGTTTACGTTGGTGTCATGTTTCCGTCTCTAGTCGCGGCTCATGTTTTGCGCGGCGCCCTGCGGTTTACGTTGGTGTCATGTTTCCGTCTCTAGTCGCGGCTCATGTTTTGCGCGGCGTCCTGCGGTTTACGTTGGTGTCATGTTTCCGTCTCTAGTCGCGGCTCATGTTTTGCGCGGCGTCCTGCGGTTTACGTTGGTGTCATGTTTCCGTCTCTAGTCGCGGCTCGTGTTTTGCGCGGCGCCCTGCGGTTTACGTTGCTGTCATGTTTCCGTCTCTAGTCGCGGCTCCTGATTTGCGCGGCGTCCTGCGGTTTACGTTGGTGTCATGTTTCCGTCTCTAGTCGCGGCTCATGTTTTGCGCGGCGCCCTGCGGTTTACGTTGGTGTCATGTTTCCGTCTCTAGTCGCGGCTCATGTTTTGCGCGGCGCCCTGCGGTTTACGTTGCTGTCATGTTTCCGTCTCTAGTCGCGGCTCATGTTTTGCGCGGCGCCCTGCGGTTTACGTTGCTGTCATGTTTCCGTCTCTAGTCGCGGCTCATGTTTTGCGCGGCGTCCTGCGGTTTACGTTGGTGTCATGTTTCCGTCTCTAGTCGCGGCTCATGTTTTGCGCGGCGCCCTGCGGTTTACGTTGGTGTCATGTTTCCGTCTCTAGTCGCGGCTCATGTTTTGCGCGGCGCCCTGCGGTTTACGTTGGTGTCATGTTTCCGTCTCTAGTCGCGGCTCATGTTTTGCGCGGCGCCCTGCGGTTTACGTTGGTGTCATGTTTCCGTCTCTAGTCGCAGGTCATGTTTTGTGCGGCGCCTTGCGGTTTACGTTGGTGTCATGTTTCCGTCTCTAGTCGCGGCTCATGTTTTGTGCGGCGCCCTGCGGTTTACGTTGGTGTCATGTTTCCGTCTCTAGTCGCGGCTCATGTTTTGCGCGGCGCCCTGCGGTTTACGTTGGTGTCATGTTTCCGTTTCTAGTCGCGGCTCATGTTTTGCGCGGCGCCCTGTGGTTTACGTTGGTGTCATGTTTCCGTCTCTAGTCGCGGCTCATGTTTTGCGCGGCGCCCTGCGGTTTACGTTGGTGTCATGTTTCCGTCTCTAGTCGCTGCTCATGTATTCCGCGGCGCCCTGCGGTTTACGTTGGTGTCATGTTTTCGTCTCTAGTCGCGGCTCATGTTTTGCGCGGCGCCCTGCGGTTTACGTTGGTGTCATGTTTCCGTCTCTAGTCGCGGCTCATGTTTTGCGCGGCGCCCTGCGGTTTACGTTGGTGTCATGTTTCCGTCTCTAGTCGCGGCTCATGTTTTGCGCGGCGCCCTGCGGTTTACGTTGGTGTCATGTTTCCGTCTCTAGTCGCGGCTCATGTTTTGCGCGGCGCCCTGCGGTTTACGTTGGTGTCATGTTTCCGTCTCTAGTCGCGGCTCATGTTTTGCGCGGCGCCCTGCGGTTTACGTTGGTGTCATGTTTCCGTCTCTAGTCGCGGCTCATGTTTTGCGCGGCGCCCTGCGGTTTACGTTGGTGTCATGTTTCCGTCTCTAGTCACGGCTCATGTTTTGCGCGGCGCCCTGCGGTTTACGTTGGTGTCATGTTTCCGTCTCTAGTCGCGGCTCATGTTTTGCGCGGCGCCCTGCGGTTTACGTTGGTGTCATGTTTCCGTCTCTTGTCGCGGGTCATGTTTTGCGCGGCGCCCTGCGGTTTACGTTGGTGTCATGTTTCCGTCTCTAGTCGCGGCTCATGTTTTGCGCGGCGCCCTGCGGTTTACGTTGGTGTCATGTTTCCGTCTCTTGTCGCGGGTCATGTTTTGCGCGGCGCCCTGCGGTTTACGTTGGTGTCATGTTTCCGTCTCTTGTCGCGGCTCATGTTTTGCGCGGCGCCCTGCGGTTTACGTTGGTGTCATGTTTCCGTCTCTAGTCGCGGCTCATGTTTTGCGCGGCGCCCTGCGGTTTACGTTGGTGTCATGTTTCCGTCTCTAGTCGCGGCTCATGTTTTGCGCGGCGCCCTGCGGTTTACGTTGGCGTCATGTTTCCGTCTCTAGTCGCGGCTCATGTTTTGCGCGGCGCCCTGCGGTTTACGTTGCTGTCATGTTTCCGTGTCTAGTCGCGGCTCATGTTTTGCGCGGCGCCCTGCGGTTTACGTTGGTGTCATGTTTCCGTCTCTAGTCGCGGCTCGTTTTGTGCGCGGCGCCCTGCGGTTTACGTTGGTGTCATGTTTCCGTCTCTAGTCGCGGCTCATGTTTTGCGCGGCGCCCTGCGGTTTACGTTGCTGTCGTTTTAGATCACATACGACCTTTTGATCGCTTTTTATTGCATTTTTTCCGGGAGGCCGGATGACCAGAGTGCCTGAGGAGTATGAGGGAGACGCGGGACAACCTCTCGTCACGCAGCGCCAGCCGCCTCCTGCAGCCGACACCCACTGGCAGCAGCTCCGATAAGCTGTGCGGCTCATCTGAGCTGTTAACCCTTTAAATGCCGCTGTCGCTTCTGACAGCAGCCTTAAAAGTCCCCACCCGATGTTCTTGGCCCCCGTACGGCCTCTCTGTGATGAGATCGCGGGGCGCCGTGCGAGTGTCATGTGACTTCTCAGAGGCCACAGGGCGGCCATAGCTGAATGCCTATCAAGCTGTGCCCGAATGCTAAACTCCCTCCCCCTTGCCACTGTTTGCAATGGGAGGGGCGGAGCCATCCTTCAGCTCCCATTGCAAACAGCGGCAAGGGGCGGAGAGGGGGCGGGAGCTCAGCACACTAGCTCCGCCCCATCTCCTTGCAGAGAGCCTGCGAGGGGGAGTAAAGCTGCCCCCGCCCGACGGCGTATACACCGAGCCGGCTGATATACGCTGCTGTGAATGAGCCCCACTAAGGAAGCGTCAGACCGCGGCGGGGAAACACCTCAAAACAGGGGGGGGGTTAATGGGAGCTGTGGGAAGCTGTATGCAGAGAGCTCCCCTTAGTGGCGCCTGAAGGCAGTGCAGTACACTTCCACAGGACTTTCCTGCTGTCTTCCTGAAGGTTCTCCGCTCTTACACCTAATAACCGCACTGATAGCTGGGACTTGTAGTTCCACAGCAGTAAATATAACTTCATCACTTCGCAGCCTGGAATGTGACCGAGGTTACCGCGCATGCGCACTTTGCCCCTACCCCCTCCCCCGCTCGCATATTACCAAAGGAGGCCTGAGTTCTCCTATGGGGCCGATTCAGCCAATCAGCTGGCTGGAATCGGCACCACGTGACACAGCGGCGTGCCCGCGCATTGCCGTGCACAGGATTGTGCTGCCTGAGTTCTCCTGTGCGGCCGATTCAGCCAACAGCGGCGTGCCCGCGCATTGCCGTGCACAGGATTGTGCTTTGCCCGCGCTTTCACGTGCTCAGTGCCTTGCCATGCACTCGTGTGGACACAGGATTGTGCCTTGCCCGCGGTTTACATGCCACTCGTGTGTGCACAGACAGTTATTGATTTGGCAGGTATTTTTTGTGCTTTTTGGCAGTTTTTTTTTGTGCTTTTTGGCAGTTTTTTTTTGTGCTTTTTGGCAGGTTTTTTTTTGTGCTTTTTGGCAGTTTTTTTTTTGTGCTTTTTGGCAGTTTTTTTTTGTGCTTTTTGGCAGGTTTTTTTTGTGCTTTTGCCAAAGGTGATTATTTCTTTTGCGCACGTGGATTTGCCAGCGGAAGTTTTACATCTTTTGCGCAAGTGGATTTGCCAGCGGACGTTTTACACAGGACTACTAAAAGCCAAGGTAAGCTGCTGCATCTGCTCATTTAATTGCGCTCTTACTTCCCCTGCGCGCATTGGCGGAGAGGCGGCCAATTCTGCATGCCGCTGCATCCGCGCATGCCGCTGCATTGTCCACGAGCGCGATCCCCAGCATGCCGCTGCATTGTCCACGAGCGCGATCCCCAGCATGCCGCTGCATTGTCGCCGCGATCCCCAGCATGCCGCTGCATTGTCCACGAGCGCGATCCCCAGCATGCCGCTGCATTGTCCACGAGCGCGATCCCCAGCATGCCGCTGCATTGTCGTCGCGATCCCCAGCATGCCGCTGCATTGTCGTCGCGATCCCCAGCATGCCGCTGCATTGTCGCCGCGATCCCCAGCATGCCGCTGCATTGTCGCCGCAATCCCCAGCATGCCGCTGCATTGTCGCCGCGATCCCCAGCATGCCGCTGCATTGTCGCCGCGATCCCCAGCATGCCGCTGCATGCATGGTCGCCGCTGCATTGTCCACGAGCGCGATCCCCAGCATGCCACTGCATTGTCGCCATGCCGCTGCATTGTCCACGAGCGCGATCCCCAGCATGCCGCTGCATTGTCGCCGCGATCCCCAGCATGCCGCTGCAATGTCCACGAGCGCGATCCCCAGCATGCCACTGCATTTTCGCCATGCCGCTGCATTGTCCACGAGCGCGATCCCCAGCATGCCGCTGCATTGTCCACGAGCGCGATCCCCAGCATGCCGCTGCATTGTCGCCGCGATCCCCAGCATGCCGCTGCATTATCGCCATGCCGCTGCATTGTCCACGAGCGCGATCCCCAGCATGCCGCTGCATTGTCGCCGCGATCCCCAGCATGCCGCTGCATGCATGGTCGCCGCTGCATTGTCCACGAGCACGATCCCCAGCATGCCGCTGCATTGCTATGTGTGGAGACGCGGTTACCAGAGATTTGTGCGCTGTGCGCTGCTACGTGTGGAGACGCGGTCACCTGAGATTTGTGCGCTGCTACGTGTGGAGACAACACCCAAGATTTGTGCGCTACGTGTGGTGAGTACGTCACCTGAGATTTGCGTGACGCCACCTGACGCAACCTGTCTTTTTTTGCAGATTTGTGCGCCTTATTGCAAAATAACGTGTGGAGAGGATCCTGACGTTTGGACGCGTTTCGAGAAGAATTTCGCTTCGCTCGGACACCATCTGACATCACTCAGCGAGGTAAGCTGCTGCATCTGCCAAATTTTTCATTGCTTGCATATGCTCATGTGTACATGCATGCGTGCCTGTATGCGTGCATGCGTGCCTGTATGCGTACATGCCTGTATGCGTACATGCATGCATGCCTTATGCGTACATGCGTGTATGCGTACGTGCGTGCCTGTATGCCTATGTGCGGGCATGCGTGCCGTATGCGTGCGGGCATGCGTGCATGCCTTGTGCGGGCATGCGTGCATGCCTTATGCGTGCGGGCGTGCGTGCATGCCTTATGCGTGCATGCCTTATGCGTGCGGGCATGCATGCCTTATGCGTGCGGGCATGCCTTATGCGTGCGGGCATGCGTGCCTTATGCGTGCGGGCATGCGTGCATGCCTTGTGCATGCGTGCGGGCATGCGTGCATGCCTTGTGCGTGCGGGCATGCGTGCATGCCTTGTGCGTGCGGGCATGCGTGCATGCCCTTGTGCGTGCGTGCATGCCCTTGTGCGGGCATGCGTGCATGCCTTGTGCGTACGGGCATGCGTGCCTGCATGCATGCCTGTATGCGTGCGTGCATGCATGCCTGTGTGCGTGCGTGCCTTATGCGTGCGGGCATGCGTGCATGCCTTATGCGTGCGGGCATGCGTGCATGCCTTATGCGTGCGGGCATGCGTGCATGCCTTATGCGTGCGGGCATGCGTGCATGCCTTATGCGTGCGGGCATGCATGCCTTATGCGTGCATGCCTTATGCGTGCGGGCGTGCATGCCTTATGCGTGCGGGCATGCATGCCTTGTGCATGCGTGCATGCCTTGTGCATGCGTGCATGCCTTATGCGTGCGTGCGGGCATGCGTGCATGCCTTATGCGTGCGGGCATGCGTGCATGCCTTATGCGTGCGGGCATGCGTGCATGCCTTATGCGTGCGGGCATGCGTGCATGCCTTATGCGTGCGGGCATGCGTGCATGCCTTATGCGTGCGGGCATGCGTGCATGCCTTATGCGTACGGGCATGCGTGCATGCCTTATGCGTACGGGCATGCCTGTGTGCGTGCGTGCATGCCTTATGCGTACGGGCATGCCTGTGTGCGTGCGTGCATGCCTGTGTGCGTGCGTGCATGCCTGTGTGCTTGCATGCCTGTGTGCGTGAGTGCATGCCTTGTGCGTGCCTTATGCGTACATGCATGCCTGTATGCGTGCGTGCATGCCTTATGCGTACATGCGCGCATTATGCGTACACGCATTATGCGTACACGCATGCCTGTGTGTACACGCATGCCTGTATGCGTACACACATGCATGCCTGTATGCGTACATGTATGCCTATGTGCGTGCATGCATGCCTTATGCGTGCATGCCTTATGCGTACACGCACGCGTGCCTGTATGCGTACACGCACGCGTTCCTGTGTGCATGCATGCCTGTATGCGTGCATGTATGTATACATGCACGCATGCATGCCTGTATGCGTGCATGTATGTATACATGCATGTATGCTCACCCACTTACTCAGCCACCCCCTCTCTCACACACAGACACACACACTTGCTGTGTTAAATTCGTCTTATTGGGCGAAAAAGACATAACATTAGATTTGAGCATTTAATTCCTTTTTTTAAGCAAACGTACAGGTTCCATCCCAATACTGAACAAACCTTCGGAGAAACATACCAATTGTCCAAATACGATGTCTTTATCTATTAAAGTAGGAGTGAAGAAAAGCAGGGACAGTGCAAGAACTAGGAAAACCCACGGAATTAAGCCAATTGCAGGCAGGGTTAATTTTTTTTTTCTTCCTCCTTCTAGGTCAGCTGATACGTTTTGGTCAGAATACTGCACTGTGGTAACCGTTTCCGCTGCTCGCAACCACAGAGTTGAATCACCAGAGAGCCAGAAGTTCCCAGATGTTGGCTCAGGAGGACGCTTAAAAGCTGGAAATGGCCCATCACCTGCTATGGAAATCCATCATCAGGATCTGATGGAGCAGTACGATGAAGATTGTCAGGTTGCATGTGATGCTGCTCACTGTCCCTCGTTAGTCGGTTCACAGTTTATACACTAAGCTATTTATCCCCTTAGAGAACAAGCCTGTTTGCGCCTTAGTGACAGACTGAAAACGTGGAACTTTACATGTGTCACTTGACATATCATAAGTCCGTAAAGGTTTTGCATATCCAAGTGACTGTGACATTTTTTTCTTCCCCTTGTTGTACTTCTGTTAGGTAGTAAAAAAGGACTGTTAAAAGTTGTGTATATTTATTAAAATTGCTACTTTGCACAATTTTGAATTTTCATTTTTTCACATTGTCAAATGTCATATATAAAATAAGTGCAAACATTCTGTACAAATCTCTGCGAACATATAGATTTCCATCCGTTCACTTTATTCTGGAAGCACGGTTTAAAACTTTTGTACATTTATTTTTTCCATCTAGGAGACGTACAAATTTAACATTACTTTTCAGAATTTTGAGGAACACTTAGTTTTCCTACACCAATCCAAGTTTGCAAAGGCTGCTACGTGTCATAATTAAGGATGAGCAGGAGTATACTCGCTAAAGCACTACTCGTTCAAGTAATGTGCCTTAGACGAGTATCTCCCTGCTCGTCCATAAAGATTCGGGGACCGCTGCGGCTGACAGGTGAGTCGCAGGGGAGATAGAGAGAGATCTCCCCTCCGTTCCTCCCCGCTCTCCCTCACGGCGGCCCCCGAATCTTTAAGGACGAGCAGGGAGACACTCGTTTAAGGCACATTACTCGAACGAGTAGTACCTTAGCAAGTATACTCGCTCATCCTTAATTATGACACCTAGCAGCCTTTGTGACATAGACAAAAGGCCGCTGTGTTTATGGGTCTTTTCTGTTTAATGCATTGCAGTAAAATATTGCGCAGTTTTTCAGGATCCTCCGTCATAATTATTTTTTTTTAAAAGCGTATTAAAAACAAGGGAGTCACTGGGAAAAAACAGTGCATTAAAAGAAGGGTTTAAAGATTGCTGAACGACGAGGGTCTCTTCACTGTCTGGCAGCCTTCCCGTTCTCAAGGACGTCAGATCTGCAGGAAATGACGAGAAATCAGCAGGTTAACAGTCACATCCCACCAGTATTACTGATTCCTAGATCCGCTCAACCCACTTACAATGACCACTACTCCCCCAACCAGGTCAGAAGAATTATGCGTGCATCTATGCATGCATGTGTGCATCTACGCATGCATGTGTGCATCTACGCATGCATGTGTGCATCTATGCATGCATGTGTGCATCTATGCATGTGTGCATCTACGCATGCATGTGTGCATCTATGCATGCATGTGTGCATCTGCATGCATGTACACGCATGCGTGCATCTATACATAAATGCATGCGTCCGCATACAGGCACGCGTGCATGTCCGCATACAGGCACGCGTGCATGTCCGCATACAGGCACGCGTGCATGTCCGCATACAGGCACGCGTGCATGTCCGCATACAGGCACGCGTGCATGTCCGCATACAGGCACGCGTGCATGTCCGCATACAGGCACGCGTGTACACAAGGCATGCGTGTACGCATAATGCGCGCATGTACGCATAATGCATGCACGCACGCATACAGGCATGCATGTACGCATAAGGCACGCACGCATAAGGCATGCACTCACGCATAAGGCACGCACGCACACATGCATGCACGCATAAGGCATGCACGCACGCATACAGGCACGCATGCCCGTACGCACAAGGCAGGCACGCATGCCCGTACGCACAAGGCATGCACGCATGCCCGCACGCACAAGGGCATGCACGCATGCCCGCACGCACAAGGGCATGCACGCATGCCCGCACGCACAAGGCATGCACGCATGCCCGCACGCATAAGGCATGCCCGCACGCATAAGGCATGCCCGCACGCATAAGGCATGCACGCATGCCCGCACGCATACGGCACGCATGCCCGCACGCATACGGCACGCATGCCCGCATACAGGCACGCACGTACGCATACGCATAAGGCATGCATGCATGTACGCATACAGGCATGTACGCATACAGGCACGCATGCATGTACACATGAGCATATGCAAGCAATGAAAAATTTGGCAGATGCAGCAGCTTACCTCGCTGAGTGATGTCAGATGGTGTCCGAGCGAAGCGAAATTCTTCTCGAAACGCGTCCAAACGTCAGGATCCTCTCCACACGTTATTTTGCAATAAGGCGCACAAATCTGCAAAAAAAGACAGGTTGCGTCAGGTGGCGTCACGCAAATCTCAGGTGACGTACTCACCACACGTAGCGCACAAATCTTGGGTGTTGTCTCCACACGTAGCAGCGCACAGCGCACAAATCTCAGGTAATCGCGTCTCCACACGTAGCAGCGCACAGCGCACAAATCTCTGGTAACCGCGTCTCCACACATAGCAATGCAGCGGCATGCTGGGGATCGTGCTCGTGGACAATGCAGCGGCGACCATGCATGCAGCGGCATGCTGGGGATCGCGGCGACAATGCAGCGGCATGCTGGGGATCGCGCTCGTGGACAATGCAGCGGCGACCATGCATGCAGCGGCATGCTGGGGATCGCGCTCGTGGACAATGCAGCGGCATGCTGGGGATCGCGCTCGTGGACAATGCAGCGGCATGCTGGGGATCGCGCTCGTGGACAATGCAGCGGCATGCTGGGGATCGCGCTCGTGGACAATGCAGCGGCATGGCGAAAATGCAGTGGCATGCTGGGGATCGCGCTTGTGGACAATGCAGCGGCATGCTGGGGATCGCGGCGACAATGCAGCGGCATGCTGGGGATCGCGCTCGTGGACAATGCAGCGGCGACCATGCATGCAGCGGCATGCTGGGGATCGCGGCGACAATGCAGCGGCATGCTGGGGATCGCGCTCGTGGACAATGCAGCGGCGACCATGCATGCAGCGGCATGCTGGGGATCGCGGCGACAATGCAGCGGCATGCTGGGGATCGCGCTCGTGGACAATGCAGCGGCGACCATGCATGCAGCGGCATGCTGGGGATCGCGCTCGTGGACAATGCAGCGGCATGCTGGGGATCGCGCTCGTGGACAATGCAGCGGCATGCTGGGGATCGCGCTCGTGGACAATGCAGCGGCATGCTGGGGATCGCGCTCGTGGACAATGCAGCGGCGACCATGCATGCAGCGGCATGCTGGGGATCGCGGCGACAATGCAGCGGCATGCTGGGGATTGCGGCGACAATGCAGCGGCATGCTGGGGATTGCGGCGACAATGCAGCGGCATGCTGGGGATTGCGGCGACAATGCAGCGGCATGCTGGGGATCGCGGCGACAATGCAGCGGCATGCTGGGGATCGCGGCGACAATGCAGCGGCATGCTGGGGATCGCGCTCGTGGACAATGCAGCGGCATGGCGATAATGCAGCGGCATGCTGGGGATCGCGGCGACAATGCAGCGGCATGCTGGGGATCGCGCTCGTGGACAATGCAGCGGCATGGCGATAATGCAGCGGCATGCTGGGGATCGCGGCGACAATGCAGCGGCATGCTGGGGATCGCGCTCGTGGACAATGCAGCGGCATGCTGGGGATCGCGCTCGTGGACAATGCAGTGGCATGCTGGGGATCGCGCTCGTGGACAATGCAGCGGCATGCTGGGGATCGCGGCGACAATGCAGCGGCATGCTGGGGATCGCGCTCGTGGACAATGCAGCGGCATGCGCGGATGCAGCGGCATGCAGAATTGGCCGCCTCTCCGCCAATGCGCGCAGGGGAAGTAAGAGCGCAATTAAATGAGCAGATGCAGCAGCTTACCTTGGCTTTTAGTAGTCCTGTGTAAAACGTCCGCTGGCAAATCCACTTGCGCAAAAGATGTAAAACTTCCGCTGGCAAATCCACGTGCGCAAAAGAAATAATCACCTTTGGCAAAAGCACAAAAAAAACCTGCCAAAAAGCACAAAAAAAAACTGCCAAAAAGCACAAAAAAAAAACTGCCAAAAAGCACAAAAAAAAACCTGCCAAAAAGCACAAAAAAAAACTGCCAAAAAGCACAAAAAAAAACTGCCAAAAAGCACAAAAAATACCTGCCAAATCAATAACTGTCTGTGCACACACGAGTGGCATGTAAACCGCGGGCAAGGCACAATCCTGTGTCCACACGAGTGCATGGCAAGGCACTGAGCACGTGAAAGCGCGGGCAAAGCACA
Organism: Eleutherodactylus coqui; assembly: GCA_035609135.1. NCBI lineage: Eukaryota > Metazoa > Chordata > Amphibia > Anura > Eleutherodactylidae > Eleutherodactylus > Eleutherodactylus coqui. The sequence continues at coordinate 4,062,807 of CM069406.1, read as the reverse complement.
ATCCTGTGCACGGCAATGCGCGGGCACGCCGCTGTTGGCTGAATCGGCCGCACAGGAGAACTCAGGCAGCACAATCCTGTGCACGGCAATGCGCGGGCACGCCGCTGTGTCACGTGGTGCCGATTCCAGCCAGCTGATTGGCTGAATCGGCCCCATAGGAGAACTCAGGCCTCCTTTGGTAATATGCCCCCCGCTCTCGCCTCACCGAGGTCTTTCTCAATGAACGATGACGTCAAGCATTGCCTAACCAATGACAAGTCAAGAAATCCATAGCGCCTGCGCAGTCCAAGTCAACCTTTTCATGAATGGAGCGCTGAAGCTCCTCCCCGCCGTTACAGTCCGAGTCTGCGCACTGGCGTCTAACCTGTCGGCGCTCTTACAAAATGGCCGCCTGAAGACGTTTCCCGCCCTCTTCGTGTTGCCGGGTGGAATGTGCGCGTGAGGGGCGCGAAAGGAGCCGCGGCTGGCGAAGCGTGAGGTGAATGTGAAGTGACGGAGGTGAGGCGGCGGGGCGCAGCTGCCGGCCGGTCAGCCGGTCTATCCTGTGTGTTACAATGGCGGCCGTGTGATCCGGCACCCCGGGGGGAGGCTTGTGGGGACCCTCATCACCTCTGGTGTTAGGAAGAAAGGAAGTCTGGAAAGGGTTAATTTGTGGGGGGGGGGGGGGGGGGTCACATTTTACGTGCGACTTTTTAGCGTCCGGATGACTTTGCCTCAGCGGGGGCCGATGGTCCGGAACATCAGGGGGGCCCCGGGGTGTGATATGGGGGGGGGGGCGCTCGCCCCACGGGGCCCTGGGGTGGGATATGGCGGTCTTCCACATATTTGCGCCGGCCGTTTTCTCGTCTGCCCCCTCTGTAGTGTAGTATTTCCCGCCGTTCCATGTGAGAGCTGCGCTGAGCCCTGCGATCGCTGGAACATGGCCGCGGCCGCAGACGATTCCACAGGTTCCATTTCTAGTATAAACCCCCCTGAGTCCTGTGGCGGCGCTGCGGGGGACCGGCACACCTGGGCAGATATTGCGGCACGGCTTCGCGGTCGCACCCAGCACTGACCCGCCGTCTGTATCTTCCGCTCGAGGCTCTGGCGCCCGTATCGCCGCATGCGCTATTTTTTTTTCTGTCCCTGAATCAGATGGAGTCTGGCAGGAGTGAAGCGCCGTGTTGTGATCCTTCAGGCCCGACCGCGGGTAATGTCCGGCGCCTGGTCCCGCGGGTAATGTCCGGCGCCTGGTCCCGCGGGTAATGTCCGGGCGCCTGGTCCCGCGGGTAATGTCCGGGCGCCTGGTCCCGCGGGTAATGTCCGGGCGCCTGGTCCCGCGGGTAATGTCCGGGCGCCTGGTCCCGCGGGTAATGTCCGGGCGCCTGGTCCCGCGGGTAATGTCCGGGCGCCTGGTCCCGCGGGTAATGTCCGGGCGCCTGGTCCCGCGGGTAATGTCCGGGCGCCTGGTCCCGCGGGTAATGTCCGGGCGCCTGGTCCCGCGGGTAATGTCCGGGCGCCTGGTCCCGCGGGTAATGTCCGGGCGCCTGGTCCCGCGGGTAATGTCCGGGCGCCTGGTCCCGCGGGTAATGTCCGGGCGCCTGGTCCCGCGGGTAATGTCCGGGCGCCTGGTCCCGCGGGTAATGTCCGGGCGCCTGGTCCCGCGGGTAATGTCCGGGCGCCTGGTCCCGCGGGTAATGTCCGGGCGCCTGGTCCCGCGGGTAATGTCCGGGCGCCTGGTCCCGCGGGTAATGTCCGGGCGCCTGGTCCCGCGGGTAATGTCCGGGCGCCTGGTCCCGCGGGTAATGTCCGGGCGCCTGGTCCCGCGGGTAATGTCCGGGCGCCTGGTCCCGCGGGTAATGTCCGGGCGCCTGGTCCCGCGGGTAATGTCCGGGCGCCTGGTCCCGCGGGTAATGTCCGGGCGCCTGGTCCCGCGGGTAATGTCCGGGCGCCTGGTCCCGCGGGTAATGTCCGGGCGCCTGGTCCCGCGGGTAATGTCCGGGCGCCTGGTCCCGCGGGTAATGTCCGGGCGCCTGGTCCCGCGGGTAATGTCCGGGCGCCTGGTCCCGCGGGTAATGTCCGGGCGCCTGGTCCCGCGGGTAATGTCCGGGCGCCTGGTCCCGCGGGTAATGTCCGGGCGCCTGGTCCCGCGGGTAATGTCCGGGCGCCTGGTCCCGCGGGTAATGTCCGGGCGCCTGGTCCCGCGGGTAATGTCCGGGCGCCTGGTCCCGCGGGTAATGTCCGGGCGCCTGGTCCCGCGGGTAATGTCCGGGCGCCTGGTCCCGCGGGTAATGTCCGGGCGCCTGGTCCCGCGGGTAATGTCCGGGCGCCTGGTCCCGCGGGTAATGTCCGGGCGCCTGGTCCCGCGGGTAATGTCCGGGCGCCTGGTCCCGCGGGTAATGTCCGGGCGCCTGGTCCCGCGGGTAATGTCCGGGCGCCTGGTCCCGCGGGTAATGTCCGGGCGCCTGGTCCCGCGGGTAATGTCCGGGCGCCTGGTCCCGCGGGTAATGTCCGGGCGCCTGGTCCCGCGGGTAATGTCCGGGCGCCTGGTCCCGCGGGTAATGTCCGGGCGCCTGGTCCCGCGGGTAATGTCCGGGCGCCTGGTCCCGCGGGTAATGTCCGGGCGCCTGGTCCCGCGGGTAATGTCCGGGCGCCTGGTCCCGCGGGTAATGTCCGGGCGCCTGGTCCCGCGGGTAATGTCCGGGCGCCTGGTCCCGCGGGTAATGTCCGGGCGCCTGGTCCCGCGGGTAATGTCCGGGCGCCTGGTCCCGCGGGTAATGTCCGGGCGCCTGGTCCCGCGGGTAATGTCCGGGCGCCTGGTCCCGCGGGTAATGTCCGGGCGCCTGGTCCCGCGGGTAATGTCCGGGCGCCTGGTCCCGCGGGTAATGTCCGGGCGCCTGGTCCCGCGGGTAATGTCCGGGCGCCTGGTCCCGCGGGTAATGTCCGGGCGCCTGGTCCCGCGGGTAATGTCCGGGCGCCTGGTCCCGCGGGTAATGTCCGGGCGCCTGGTCCCGCGGGTAATGTCCGGGCGCCTGGTCCCGCGGGTAATGTCCGGGCGCCTGGTCCCGCGGGTAATGTCCGGGCGCCTGGTCCCGCGGGTAATGTCCGGGCGCCTGGTCCCGCGGGTAATGTCCGGGCGCCTGGTCCCGCGGGTAATGTCCGGGCGCCTGGTCCCGCGGGTAATGTCCGGGCGCCTGGTCCCGCGGGTAATGTCCGGGCGCCTGGTCCCGCGGGTAATGTCCGGGCGCCTGGTCCCGCGGGTAATGTCCGGGCGCCTGGTCCCGCGGGTAATGTCCGGGCGCCTGGTCCCGCGGGTAATGTCCGGGCGCCTGGTCCCGCGGGTAATGTCCGGGCGCCTGGTCCCGCGGGTAATGTCCGGGCGCCTGGTCCCGCGGGTAATGTCCGGGCGCCTGGTCCCGCGGGTAATAGACGTCCGGCGCGGGATGAACGACGGCTTCCGCAGGGAAGAGCCGCAGACTATCGCACGTGTTGGACGGCGCAGACCTTCACACTCATGGACACAACTTGTGTATTCCGGAAAGCGAGCAGCGATCACATGACCGGCGGGCGCCCCCTGCCAGGGCAGAGCTGTGGGGTCCTGGCAGACCCCGTCATCTGTTAGTGGCTGATGCCACACTAGGAGGGGGTCATCCTGTAACTGAGCTGCCATGGATGCCACACGGGGGAAGTGGCAGATTTAGGCGGGGTTCACACGGGGCTGATGGGCTGCAGCAAATCCCGGGATCAGTCCGCCATGTGCGCGGAATCTCAGAGATCTCGTCCTCACGGGGCGGCGAATCTGTTGCGGCAGCAGCCGGTGTTGTGGCGCAGACTCCCCGGCCGCAGCCTGTCCGTTCAACGGCGGTACATTATTTATTTCAATGGGATGAACAGCTGGAGCGCAAAAACCAATCCGTTGGCGTGTCGGACCCTGGGTCTGCGGAGGGGACGGCCCACCCACGATCTGCTTTTATGGCGTGGATCCGCGGTAAGACTAAAAAACGTGCAGAATCATCATACGGCTTTTATACGCAGAAGAATCGCGGAAACGCACAAAAATCGGACCAAATCTTCCGGACTGTAAAAGCCTTCCTTCCCCTTGGGCGGTATTTACACGGGCGATGGCGGCAGGATCCCCCCAGCATCCCGGCCCGCCCCCGCTGTTGGCGTTCCACTGATTAGTTTTCCTCTAGACACAATTAGGGATAACGAAGGCCTCATGTCCACTCGAAAAATACAATCTGCGCAGAATCTGCTGTGGATTTGCTTTAAATGGTATTTTTGCATGCAGATATCCGCACACACCGCCATCAATGGGATAGCAATGCTGCCGAACCGCGCGGAATCCGCGGCAGAATGGGGCATGCCGCTGTTTTTCTCCTGCACGTGAAAAACGCAATTCTTTTAAAATGCCATCCGCGGGTGCAAACATCAATTTAATGGACCGCGGATGGCCAATGATTCCCTATGGGCAAAATCCACAACTGCATTTAGCTAGTGGACATGAGGCCTTGGGCTGGGTCCCACTGGGTGTATTTGCACTGACATTCCGCCCGCGGCGCTCTATCCCGGGATAAAGCAGCCATGTGGATGAGATCTGCACAAATCCCCTCGGCACGCTGCGGCCGAGCCGCGGATACTGCGCTGAAGCTGACAAGCCGTGTGGAAATCAGAGACTGCAGCAATTCTTTCCCTGAGTCCGCGGCGGCCGCTCTCCTCTTGAAGCTGCGTTTCCCCAGCGGACACCTCTTGGTATCTCGGTCCCGTGTGACTCCGGCCTCGGGGTGCGTCCGGGGGAACGGTTAGAGCTTACAAAATCATCCAAACAAAGGGAAATGAACGCTAATGGTGCGCCGATGAGAACGCTGAGGTCTGAGAGGGCGTGAAGATCAGCGGCGGCTCGTGGGGTCTAACATGGGAATGTAAACACTGAATGAGTGAGCAAGAACTTCATCCTGCCCGGCAGGAAGCGTGCAGGCTGGACGGGCGGGCCGGGTGATGGCGGCAGCGGCTCCTCCGCTAGACCAGAGCTGTGAGATTCTCCATCTAAGGCTCGCTTCACAGTGCGAGAGAAAATTGTGGCTAAATCGCCTCTCCCACGGGTTTTGAGCGTCAGCGCTGCTTTTTCTTGCACAATCATTGCTGCCGCTCGCGACTTGAGCGCTTTATTTGGTTTTAGAGCGGGTCGCTAGGACTTTGTGCATTACGGGGCGATGAAAAGGTTTAATAGGGAAACATGGGAGATACAAAAATGACACCTCGCAGAACAATAGAGCGTGCGCCACATCGCGGGAGAGAGAACCTCGCTGATGGGGAAATCATTGGTTATTCCTCTGGCCCGTCTGCATCCGCCCTAAGAGGGCCACAAGTCTGGTGCCGGTCGCTGGGATAGGATGATGCAATGCAGACATAGTGCAGTCCGTTATACAAGTCACCGAGGAGCCAAACAAATGGAAGGAAGACATTCAGACATTCTTCTAAAAGCTCTAAACCCGCCTTTCTATTCCGTAGAAGAACAGATAAGACCCATTTGGCGCCTCGTCTGTAAACCTTCACCGGGTAAACATCGTTTATTCACACGGCTGCCATAAAGAAGCTACAAAAAAGCCGTGTGCCCCCAAGATGATACCCATGTTCTACAATGAGTCTTAATGAAGGGCTCATCGCGCTATGCTGATATTTCCGTATCGTCGCGGATCGCGCTATGGCCAGTCAGCCTAATACAGTGAACAGGCCTGCCGACTTCAAACCGCTGTTGTAGTAGTAATGCAGTCCGCACACAAAAACCCCACAAGGACCAAATAAGCAGTAAATCCATGAAGCTGCACAAGCCTGTGTGAAGGAGCCCCTGGGAAGCAGGAAGGCTGGATGCTCCTAAAACTCCCCGTGGCACCAGAGAAGCAGCACATTTCTTTCTAGAAGGCCACGTACAGACGGGCAGGTGCGTTCGCCAACGTGGTATTGACCCGCAGGTGGGAGGCTCTTTTCAGGTACAGATGCTTTGCGTCGGTGAAGTTCCGGTCCTCTCGCCTAGTTTTACGCCCGACGGATCGGAAGGGTTTCCCGTCAATTTCAATGGAAAACCTTGTATCGCACGGCACGCAAGAGCCATACGAGGCATTGAAATCACTGGGCGAGGCATTCCGAGGAAAGTGAAGAGGGCACATGCCACGACTTTTTTTTTCAGGATGTACCGTATATACTCGAGTATAAGCCGAGGCTTTCAGCATGTTACAGGTGGTCACGAACATCCTGCAATATCTCCAGAAGTCCCATTGAAATGAATGGAGTACAAGCACTTGGCTATCTGAGGCTGATAGAAGTGAACGGAGCCATGGTGCCTGTGTGGGGTCAGTGGTCCCAGCAGTCGTATCCCCTATGGGGGGTGTACCCCGAGTACCCCTGGGGGAACTACCCCTTTAGGGAGCCATTCGGAGAGCTCTCCATGTCCTCGCCGGCTGCCTGCCAGGCTCCTGGCATTACTGCAGCCCACAGATGATATACTGCTATTACTACAGCAGCTATTATCTAGTACAGAGTTTTGCAATCCAGTCCTCAGTTAACCCCAGCAGGTTACTCTGGAGGATTCGCACTTGCTAATTAGTAACACTAATGAAACCACTTGTGTCATATTGCTTTTACATGTATTTACGTGATTATTGCTAAACTGCAGGAAATCCACCAGTTTTGTAAAAAATCTGCAATGTTTTATACAGTAATCGCTTAAAGGGATATTCTGGGATGTAACACAAACCCCACATTGGGCGGGCTACCTGCGGCGAGTGCAGGATAGTGCTCACCATTAGCGCCTCCCAGCACTTCTGTGAAGCAGCGATCCCCGATGCAGCTTTCAGGTATTTCCCGTTGTTTCAGTGGTAAACCTCCCATCGCACAACGAGTGACTTACCGTCCCATTGAGGCCCATGGGCGAGGCATCAGACACACAGATAATCGCTGCTTGTCCTAATTGTTTCTCTCCCGCACATCGCTCATCTATAGGACTCCATTCAAAAGAAGGGTCAATATTCACACAACTTTAGTGAGACCCTCAGCCATGCAGAATAAGGCTGGCTGCCTGCAGGCGACTTGTCATAGTGTGATCTACAGCAGTAAATAGGATAACTATGGAGAGCGCCGCCCAATGGACACGAGCGGAAAATCACTTGTGATGCGGCCTGATGAACCGATCATTGGGTATGTTGCCACAATTGTTCCGTGATGAACCTTAGTGCTTGTGATATTCCGTCCCGCCCGTGGGGACACAGCCTACATGTGCGTCTGTCCAGAACCAAGGCTGGTGGGCGGTCACATGTGACTGCTTAGCCAATCACTGGTTTCAGCAACCTGTAATTACCTGAAATGTCACCTGACTGCCTACCAGTTTCTTCTGTGCTGTGAGGAACTATTGGGGCCCTTTTTCTCTTATTTTGTGCAACTTTAAGTTTTTTTTAATCTATTTTTAAGCCTCGTCCTTTTTTTAAAGGGACCCCGTTGCAGTTTTTGTTACCCAATCACGTGTTGCTTGAACTCTTGCAGTGTGTGTTGTACATGTTTCTGTTGAAATCTCCAGTGTCTTTATCCGCTATAAGACGCATGTGCTGTATACCGGGGGGGTTCTGCAGACACGGATCCCCTCTCCGATCTGAGCCCCTTATTCTCTCCTGTCCTGATGTATGGGCCCCCCAGCCGGGTTGTACTTCTGATGTGCAGCTGCTCCGGACTGTCTAGGTGTTCATCTGAGGTAAAGTCGAAGGCAACGATTTTTGTTCTGCCTCAGTTCCTACCGGGAGTGTGTCCCCGGGCGACTCGGAGTGTGTCCCCGGGCGACTCGGAGTGTGTCCCCGGGCGACTCGGAGTGTGTCCCCGGGCGACTCGGAGTGTGTCCCCGGGCGACTCGGAGTGTGTCCCCGGGCGACTCGGAGTGTGTCCCCGGGCGACTCGGAGTGTGTCCCCGGGCGACTCGGAGTGTGTCCCCGGGCGACTCGGAGTGTGTCCCCGGGCGACTCGGAGTGTGTCCCCACGGCAGAGAACTTGCAGATTTCACATCAGATCTGCTCCCCATCACTTTCTGTGACAACCAGTGTTGTAATCTACGCAGCCTGGATTTTTCCGTATACTGATTTGCCCACTAAAAGGGGTTAAATCAGCACACGGATCTGTGGGCGTACATGTGTCCAGCTGGGGCAGAAATCCACGATCCCACCATCTGAACGGACCCTGTAGAACTGTTTGGGGCTAATGTACTGGAAGGCTGGTGGAAGTGATTTGTCTGCACAGTAATAACCAGAATCCCCGTGTCTGATGGTGGACCGTGTACAAATGAGAGCATGTGCTGCCTGTTATCAGGTCACACGGCCCATCTCTGCAAAACCAGCTGGTGTGAACCCGGCCAGCACGGCTTTCATCAGCTCTCCACCGGGTCGTTCCTAGATCTGCTTCCTGCCGTAGTAAGTGAAATTGGAAGCCGCAGACTACACTGACAGATGTGCGCTGCTCTCCTAGGTGGACGCGGCCGGAGCGCGGCCTGTAATCTACCACACAATAAAAGGCCACCTGTCGTTCCCATATTCCAAAAACTGTATTAAGGCTCTTTTACACGGAACGCTCATTGTAAACGCAGCCCTTTATAAAGGCATCAAAATCCTCATTGGATCATTCACTAATCATTCGGTTTATAAACCAATCGTTCTCATTCACTTATACAGTATATCTGAACTACTGAGCAACTTCTCGTTTGAACACGCCAACGTTGTCTGCCTGTATAAACGGGCTGTAAGAGCTCTGACATTGTTTGCTCGTTCAATCGATAAGTCGTTTGGTGTAAACGGACCCTTACAATATAAAAGTATCAAACCTCAGATGATGTGAAGGAACTCCTGACTGACCCGAGCCGCTCCACATGAGGATAGAGCATTGGGTTATAAACATGTCGTCTCATCGGATATCATGCCTGTAATCTTAGAGCCACCAGAAAGATGCCCTGCAGCAGCATAACTAGACAATCTGCAGCTGTCGGGGCATGCTGGGAGTTGTTGTTCTGCATTGGTGAATTTATGTATCGCTGGATATGATTGTTTGATTTCCAGACTTTCATGTTTAACTTTTGTCTTTTCAGTGCAGGCAAAATGGCAAAGAGAGTAGCAGACAAGGAGCTGACGGACCGGAACTGGGATCAAGAGGAAGAGACAGAGGATGTAAGCATGCGGTTTATTTGCAGATGATGACCAAACAGTTTTTCTGCATCAGGTTATATATGCCATGTTTTACAGTCTTATCGCCCCAGATCTCCTGATGATGCCATTTTTTGTTCATTTTTTTTAACAGACTGCTAGCGTACAAGTCCCGTAACTTGCCGGATGAATGCTTTAACTTGCCCTGCGGATGCTAATGCATACCTACGGGCGGCTAGAGCTGCGGATTTCCCGTTCAGGATATACACAGATTTTAAAATTAGAATCTGCCTGTGGGCATTGGACTTAAGACTCCCTTTTTGGTTTCTCCTTCTGCAGCAGATTTTTCTATCTTAAAGCCCATTTACACTGGATGAGTGATGGGCAAACTATGCCCGACACTCGCCCCTGTATCTCCGCGCTCCTGCACGGGAGCTAGCACAGCTGGCTCACACACGGACCGGCCAGCAGAGGGGCGGGCCAGTGCAGGAGATTTCTCTCCTCTCGCTCCCCCGCCCCTCTCCATTGAGATACACAGCGGCCATTCGCTATTGAACGGCGGCTGTTTAAACTTAACAATGAGCTTCATTGCTCATCTTTTATGCTGCATGAGAGATGAGCGATGAAGCTTAATGCGCAGTTTAAACAGCCGCCGTTCAATAGCGAATGGCTGCGGTGTATCTCAATGGAGAGGGGCGGGGGAGCGAGAGGAGAGAAATCTCCTGCACTGCGAGCCAGCTGTTAGCCCCTGTGCAGGAGCATGGGAGCGCGGGGATGCAGGGACGAGTGTCGGGCATCGTTTGCCTGACACTCATCCAGTGTAAATGGGCCTTTAGTTGGGTCTTGTGCTCAATCTAAATAAGCGAATCATTAGAATAGTCAGCTCAGTGTGGATATATAGCTATTTTTTTTTTTTTTTTGATGTGGCATGAGCTCTGTATTAACTTTTTTTTTCTTTTTGAATGTTTTTATTAAATAGTTATATTTTAGTGACCCCACCCAAGAGTACATGCTGCCCTAGGGCCACTTTGGCTTTTCGTTATATATTACATAGTACAGGGTGTTATCTTGGGGCCAATTACGTTTGTCTTGTATGTTTTAGAGCTCATTCCCACACGTGTAAATCTGCTCTGTATTACACTCATTCACACGGACCACAATCTGCGTACGCCCATGTGAATGAGCCCTTAGAGTAAAGCACAGGTTAGATTCTGTGATCCAGAATAAATGAGCATCTTTAAATCCCACATAGCAGGTGATTAGCAGAACAGAGGCAAACTCTTAGCAGCACATTACAATATCCTTCACCGCTCTGACGAGGCCGATCCAAGGATTCTTCCTAGTCCATAATCTGCAGAAAATGCGTACAGTTGTCTGACACTATTGGCTGGATCATTTGCTATCTCCACAGGACTTATAATGCTTAATGGAAGGCTCGCACACAGTGCAGTAGACTCCAAACTTGCTTTTGCATACATTTTATAAATTATACTCCATGTCCTGGAAGAAGCCAATCGGTAAATCCCTGGGTCAGCTGGCAGTTCTCAGTGGGACACAGCTGAAAGCTCTGAGAACAATGCAGCTGTTTGCATAATCAAAACAGCTGCTTTGTTCTGACCTATCGCGATGGTATCCCGCTCCGCCTGCATTAACTCTTAAGTAGCTAATTGGCTTCTTCCAGGACATTGAGTATGATCTATAAATTTATGTGAAGGCAAGTTTGGAATCTACAGCACTGTGTGATCCTTCCATTTAGCATTGTATGCCGGTTGAAAATCTGTACCTTGTGGTCATTGAAACCATCCGCCGGATCACTTGTCAACCGTATGGACGCAATTCTACAGTTTACATTCTGCCTTGTCAGAATAAGCTGTGAACTGGCATTTGAATGCGAAAGGGAGTCCGAACCCAAACCCTTAAAATGATGCATTAGAATATATTAAAGGGATTGTCTGGCAGCCCTGCTTCAATGGGGCTGTATGGGGTAAAATAAGAAACAGAGCTATACTTGCCCCTCTGTTGCCACAATTCATTGCTACAGCCCTGCGGTGAAACTGCAGCATACTCCTGGCAGCGGCTCACATCCTGAGTGCAGTGATGCCAGGAGTCCGGAAACGTGACGCTGCAGTGGTCCCCTGACATCTGTCACAACAAACCCCTAGACCATGATTTCGAAGCGGAGTTGTCTCCTCCACCCTCCTCTACCCCTATATTAAGCTTTGCTCAGATGGGACAGATTTGCATTAAAGGAATTGTCTGCTTAGACACTGGTAACAAGGTATGAACTGCAGAGCTCCAATTGTGTAAAACGCTGATACAATTTACTGGCACCCCCTCTTAGGGATGCCAGATAGGTGCTAGATAAAGTCTCCACAGAAAGCTGAGCAAGATCATCAGGAGACTGTGGCTCATTGTTACTGTAATCGGTTGGGGCACAGTGCATCGACCCACCATGTACAAGTTATTTGCCACCAATGTCTCTTTAGACAACCCCTTTGAAGGTGGTGTCCCATCAGTGTAAGTTAACCCCTATCAACAGTATGGGTTATAGGACTAGCTAATTGGAGGGGTATGTGGGAATGGTCTGACCACTGGGATGCCTACCGATAACTGGATCCCAAAGGTCGCCGCATGAATGAAGTAATGGTCACGTATGTGCACCGCTGCTCTATTACCTTCAATGTCACTGCTTCCACTTTGCTATCTGACAGTCACATTGAAATACATATGATTGGCGGGGATTCCAGCGGTCGGCGCCCTACTGATTAGCTAGTTATCCTGTGGATAAGGTATAATTTTGGACAACTTTTTCAAAGCGCTTTGTCCAGTATCTATCCAGTGTGGAACTTCTGCAACTGAATAGCTTTATCAAGGTTGTAAATGTAATCTACCTGCTGTCATATCCCTCTTTTTTATACGGCCGTTTCTTGCACAATACAATGCAGACTTTGTCTTTTGTCAGAAGCTGTATAAAAACACCATAATTACATTTATGACCATATTTAGCCATTTTACTGTATGGCGGTCTTATTTACCGTCCGTCTAATGATCTCGCAGGCAGGAACGTTTTCTGTTGCCAGTCAAGATGTTTTGAAGAACAGAGAAATTAAGAAGGCAAAGAGGAGAAATCTAGGAAGTGAGGTAAGAACTGCAGTTTTTATGTAACTTGTAATCTGGAATCCTGTTGGCTAATCGTGTGTTTTTGTATCTCTTCCTACTTAGTCTGAAGGTAGTGGAGCTTTTAAAGGATTTAAAGGTTTATTTCCAACATCTGGAGCAAGTTTTGGTGGTTTTGGAAGCGAATCTGCTGCTAAACCATTTCAAGGTCTGACCAACGGAAGCCGCACAACATCCTTCACCTCAAAGCCTGCGGAGGAAAGCAAACAGACTTTTGGTGAGTTTTGCATTTGTTGCAGCTCTATTTGGTAATCCTAATAAGTGTAGAAAGCTGCATAATTGTGTACCTGTTAATTTGTAGAAAGTGGGGCATTCTCATTCAGTCACGGAGGGGAGGGGTACCATACTAGTGGTTTAAAGAGAACCTGCCATGACTATGTTATGGGGCTCAAAGGTTGGGACGGGGAGTCTGGGCAACGCTGTTTAATACTAGGCGCAGTGTAAGCCAGAAGTTCCTTTTCAGTCTGCCCAGGGCGCGCGCACACGCATTCATCTTTATGGAAGAGCACACACAGCAGACTGAAGAGTCCTGATGCTGGCGCGCACAGTGAAGGAACTGGGTGCCTGGTAATTCTAAAACACCCTGGACTTCCTGTTCCCTGACCTTTTGCGCCCATAATGTTTATAGGGCTCAAAGGTCATGACAGATTCTCTTCTTAAAGCATTGTATGAGTAACGGTGTTATGGGGATATTGTCACCAACGAACAGCACAATAAAATAGTCACACACTCCTGTAGAAGTCTATAGGTGCACGGAAAAGTCAAAATTTTAGACTGTGCACAGACTGTACGGGAGGACATAAGATGCACCCCCCACCCCAGCTCTCCCGGTCACCTCCAGAATAGCACCATAACGTGTCCTTATTAACAGCTGAGTGAATAACTGCAATTTTTCTTTGTTTTACAGAGTTAGTACCTAGAAATGTATAAAGAGAATTATTTTTTTTTTCAACTTGAGTCCCTTTAAATACTTGAAAAATCCCTTTGCTTCTGTGATGTATCCCAACCGGTGAAGAAATATGCAAACTAGTCTAGCCTTGATTACCCAACATTGTTGGTATATATCTTTTGAAAGGAAGGATTGGTCTGAGCTGTGCTGGGTGTTTCCTACAAGTTTATGCTTACTCCCATAAATTCCTGGTTTGAAGATGAGTCATTAATTGCAGTGTTAAAATCAGAAAACTCAACTCTTAGGCCGCCTGCAGGCGAGCGGGTCGGATCCGGCGGCGAGACCCGACCCGAGCGCCTGCAGAGACGAGCGCATACTCACCCGCGCCCGGCGGCCCCGGCTCTTTCATGTGCCGGCAGCCGGCGCATGCACAGACCTTAGCCGGCGGCCGGGTGAGTGACATTTCTGTGCGAGGCTCTGCGAGCCCCGCACAAAAATAGGACATGCCGCGGTTTGTTTGCCGCGCCAGATTTCGCGCGGCCAAATCGAGGCCGTCTGCATAGGAGTGCGTATTGTAATGCACTCCTATGCAGGCTTTGAGCGGCGGAAATCCCACCGCGGGATTTCCGCCCGTGTGCAGGCGGCCTAATACACATTAGTTTATTCATCCAAGCCTGCTGGTCGTGGCGGAGCTGGCCAATCTGTATGGGGGCAGCTTGACTTCCCCCAACGAATGTCTGCGGAAGGAGGATCAGGGACATTACATTACAATGCCCCATCTTTTGTTCTCTAAGAGATAAACTGCTAGTTGAGCTGTCTTGCCACCCAAAACATGTGAGCTCAGCTGAGCCAAACCTTCATCTCTATGCAGGTCCAGAGGAAACTGTCAGACGAAGATCTGATAGTTTTTGGTGTTTGGACACCTTTTACAAGGGATTTGTTTCTGTATGTGTGGCGTATTCAGGTACCTCCACATGCCAAGTTTTTTCCATGTGGAAGCTATCTGCAGCAATTCACATCAAAATTCAGGTTTGTTATGCAGATTTTTGGACAGATGGTTTTGGTGTGTGAACGCACCCTTATAGAGGCTTCTCTGTGAGGATAGTGAACCCCTTAGAAGTGGCCAATATTCCATAAACCCCTTGTTAGTAGGTCTTCCTAATGTTACCCTTGGCAAAAATCTGAAGGTCAGGAGTGAAGTTAGCCGGTCTGCATAGGAATCAATACGTTCTCTATATAATCTGTACTCGTGTTCTGTAACGACTGGCCGGGTCCTCCAGAGTGACTGTAACCCCTTTCCATTTTGGTTAGTAGAGATGTCAATAGATTGTGACACGAATAAGCCCAGTTCTCCTAAGTATTTTAGAAGGGGCTTCCTTTAAGGCCTCATGTCTACAGGGAAAAGCAGATTTTAAATCCGCAGCGGATCACCCACGCGGATCCGCACCCCATAGGGATGCATTGACCACCCGCGGGTAGATAAATACCTGCGGATGGTCAATAAAAGTGAATTTAAAAAATCCTGGAGCATGAAAAAAAATGGACATGGTCCATTTAGGCGCGGGTCTCCCGCGGGGACGTCTCCTGCAGGCTTCTATGGAAGCCGGCCGGATCTGCAGGAGACCTGCGCCTGAATTAAACTTGCCTGCTCCGGGCGATGCAGATCTTCCTTCCTTCGCGGCAGGATCTTTCTTCGGCCCGGCGGATGTGCCCGGCGCATGCACGCAGCCGGCTGCCGAACACATCCGCCGGGCCGAAGAAAGACACGCACGGTCCACTGCAGGTAAGTTTATTCTTATTTTCAGCCCTCATGTCCGCGGGGCAGGAGGGACCCACTGCGGATTGTCCATGGAGAATCCGTAGCGGACCTGATTTTCCCCGTGGACATTAGGCCTAAGGGTGTGTTTACATGTAGCGGAAATGTTGTGTAATTTCCACAGCTGCGAATTCCGCAACCAAAATAAAGTAAAAAGCTGCGCCATGTGTGCAATATAAGCTGTGCAGCTGACTTCAAAATCTCCTTCATCGGGCGGCCTCTAGTGAGCGTAGCGTTGCTGCTCTGGTGATTGGTTCACTAGAGGCCGCCTTGTGTGTGAAGGAGGCATCAAGTTCAAAGACTTCACAGGTGAGAGGGAGCGAGGTATCCTCTAAAAACCTTTGTGGATGCTCAGCCGATTTTGACTGTTTGGATGCGCACATGCTGCGGAGTTTGCCTCAGAAATTCTGCAGCCTTTCAACTACTACAAGTAAACATAACCTTAAGAATTAACCCCTTAGTGACGGAGCTTTTTTTTTCCCCTCTCCCCTTTTAAAAAAATCATAACTCCTTTATCCATCGGCATCGCTGTATCGGGGATTTTTTGCAGGACAAGTTGTATTTTTCAGTGGCAGTATTCAATGTACCATATAAGGCACTGAAAAACTCTTAAATTCTAAGTGGAGAGAAATTGAAAATCTTTTGGTGTCTTGTTTCTATGGCGCACAAACCAACAAAAATGACATTAATCGTATTCTATGGGTCAGTACGATAACTACGATACCGAACTTATGTTTTTTGTTTTTTTTTCTTGCTGTACTAGTATTTTTTTTCAGATATTTAACTATTTAAATTTACTGCCGTCATCTTCTGCGCTCAACAGCTTTTTTTTTTTCCCCTTTACGTCGACCTTTTTTTTTGCGTGACGTCCTGTAGTTTGTATTGGTACCATTTTGGAACACATACGACTTCTTGATCGCTTTTTGATGCATTTTTTTTCTTGGAGACAGTGACCATAAAAGTGCACTTCTGGCATTCTTTTGATTTTTTTTTTTTTTTGATTCTGACTACGTACATTGTGCGGGGTAAATAATGCGTTACTTTGATAGATCGGACTTTTACGGACGCAGCGATACCAAATGTACTTTTGTTTTACTTAGATTCTTTACAAATATGCAAAACATTTTTTTAAAAACACTTTTTATAATTTTGTTTAATAATTGATAAAACTTTATCATTTTTTTCTTTTCTTTTCTTTTTGTTTTTGTAAGTCCCCAGGGGATGGCTTGATAGGTATTCTGCCTTTCAGAAGGCCCCCATCTGCCATGTAACCTGTACGGCTCCCTGCTTTTATCATCGCAGTGGGCCGTACAGGACCCCCGAACATCATTTGGGGTATTTACGAATTGAGAGAGTTAACAGCCCCGATGAGCTGCACGGCTCATTGCAGCTGTTTGTGCCAGGTGTCTGCTGGCAGCCGCGATATATGAAGGGAGGTCGCCCAGTGATCTCTCCATACATAGACCGCTGATACAGTCCGGCAAAAGGCGCATCGGCTGTTGAAGGGTTAACAGCCACGGAGCATGTCTGTAAGCCCAAGATTAGACATTTTGCTTAAAAGCAAGTTATAGACCCCTTTAAATTTTCTCAGTTTTTTTTTTTTTATATGCACAACCTGCTCTGCATTTCACAAGTAACACTTCTTTTCTTCACAAGGATCTCTCTTTACAAACGGTCCAACGTCTTCAGACACTGGAGGAGCTTCTAACACTGCAAAGACCAACGGAGAGAAACCGTCACCTACCTCTAGTTCTGCTCCAAATAAATCTGTTGGCTTAAGTGACTACAACAAACAGTTAACGTCCCTGAACCGCTCTGTCCGTGACTGGATTGTGAAACACGTGAATGCCAATCCATTGTGTGATCTAACGCCGATCTTTAAAGACTATGAAATACATTTAGCCTCCATTGAGCAGAAATATGGATCGAGTACAGACAGCGGATCCGAGAGTGACAACTCCAAGGGCACTCCAACCATTCCATCATTTGTCTCCGCGAACCTGGAGACCAAAACCTCTTTTACTTTTACTTGCAAAGAGAGTAAATCTGAACAGCCGGCTAAGTCCTTTCCAGAAAACAAGTCTCAGCCGGCTTCCTTGTTCTCATTCGGTCAAAAGACAGAGACTAGTAGTTCTGGTTCATTCGGCTCTGGGACAGCAGCCGGATTCTCCTTCTCAGCGGGGGCTGCTGGTCTATTTGGTAAAGATTCAAGTAAAAGCAGCATCGGAACGCCTTCGTTTTCTGTTCAATCTACGTCCTCCAACAAGAGCGAAGACTCAGGTGATTTTGGCTAGATGTAACTGACGTTTAACCTCGCAGCTTAGCATGTTAAAGTAGCTTGTTTCTTTTTCGATGTGAGTTGAGCAGCAGGTAATTAATCACGCATACCCTTTAATTGATGGGGGTGTCGGGAGCAGAAACCCCACCAGTCTAATATTGATAGCTTGCCTTTACGATAGGCCATCAGTATGAAAGTAAATGTACAAATGAGCCAGGTTTTGGCACCTCATTTATGTGGGCTGTCTGACCCAACTCCAGTTTTCATGATCTATGGCTTTATCCAGCTGTCTACATTATGGTTAGAAATATATTCCTCTTAAAGGGGTTTTCCCTCCAAATTAAAGTAGTTATCAAATTTATGGGAGACCATCTCACCAGGTCCCCCGCAGTGTACAAGATAGCAGCAGCTGATACTCATCTTCCCGCTCGCCCCATGCTGCTGGCGCAGGTCTCCACTGTGCTTTATTTACAAGCTGCCTGCGATTTTCCATAAACCTGCAGCTGCAAATGAGTGTTCAGTGATGAGCGCTGTCATTGGCTGCAGTATTTTTGTAGATGGCTCAGGCAGACTGCAGTCTCTAAAGATGTTAGCAGGGAGACCAGGGCCAGTGGTGGAGGACAAGTGAAGAGAGGGTAGTACACTGCAGGGGACCTGGGAAGGAGGAGGGGCTTTCATAATTCAGACAACTCCTTTAAAGGGGTTGTCCCGCGATAGCAAGTGGGGTTATGCACTTCTGTATGGCCATATTAACCCTTTCCAGTCCAATGTTGGGCCTGCCCCGACATCATCATTTTCCTCCACAGCTCCGATGTCGGGGCAGGCCCGACACTGCAGTGCAGGAGTGGATCTGCACCCGATCGTCAGGCACATCGAGTGCAGATGCACTCCTTTACTGGTCGTCATCGAGGACCCCCGAGGAGAAGGCAGAAAGGGTTTTTAACCCTTTCTGCCCACTTTATACATTACATAGCGCTCAATTAGCGCTATGCAATGCATAGATTCCGGCCGGCGATCATGTGACCGCCGGTGTTACCTGACCCCCGGCGGTCACATGAACGCCGAGCCGGGAGCCTGCACCGTGCAAGGAGCTGCTTACCTGACCAGCGTCTTGTGCATTCTCCTTCTGTCTCCCGACCCAGCGATCATGTGACCGCCAGGTGTCACCTGACCCCAGCGGTCACATGATCGCCGAGCCGGGAGGCAGAAGGAGAATGCACAAGACGCCGGTCAGGTAAGCAGGTCCCTCCCTGCACCCTCCTGAACTCTGTCAGATCAGGAGGGTGCAGGGAAAATGTATTTTTTCTCACCCATTCTCCCAGCTCCAATTTATTTGGAGCTGGGGAGAATGGGTGAGAAAAAATAAATGGATTGGAAAGGGTTAATGCACTTTGTAATATACATCGTGCATTAAATATTGGCCATACAGAAGTTATACACTTACCCCCTCCGGTGCTGGCGTCCCCGTCTCCATGGCGCCGACCAAAGCTGCCTTCTCCCTGGATCAGACGCGCTTGCGCTGAAGGGGCCGCTCCAGCGTGCTCGCGCCGCACAGGTCTTCTGCGCGTGCGCACGCCGGAGCCGGACAGAAGAGGGCAGACAGCGCAAGAGCGTCTAATCCAGGGAGAAGGCAGCTTTGGTCGGCGCCATGGAGACGGGGACGCCAGCACCTGAGGGGTAAGTGTATAACTTCTGTATGGCCAATATTTAATGCACGATGTATATTACAAAGTGCATTAATATGGCCATACAGAAGTGCTTAACACCACTTGGTGCCGCGAGGCAACCCCTTTAACTGATTTCTTATCCAGAGAAAACGGGGGTAGACATCTGACTGCTGCGATTCTCCTCCACCCCTTGATGGTGTCCTATAGACTTCAGACACCATTTCTCAGCAATGTAAGTGTTCTTATATAATTTGTTATTTTTCCTCAAATTTCAGGAGGAGATACTGATGAGGTGGAAGAGCCGCCAAAAGTAGTTATTCAAGAAGTAAAAGAAGACGATGCCTTCTTTTCCAAAAAGTTAGTATCAAATGTAATTGCCATCAGCTTTCAGTAAGTTAAAACGTACAAAACCTGCCCCCTTGTCAGTGCTCTTAAAACTGGCCGCTTAGTGTAAGCAGTGTCAGAATACAAAATGTCATTGTCATACCGGTACACTGCATGAAATGTGGCATGGCTTCCGGTCCTTTGGTAACAATGAAGTCCATGATTCTCTAGTATGTTGAGGATCTAGTCACTAAAGTATAGCCCAACTCTCTTTTTAATATTTAACCAAGCAAGGTCTCACTTACCTCTCGCTAATGCGCAATATCATCCGTCCAATAAGTCTATCTTGTTCAACCTAATTTTTTTTCTCGTAACCATGATCCAGTGAAAGGCAGATGGTGTCAGTATTCCTCATCTTGTGCCGGACATCTGGCAATCGCGGCTATAAATTACTGAATTCACATATCTGCCATAATCTGTGTCATTGCATTTAAAGGTGTTTAGTTCTCTTTTGAATATGGTGAATTCCCAATCACCACGTCCTCAGGCAGTGTTCCATAGTCTCACTGCTCTTACAGTAAAGAACCCTATTCCATAATTGATGAATGTTTGGAGAATGTCCTCTTCTAAATGTAGGTGGCTGGCCAAATGTTTGGCATTTTACAGCTGTCTTAAGCCATTCACAGCATTCTTCTTGAATTATCGAATGTAGTTCCATTAACCTAAGTTCGCTCGTCGTAAAACCTGTATTTAAAGGGATTTTCCAAGAGGAGGCTGACTGTCTACCACAGATGAGCTGCAGAGCCACACAAGGATTGACCCCATTGTTATCCAGAGGGACCAGAAATAATGTGCTTACGTGTTTCTGTGGAGTTTTTACTTATTTTATTTTAAACATTTGAAGGCTCAGAAACCGAATCTACACCTAAGTCCTCTGACTTGTGAACATAGACTTTTTTTGAAAAGTGCAGTTACTCACTTTTGATCAGTTGGTGTCCTGGAGTTGACTGCTGAAATGAAGGGGCTGCAGCGCTCACCGGAGGGCCGTGTCCCTTTGACTGTCTTCGTTGTCTGGCTCACTTTGGCAGCTGAAGACTGACTTATAGAAGTTTGTATCAGGCTTCAGCTGAGAGAAGCTGACAGGCAGCAAAGACATCCAGAGGAGGATAGCACTCTGCCCCTTCATTCCAGCAGTTGGCAGGGGCCTGAGCACCTGGTTGCTTTGACAAGTCAGAAGTTTTCAGTCTGTCACCCATGTTTTTTCTTGCTGCTTCTATCGGTTTCCCTTTACTGGGCTTTTGCAAATTTACAGCTTTCTCTAGTTAAAACTATAGGCAATTTTGTGTCAGTCTCTTCAGTTACTTTCATTGTTTGACTCCTATGATGAAGCTGAACGAAACAATAAATCGCAGCTGTCAACTGAGCCTAGAAGAATACCAGAACGTGGCAGACTTGTTAATTTTTTTTTCTTCTTTTTTTAGAAAGATGATGCAAATGCATGCACGGCAATTCCTGAAAACTCCGTGTAAATGCCTGCACAATTTAAACAGTCAACGATAATTCATTCATCTTTTGGATTGTGCAGGCATAAAAATCAAACGCCGATTGTCCTGTGTAAACGGGCAGTTGTTCATCTATGGATGGCTGTTTGCTGTGACTGGAATGATCTGCAGCCTACTCTGCCTCTATTCACTAAGCGATGAAAGTTCCTGTGTACAAGCACAGGACTGACTACTGGGACAGCAGTGTATTATGGCACCCTTCTGTCCTTATGCACCGCTGTAGCCCCACACTACACAGGAGCCCAAGTCCATGCACACAGAAGAGGGGGTGGGGCTTCTCAGGCGAACCTCTCGGCACATCTCTTCCTATTCAAGCAGTCTTGCTGTTTCTTCCTGGGAATATTTGAGCAATTTCTCCCACACAGTGATAAGGGGCTGCCGGAGGGGTGGGTCTACGTGTGTGGGTTTTTTTCTGAATTCAGGAGTCTGCACTACAGGAAAGTGAGTAAAATCTATATATACAAGGGCTCGTTCCAACATAATTTTTCACTATGCTGTGGTATTCCGCCTGGTGGGTTATGAAAACAGCACTGTTACAGAATTTCCGAACAGAAACGTTCAATGTCTCTAATGAAACTGACACAACTTTTGGTTTCCGTTTTACAAGGGTTCCATTTGGGGTTTCCGTCCTTAGTGCTGTTTTCAGCACGCGGGATGTAACTCCCAGATGGAATCTAACAGCAGAGTGAAAACCGCTGTGGAAACGCTCCAAGTCAGGAGTGTGATAGAGAATCGGGTGGGGGGTGCGGTGATGAAGAGTTGTACTTGGACTGGAGGTAGAACTTGCTTGATTTTGCATTTTTCCTTTCCAGGTGCAAACTATTCTACAAAAAAGATAATGAGTTTAAGGAGAAAGGAGTCGGCACCCTGCATTTAAAGAACTTAGGAGATCAAAAGACTCAGCTGCTGATCCGTGCGGATACTAACCTTGGTAAGTGGCAAATCCTTAGCACAATAGACACCTTCATAGTATGACAGGACATACAGTATAGCAGCTTTATGATCCTTATTTACGGGGTAGGGCGCGCAGCAATTATAGGATTTGACATTAAATCTTAATATTTTTGAAGCCCTAACTTTAAGAGCAAAGGTGGTTATACACCTCTGCCTTCAGTATCTGAGCAGCAGAAAACGTATACTTGTGACTATATATCAGTGTAGAAAGACTATCCATAATCGCATATTAGTGTTGTATATTAAAGGGGTTTTCTGGGGCTAAAATATTGCTGAGCCATCCTCAGGATGATGAGCCATCCATATCTATCCTCTGCTCGGGGCCCTGCTGCATCATCATCTTGGGCCCGTAAAGTCCTGTTCATTCGTCACGAGGACTGGAGAGCAGTGAATGGAGTTGAGCTTTCTTTACCAGGCATGACCACTATGAAATGTATGTTGCAGTGGCTGGTATTGAGTGAAGGGGCCACAGCTTACTGGCGGGGTCCTCTGCTGCAGACACCAATTGAATATTTATAATCTATGCTAAGGATAGGTCATCAATATTAAAGCCCTGGGCAAACTCTTAATGCCCTTCATTTTAGCTATATCTCCCTTGTCTTTGCTCACTGCTACAAAGACAGACCAAATATTCACAACTCTGAACTGTATGAACAAACTCACGGGAGGTAGCCATGATGAAAGGCATTGAAAGCAATGGTCAGAAAGGGATGTTCATAATTGCCTGAATGGATTTCTTGTGCTGCTGTCAAGGCTTTTTATGCTTTTAGATCACCTCCTGTAAGTAACATTGTCTTCATTCAGCCTAACATACTATGTCCATCCAGTTCAGCCTGTTTTAACCTCCCCTTGTTGGTCCAGAGGAAGGCAAAAAAAAAACAAAACACCCAGCGAGCCAATTGGCTCCCATGGAGGAAAAAAATCCTTCCTGACTCCATGATGGCAGCCAGAGTAATCCCTGGATGAACATTTAAAATAAACAGCCCCGCTGGACACAATGTCTATCTCCACTGTGAGCCTAAACTCCCACCAAACTCTCCAGATTGTGGCTGCCAACAAGCACCCATTTAGAGGGATGAGGCTGCAAATGAAACCTCAAAGGAAAATGTTTTTTTGTTTTTTTTCTTAAATGGGGAAAATTGTATTCCTCTGGTTCAACATTGGGGGGAGGAAAGGGGCTGAAGTGGATGGACATGGGGTGTGCTCTCCCCCCCCCCCCCCCCCCCCCCCCCCCCCAGCCTAACCTACTATGTTGGAAGAAGCTGCACCCTTCATTGTAGCAATCAGTATAAATCCCAGTGTTTGGACCCCCGTATATCAGCAAGTGATGAGAAATACCTTTGTTGTATTTTGTCAGGGTTTCATTACCCTAATTATATTTACATTCTGCACGGTGTCTCTAAGAATACGGTGTCCCATCACGTGTGCCTCTACCAGTATGACACGTGTGCTCTGATTGTTAATGTAGTCACTGACTTCCTTCCCCAGAGGAGGTTCGGCATCTAAAGACAGAGCGGCTTGTGAAATGTATTCATCTTGTCTGGTATTAGCTCTGCTGCGTTCCTCCTGACACTTGTCACTGTGAGGGGAATAATAGATGACTTTAGTCAGGTTGAAAATGGAACATTTTTGCTGGTTAGCGACTCAGTGCCGCCGGAACACACGGCTTTTTGCATTTGGGCTCAGCGGCTCGTACTCAATCCTCCCAAACGCCATCCCCAATTTATTGCTGACTGCTTTCTGTGCAGGATAATACAGCGGCGCGTCCTGGTGCTGCGCTCACGTGTGGACTTGGTGCCGGCGTTGGGCTGTGAATATTTGTATTTCTTGCCTTATCTTACTTAGAAAATTGGTTTTGATCTTTGGCAATTGGATCATAAGATAAGGGAGTGAGGAAGAGAAACCAGGCTTCTATCGCAGCGCACCGAAGGCCGTACAGCATGTAATGTGTATATAAAGTGCAGTGAAGAAGCTGCAGCAGACAAGCCAAAACTTCGAATCAGAACAAATTGTAAATGGTGTTGATTAAGGGAGGCGCCGAAGGTGTCCACAGCCTGGAAATGCTTCTTAAAAGGCACTAAAAACAAATGAGTCTGAGCGTCGTCCTGACATACCGGTACGGGGGCTGCACGCTTCTGTGGAACGCCGTAGACTGCTATGAAATAGGGGGAGACGCTGCTAACTCGCTTCATCGCCTCATTCCTCATGGAGATACCCCTGGGTACCAATGTAAACGAGCCGGGGCATCCATAGCGCAGCCGCTGAAAGCTTCGGCGCACACAGAGGACGCCCATACCAATTCTTTGATCTGCACCTGTGCGGTTGAGGATCCTGTCACGGTCTCTAGAAACTATACTATGCTGGGCTTGTTTCCATCAGTCCCTAATGCATTGGAGGGTCGTCTTCGTGACTGTAAGTCCTGCGGCAATTTAGTGGTTTCTTTTGCCATTACATAACTGTTTGGCGTTTGACTTTTTGCAGAATGTGTTTAACCTCTTTTTTTAAAAGGTTTTTTTTTGGGCAAAAGGTATTGATTACCTATAGTTCAGACAGGTCATCAGTACTTAATTGCTGGGAACATCCTGATCACCTGGCCAGCTGTGCGTCATAGAGGATGGGAGCAGAAGTGCCCTAACTGGCTTTACTCCCATTGAGATCAATGACAGCGGGGACAAATGTGGAAGTGTAATAGCCGCTTCATCTCCTGTTGATTTCAATGGAAGTGAAGCCAGCTAGGGCATGTCTGCTCCTCTCCATCCAGCTGCCCTGGCAGTGCATGGTGGTGTGGGGTGGGGGTTCTTCTGCCCTTTGGCTTGTGCACACTTTCTCATGCCTTGCGTCAAAACCCAACTCTTCCACGACGGACAGCTCATTGCTGGAGACAGTCCACTTGTCGCTGCATGCGCCTCATGCTGGGCTAGGTGTGACATTACAGATGTCATACGCATTCACTTTGTCCAGGATATGATGCACACAGTGCCGCCAGCTGGGGATGTCGGGGATCCTACAAAGGGGGAGAGCCTGAACCAGTCATATGCAGCTGATCGCACCTCAGACTGGTGGCAAGTAACCGCAAACATTGCTGGAAAACTGGGAAAAGAGTGGTACTTGCATGTGTTGTCACATCGCCCACTTATGGCTGGTCAAATGTGGTGAGTGATTCTGTTTAAGGCTGCAGCACACATGTATACTTGTAATGTGTCCCACCACCACCAGAGGGACAGATACATTATAAGCCTGGACTCCTGAAACCCTCTTATGAACCTTGTTCACCTGGGCTGTGGAGCCGCATTACAGGCTGTGTAGAGCATCTAGATTTACTTCTGGAGTCACAATGAGAATGAATGCTCCGGTTTTGTCTTGAATTCTGTCTAAGTGAATGTCCTTTTTGTTTTGATTTCAGGTAACATCTTGCTGAACATTTTGGTCCAACCTTCCATGCCATGCTCAAGGACAGGAAAGAACAACGTAGTGATCGTCTGCGTTCCTAACCCTCCCACCGATGAGAAGAACCCAACCGTTCCAGTCACCATGTTAATCCGAGTAAAAACCACAGAGGACGCTGACGAGCTGCACAAAATTCTTCTGGAGAAAAAGGGGGCTTAATTACCCAAATGCCTTCATGGGGATTTTCTTCTCTTGCCAAGTTGCTGCTCATTTATGGAACTCGAGGGTTGCCATTCGTCAAGTCTAAAGATGTTTTTTGATCCATCTTACTACAGAAAGTTTGTTAGCGGGCGTTTATGAAAGGTTCGGATGGTAATAAAGCTTTAAGGAACACAGTGTTTTATGTACAACGTCAAAAAGGAATGCCTGGTATCAATGTGAATGGCTAGATTATCACAGTCACGGCCTTAGTCGCTCCTCACACACAGCCCTTTGGGAAATGAGATACACAGTTTTATGTGACGGCTCAGAACTTAATTTGCTTTGTCCTGTTCCACGCGTCATCTTCTGTTTACGGCAAACTTTTTCTCTTTTCTCTTTATTGTGGGCAGCTGAACTTTATTTTGTGTTTAAATCAAGAAATGTCTATTTTAAAGTGCTTTTCTGAAGAGTCTTCAGGGCAGCACCGATGTCTTAAAGGGGTATTCCGATTATTTTAAAAAAAGATGGCATATCGCTAGGTAGGTGGAAAGTCTGACCTCTCGGACCACCACTTTTCCTAAAATGATGGCTCTGCAGCCTTTCCACTGTCTCTCGCTGTACAATGGTGCTCCTGGCCGCCCACTGCTCATGGGAGTTGCAGTATCACTGGGGGATCTGTTGTGCAGGGAAAACTTTTTTTTATTGTACAGAATAATGTATTCCAAGCATTTTTGCAGCATGTTTTATCGGCCTCTTCTGTACTTTTTTTTTTTTTTTGTACAAAACCCCTCTCCTGCTATGCAGGTAGGTGGAAAAGGTGCTAAGAAATCAGTCCACTAGAGATGAGCGAGCATACTTGCTAAGGCAAACTACTTGAGCGAGTAGTGCCTTATTCGAGTACCTGCCCTCTCGTCTCTAAAGATTTGGCTGCCGGCGGGGGTGAGAGGGGAGTTGTCGCGGTGAGCAGGGGGGAAAGAGATCTCCCTTCCGTTCCTCCCCCCGGCAGCCGAAACTTTAAAAACAAGCGGGCAGGTACTTGAAAAAGGCACTACTTGCTCAAGTAACTTTACCTTAACGAGTATGCTCGCTCATCTCTAGTCTTCACCCAACTACATAGCAGAACAGGGAGCTCCAGTTGTGCCTGCACCGTTCTCTAGCACAGGCACAGCTGCTCCATGTAATGGTTTATTAAGATTCTTATGCATCACTGATTTAAACATATTGGTCCTCCTGTGCCCGGTGCTGGTTTTCGTGGTCCCCAGTGTCCCACCCACGGTAAGGACAGCGTCGTCTCCTCGCAGTGCATTTGTTCCCCGCCGCAGCTGAGGCGCACTGTGCGTCTCTGTGCACCGGGTATACAGCACTGTATGATACAATCTGATGCAGTGAGACCCAGATGTCAGGTCCGGCAGGGAATGGCTGCTCAGGTAAGGGGGAAGGACTATCGCTAATGTGATTGTACATCCTCGTACAGATTGTAGTCACTAACCGTGTATTGCCTGCTGCTGAGTGTGCGGTGGGCTGAATGTAAGCATATTCACACAGGCCGGTGGGGGCAAACCAATGTTCAGGTCTGTGTAAAATGGCCTTAAGTTCAGGAAACCCCTTTAACATTCACCGTGACTTTGTCCTATCTGATTATCTTTTTTCATACTCTCCCAGATCCCAGCTGATCGGCGCTTGACTAATCTTTAGATGCCCCTCCTCCGAACTGGACACTTCAGGAACAAGAACTTTAGAAATGTCATTTTAGACAATAAATCCTCATTTTGTCTCTGCATCTTCTAAGTTTGCACGGCCAGGGCTGTTCTGTTTGTATGAGATCTGCATTAGCCAGAGCTGCGGGCCGACTCTTGTCCTTGACTGTATGACTAAAGATTGCTGTGCAGCCCTGTGATATCGCATTGAGGTCAATGGGGTCAAGGTGTGAGGCGCTGCGATCCCTGGTCACAAAAAACGAAATCCTAGTGATTTTGGTTTTTGTTTTTTTTTTATTCCTCACGTCCCGCAGCAGCCGGTACTGACTCTGCGCCCTCCTAGAGCTACACCCTCTGTTGTGGGCTACACGTTGTCATCTAGTCCTAGCCTCAAGCCACAGCATGTTTCTCCATGCCTTACGTGTCCATCGACCCTAGCTGGAGGATGACTAGTCTCCATGTCTTGTAGATCTGCCTACCTAACATGCGTGGACTTGTTGTTCTCCAGCGCAGGATGGATTTGGGCTGACAGCATTATATTTTGCACCTGGTAATTCCATAGTGGCTGAGGGGCAGCCGAGGGCCACCTACCTCCGGTGTAACATATCTGTATCTTCTAGATGACCTATTTCTGTGATGGTATGCCAGCGACTATATATAATCTGATGTGAGCACTGGACGACTGACTGTAAAACGCTGTACAATTACTTGACAATGTGTTTGGTTTTTTTTCTTCTCTTTACAGCATATTGCACAAGATACAACGTATGATAAATAAACTGATTACTGGTCATCCCCGCTCACAAGGCGGCCTGTCCGGTGGGGTGACTTTTACTTTACACCTCCCTCCCCCCCCCCCCTTCTTATTTCTCTCCAATATTTAATGAGGGTCTGTGTGAGATTGGGGATGACATGGCTGCTATTTACCAGCAGTTGTGCTACTCTTGACTATGGGTCATATCTAGTGTTACAGCATTCAGGGGTACGGCGCTAAGCTGCAGTGCTAGACGTGAGCCGTGGGTAAGAGCGGTGCTGGGGAAACACAAGGTCATGCTGCTTTAATATCTTACGATGCCTTTTAAAGGGGTTTTCCTGTTACTTAAAATGGTTCCACATGTGCACTGTACCGCCTGCTGCAGCTAATTACTGACTATTGAAGGTCCGCTGCTGTGGTAAGTGATTGGCTTCAGCAGTCATAGAGCCTGTTAAATATTTACAATGTGGCTTGGAGCAATTTTAGGTAATGGCAAATGTCCCTTTAAATGCAGATGATACTCTACTTACTACTTCTACATTTAGTAAAAAAAAAAATATTAATCCAGCCTGGAGAGGAAGTTGTCATTTTGCTGCAGACCCCGTCCTCAGGTTCATCTGTAAATGGTGAGAGTTGTGGTGATTAGATGGCGGTTTTCCAAATGGCAATCTCATTGGTGATATGGCCTAACACGGTTCCCTCTTTCCATCCTGCAGTGTGTATGCCAGACTGGATTGCAGTCTGTATACGCCAAAAACTTTCATTTTATGTGGGAGTTTTCAGACTTTTAAAAACTCCCTGTATACTGTATTATTTGTCAAAAAAACAGACCCTAGAAGATGATTATTTGCTACAATACTGTCCTGCGGCTCCATCTCCGGCAGATCTGTAAATGATGAGAGTTGTGGTGATTAGATTGACGGTCACCGGAGGCCCTAATAGTGGTTCCCTCTTGTCCTATAAAAGGCTCCTTGTGTAGTGACCACCTCTTCTGCTTGTTGGCCACTAGGCGCCTCTATCATGCAGAGAAGAGAGTTCATCCCGTTACCAGAGGGGGGCGCATTATTGGGAATGTGGGAAGCTGGATGGTTGTATTGATAAATTGTCCCCACCGGCCGTTCTGTCCAGACTGTTAGGAGGTGTTGGGACCAGTGGATGGGGGCACACAAGGTGACCGGGCTCAGGACGCCCCCTACAGACCACCAGTAGAGAGAAGCGTCTGACCAGACTGTTAGGAGGTTTTGGGACCAGTGGATGTGTGAGGGCACACAAGGTGACTGGGCTCAGGACGCCCCCTACAGACCACCAGTAGAGAGAGGCATCTGACCAGACTGTTAGGAGGTTGTGTAACCAGTGCATGAGGGCACACAAGGTGACCGGGCTCAGGACGCCCTACAGACCACCAGTAGAGAGGAGCATCTGATTGTCCAATAGGCAGCTCCAACTTTCGTTGTCCGCCAGCCAGTGAGAGGTGCTGGCATCGTTACACCCCTGTGTCTGTCGGAACCAGTTGCAGGCCATTTGTCTAAAGGACAGTTGGTCTCATGGCACCTCCTAACGTTTACTTCCTTTTGATACCCGCCGTTTGCAGTGGTGGCTGGAGACCTAGGAATGGTCTGGGGCGCCATTGCATATGACAGTCAGTCCCCCCTAGTAGTGGTACGAGGGACAATGACAGCTCAGCGATATGTTCAGGACATCCTGCAGCCACATGTGTTCCTCTAATGCTCGGCCGCACACACAAGGGGGTCCCAGGAGCCCCCACAACACTGTCACACTTCTGTGGCTGCCCAGTTGCCAGATTTATCATCAATGGAACATGTATGGGACCATCTGGGACGCCAACTTCCACAGCCC
Source organism: Eleutherodactylus coqui (assembly GCA_035609135.1). Classification (NCBI taxonomy): domain Eukaryota; kingdom Metazoa; phylum Chordata; class Amphibia; order Anura; family Eleutherodactylidae; genus Eleutherodactylus; species Eleutherodactylus coqui. The sequence continues at coordinate 4,033,095 of CM069406.1, read as the reverse complement.
ATGATTTAACACCAGCTAAAGGCTCAGTTACAGCAACGGTGGAGCGATATGCTGCAGGATCCCGTACCCGTATACCTCCATATCGATCTCCCCGTATCACATGTATCCAAGCTCGCTAGAACTCCTAGGTGCTTGGGTTTTATTTTATTTTTTTTTGGTTAAGGTGTGTACTGACCTTTTCTATATGGTGTCTGGCATTAAGCCCATGTTTAGAGGATATGTTGCCCACTACTTGTACGGACTGCTAGCTTTCTGCATAACAGAAGAATCTGTGTTGGCATCAGACTGGATTTCAGGTATGAATAGATGGCAGTCTGGCTTTCAAAGGGCTTGTGCCAAATAATGACGTTATCCCTGGGATGGGGAATTAGTTTTATCTTTACACGGTTTTATGAACTATCATATTAAAGAGGTCTTACAGGGCTAAATAACGAGGAACAATAAACAACATTTAGACAAGTAACTTTGCAGCATCACTTGTAGGTCGCGACCTTTTTGCTGGCTGATATGTAGTATTTGAACCGGTTATTTAACAGCGAGTGTAAACCAGCAACCGTGTTCAAAATCACTATATGAGGGGGGGCTGAGAAGTCTTCTATGGTAACGAATGTTACATCACATGAAAGCCTTATGTGTCTAATATATGTGTTTGTGGCTTATGGCAACAGGGATCTCGGCACGCGGGAAAACAACATGGCGGAGTCTAAGGCGATATTCACAGCCAATGAGAGCAGAGGAGGGATAAAATTCTTGTTTGTGCAAGGAAAGTCCGCGAAGGATACTCATGGTGATATGTGGCAGACATCGGGGGATCAATGCCCTTCATATTCTACAGTTATGGACTGGGTGCCACTTCAGCCCCAATGATGAGGAACGTCCTGGACGACCGAGAGGGGTTGTTGTTCCGGAGATCGTCGATGCTGCGCACAACCTCATACTGGAGAATCGGCCAATTTCAGCTGCAGGAATAGCCGACATCATGGGGGTTTATGGTGAACGTGTTTGTGCCATTATCCATGAAGAAGCGATCTGCAGAGTGGGTCCCCAAATGTCTGACAACAGATCAGAAAAGCATGGAGTGAAAACCTCCCGCTCCATTTGTCAGCGTTTCCGGACTGATAAGAACTTCCTGGATGGACCGGTCACTATGGAGGAGACCTGGATTTATTTGTATGACCCTGAAACCAAGGAGCAGTCAGAAGAGTGGAGGCCCAGTGGTCCTCAGCCACTAAGGTGATGGCGTCTGTGTACAGATATATACAGCCACCACTAGGGGGAACAGTCAGAGTGGAGGCCCAGTGGTTGTCAGCCACTAAGGTGATGGGGTCTGAGGGATGGAGTATGAGGGGATAACTTGTGGGGGTCTGACTCCTTGGACCACCACCAACCCTGAGAACAAGGCTCATTATCACCTCTCGGGGCTAGGGAATAACGTTATAAGTTTGCACAACCCCTTTGACAAGAAGTCACCTAATCCTCACATTATAAACTTAATCAGAAGTGTTGGACAGAGTTAATAAACAATAGCTGTAGTTCATTTCTGTTTCTGTCCTTCCCCATTGAGTAACATATTACTGTCATATACTCGCCCCTCTCTGCTCCTGATGTGTCCTACGATGATGCTCTGTCCCCTGTACAACTTGGACCACCAATTTAAGCTGGTTTCCTGTAGGAGGCAGCCAGCTTCATACGCTGTGCAGTTGCCCGTGTTGGTACTGCAGGCTGAGTCAATAGGATTCAGGATGCAGTACCAAACTGGGCCACTGTGCAATGTACAGCGCTGTCTGCTTCCTGCAGCAAAACCGTTAGAAGTGGGGAAACACATTTAAGGTAGTATCGCTTTAAAGAGGAGCTGTGGGGGGGTCCTCATGTTAGCCAGGTTGCCTAATTCTGCTTCTCTATTCCCTCATATGGACTCTTAGATCTGGCTCCTGGCACGGTGAATGCGTCAAGTGGGCGGTCTCCTCCGCTTAATGTTAGAAGGTGAAGGAAACAGGATATCAACAGTTGACAGTGAGCCGTAAGGACCATTCACAGCACTGGGAGTCAGATGTAAGAACCGATTTGGAATATTGATTTAATCAGCAGTGCTGCAGCTCCAGGGGGCGGACAAATTTTAAACCACCTATGAAATACAAGGGATTTTAATCACTGAGCTGCACTTTTGACCCCGTTTTGGCTGAGAGCTTTCTTGACAAATTTGTGTTTACTTAACCTCTTGCCCTGCTCGGGGTGGTAACAGCAGCTGAGTGGCTCAAACCCCTGACCAATGGAACCTTGTTGCTGGGCAGATGTTCACTTTTGCTCCGCAGCATCAGTGATATGCATATGATTTATAACCCCATGTAATTTAAGGCATGCTTTTTGTATGGTGTTTCCATATTTTTGTCCACCCCTGTACAAGGCCATGTATACTGACATGAGGACATGACAGATCTTCTTATAAAGAATCCTCAGGCAAGAATGCAACGGAGGGATTTATGAAAACCAGTAACAGGGAACACGGATCCTCGTCCACGCAGGCTGTAAACCGATCCGTATTGTCCCCCACATGCGGGTTTCAGAATCCACGTGCGGAAACGCTCGCGCCGTATGAACTGCATTATGGATTGTCGGAGCAATCCAATGTTAAAATGATGTGCAGGTTAGTTCATCAAGATCAGATAGGTAGGGTCCGCCCCTCCAGACCCCCCGCTTGGGTCAGCGCCACGGCCTCTTCCCAGTCATGCCCATTCCTCACTTGACCTTAAGGTGCTCGGGCCTGAGCTGTAGTACTGACGCTCTGAAATGTACGGCTATGCAGCCCGATGACAGCGGCGCTCACACCGCCTCTTCAATCAGCTGATCCACTGGGGTCCTGAGCGGTGGACCCCCCACCCGTCTGATATCGAGGACATATTTTAGTGCTGGACGACCCCTTTAAGGCGGAGGGATTTGGGGGGTATTTGCAATGTCTTTCGGCTCGCTTCCTTTCCGCCTCACCTTCTAGCTGGTGGCCGGCCGCGATCTGTGAAATCCAAGGGTGCAGAGTTGCAGGTATTAATATTCATGTGGCGGCAGCCGTTCTGCTCCGAGTGACGCCACTTGATCCCAACAGGAGCCCGAAACTCAAGTGGCGACACCTGCGTCTGCAGCGCCGGTTGCTAGGCAACTGCACAAACTACTTAAGGTGCTGCCTAGCAAGTACATCTACCTTCAGGAGGCTGAAGGACCTTCTTATGTCTAATGTAAAACTCCCATTCTGGGGGAAGGGGAGGGGAGAGAGACAAAAATTATTTTTCTTTTTCTTCTTCACAGCATTTGGCATTTAGGACAAAAACTGTTCAATGTACTGTACAGTCATTACGGATGAGACTATCAAATGTGGCTTTTTAAAAAATATATATATTTAAAAGAAAAGAGTTTTTTAAAATTATTTGATTTTTTTTTTCAACAATTCTAACTAATCCAGGAAACCCTTTGGCGCCCTCGCCTGAGCAGCCTCATCCAAAAGCACAATGTGGGATGCTAAGTGTCAAAGGCAGTAGAACAGAGTATGTGACCATCAGTGGAATGGATGGAGTTGGTGCTAGAGGGGGGGGGGGGGGGGGTTGCCTTCCTCTGGATCAACATTGGGGGTTAAAGGCTGAACATGTGTCTTTTGCTAAGAGACACGGACATGGAGCTAAGGACACATGCAACACATTAAAATAGTTCAGTTTTTCATGGACCAAAACTGCATGGTTGTGTGACCAATCCCTAACCAGGAGTTCCGATTCTGCTGTGTAGAGGGGGACATGGCCTGCAGGGTGGGGGGAGGTGCATGGGCAACCAACAGTCCACCTACAGCCGCCGTCTAGTAATAGGGAGGTTCCCGTCTGGCCAGTGTTCTTGGTCGGCACCCCCCTTCAGGAGCCCAAACCCCACCCGGCGCCCGCTCCCTCCACACAAGGACGCCCAGATCGCAGTTTGCCAGTCAGTAATGGTTTTATATAAATTATATGTAAAAATTGCACAGTGCCGTACATTACATAGAAAGAGCATAGAAAACATTTGGCTGATCTAGTCCGCACTCAGAGTCATACTTCATGTAGTCAAACAGAAAGTGGATCAGCGGCCCAGGGCAGCCAATCAGATCGCAGAAGGTCTGAAGAAGGAAAACTGCAACCTGATTAGTTACGATGAGCAAAAAAAAACCAAAATGTCACTTCTCCCCTGTAGCAGTTTTAGTAAATCCCCCACAATGCCCATCACCTGGGGAGTAAGAAAACCTTCATACAGAGGAGTCCTGCAGTTAGAACCGGAGTCAAGCCCAACTTCTGCGCCAGCCGGCAACTTTTACTGAACTGCATTATATGCCAGTTTAAACATTAGGAACTTGAGCAACCATTGTACAAAGAAATGCCCTCGCTGTGGGCGCCCAGCAGCAGAACATGGGCTGAAGTGGATATAAAGCATGCGACCTCCATGGTGATAAACGGTGCTCTCGGTCGTTACAACAACTTTACACCCTTTGATGTTACACCATTAAGTTTAGTAACTTTTTATCCAATAGGAAATCATTGTACGGGCGGCGGTATTGATATTAGGGCGGCCGTATTGATATTAGGGCGGCCTGCTGTGCAGCCCTGGTGAAGAGACCTGCAGGCGATTCCATCGCGGTTCATTTTCCAGCGTGTGGCTGTCAGAGCATGCTGGGAGTTGTAGTCCATGCCAAATCCACTTCTTCCTCTTGTAAAGGACCAAGAAAATCAGTTCTTACATCATCATCTTACAGGTCATTAGAACATGGTCGGGGCGGCCCGGTTTTCCCGCCAAAGACAATGAACATTCAAAGCAAGAAAATCTTATGCGTGACGGGAAGTGTGCGAACCTACGAGGCGGCAGAAACGTTTCCCAGCATGCTTTGCAGACCGGTTCATTGGTTTAAGAGTTGATGCCCATATGAAGGAGGAGTCGTGAAGCGGATACACAGCAGCGTGTCCGGCATGGCTCATACGTCTGGTGCTCTCTCATAGGAACGTGGCATCAGAATACTACAGAACCCATTTAAAGGGCCCCTTAACTAGAAAGGGAGGGAGGCAGCCATCATGCTTTGTGGTTACTAGAATTTACACTAATGGGACTGCTCAAAAATTGTAGTTGTTGTAGAGTGATCCACAGGCTGATATGTTTGGGTGGTCGTCCCACTGATCTCAAGAACTGAGCAGAGGTCAGTACTCCACTCATAGAATAGTGAGCGCAGCTCTGGAGTATAATACAGGATGTAACTCAGGGTTAGTACAGGATAAGTAATGTATGTACACAGTCACTCCACCAGCAGAATAGTGAGTGCAGCTCTGGCGTATAATACAGGATGTAACTCAGGATCAGTACAGGATAAGTAATGTATATATATAGTGACTCCACCAGCAGAATAGTGAGTGCAGCTCTGGGGTATAATACAGAATGTAACTCGGGATCAGTACAGGATAAGTAATGTATGTACACAGTCACTCCCCCAGCAGAATAGTGAGTGCAGCTCTGCAGTATAATACAGGATGTAACTCAGGATCAGTACAGGATAAGTAATGTATGTACACAGTGACTCCACCAGCAGAATAGTGAGTGCAGCTCTGCAGTATAATACAGGATGTAACTCAGGATCAGTACAGGATAAGTAATGTATGTACACAGTGACTCCACCAGCAGCAGAATAGTGAGCGCAGCTCTGGAGGATAATACAGGATATAAGCCAGGATTAGTACAGGATAAGTAATGTATGTACACAGTGACTCCACCAGCAGAATAGTGAGTGCAGCTCTGGAGTATATTGCAGGATGTAACTCAAAATTAGTAAGAAATTAACAGGGTCACAGAGACACTTTGGTGCCGTATCAGTATCTCCTAGACACCGCACCAAGCTTGTATTACACAATGGCTGCCTCCACTGTCTGAATCTTTTGTGACTGGTAAACGTTTGACTACAAAGACATAAAAGTGAATCCGTGGCAGCCGTGTAACTTAACAAAGCAGACCTCTAGACGCGGCAAATTCCATAATACTCTTTATAAATGGCTGAATATATGTTATAATGGTAACAATTACATGCATTATATCAGTAGTTAAATAGTTTGTCAGCACTGCCCTTTCTTTATTAACTCCTCCTGGAAATGTAAGCATTGTTCATTGGTTGTTACTATTAATCTTGTCAATGGGATCATCTGAGATCGAGTAAGATCATGTAGAGACACCCCTCGTTGACAAGGAAATGGTATCACCCAGTTGTCAAATTTCTGAATAGTTTTCCAGGAGGAATAACAGAGGAGCAATGAAACGCAGAGATCTACAAAAAGATTCTCCAGAAATATTTCATGGGGAATATAAGTATTTGCTGAACCAGACGTGGCAGAAGAGACGGCGGGTCTTTAAGGGAGAATCCATTCTGCCTGCCTTTAGGGGCTTTATGTTTTTGGGTCGGTTCCTCTGACTTTGACGATTCGTGAGAGTTTTGTGTTTTCCCAACCACAAATATTACAGAAACATCCATTAAATATGATTCAGATGTGTAGAACAAAGGATCCGCGGTATCGGGGGAAGCACAACGGCTCCTTCTGGTTTTACCCAAACAAACCCACCAGAGGGAGAGTCTCGGGACAAAAAGCCATCTTAACGGCCCACGATCCTTTTGGGGGACTCCCGAGGAGGTCTACACTAAAAGTAAGTCTTTGATGGTATATCTAATCAGTATGGCAGAAGTCAGACCGCAACTACAGCCGAGTGACTTCGATAATCGGGAGAAATTTAACAATATCACTTCTCAGAGCCCCAATACTTAAAGGGACACTTACTTAGAAAGAACGAGGTGGGGGGGGGGGGGGGGGGTCTAATTCCAGGAAACCTCCTCCATGTCAGTTTTTATTGGTCCTTGAAAGAAATTTGGGGTAAGAGGTTGTCTGACCCTCTAAAGGATGTGCAGCTCTACTAAAAGGGAAAGGTGGCTTCTCTTGTCTGGTACTTACTGCAGCAATGGTGGAGGGTTGATGCTGCAGCAAGCTCCTTTCCAGCGAGGGTTTGTTTTGGGGTCTGAAAGGATAATGGATGCATACAAAAAGATTTGTTTGGTGGGGGGAGGAGGGGGGGGGGGACACAAAGTTTCTCCTTGTCAGGAAGTTCTTGGAGAAAGGCCTCTACATGGGATGTCACCAGTCACTTCCCATAAATAGGCCAGGGCTTCTACTTTAGAAGCTCCCGTGACTGGTTTATGGTACATCAATAGGGCCAGAAGACTCCTTGATGTCACAGAGCATATGCCATAACGCTAAAAAAGCACCGCGGTAAGAACATTATTAATTTGTAGTTTAGGGGAGCAGGTAGTAATGAGGAAAAATTAAATAAGTTGGAAAACCCCTTAAAAGGGGCTAGCAAGTTGTAAAACTACATATGGCCTATCTTCAGAATAGGTAATCACAGGTAGTGCATTGGCTGGGCTCTGCCACCCAACACCCACTGCCGATCAGCTGTTTACTGGCCCGGCGTGCTTGTGCACAGAGCTGATTTTTGCAGCAAGCAGACAGCTACGTTCTTACTGCAGTGGACAGGCTTGGTATTGCAGGTAAAGTCTCCATTCATTTCAGTGGGAGCTGTGCCTGCAATACCAAGCCTGGGCACTGCTGTAAGAACAGAGCAGCGGTCTGCTTCTAACAGAAATAGTCTCAGTACACAAATGCACTGGTCCAGGAAACAGCTGATTTGTGGGGGGCTGTAGGCAACAGACCCTGCCCAACTACTGTTGGTGCCCCATCCCCCATCAATAGCTTAGAACACCTTTAACTCCTACGCTTGAGGAGGAGTCCGTCTTACTGATTGCTTCATCAGCGCATCTGCTTACCAATGGCCGCTCTAGGAGTAGCTCCACCAGTGGCAGCTACGGGTAATTACATATGCAGAATGCAGCAACTTACCCCCCCCAGCCCTTGATCCAATGACAAGAAAGGCATCATCACTAACACTTCTATCATGTCCTTGCCTACATATAGGTCGACTTCTCAGTAAAGCACAAGCTGCGGAGACCTCGCCTGTACCCCACAAGGTCCAACAATCACATTAGTAATACAGTTAGATCACATTTGTTACATTTGTCCTTTTGCTCAATTATTTCCCTTTACACACAAAAACATACAAAATGTGGAACAAAAACATAGAAAAAAAAAACCTAAGCCGCAGACATCGGCGCACGTCACGTGCTTCCTCGCTCACTAGTTGGGTGGATGAAGATATCAAAATACCAAGTTTAGTCCGTAGCCCACGACATTCATCGGAATCTTTGATCAAACCGCGTCAGTATAGGAGGGCGTGCCTACTGTCCGCCCGCAGCGTAACCAATTGTTCAGAAAGCCTCTTCTGTTCTAAGCGCAGCCCCTTTTGTTCGTTACAAAGTCCCACCAGACCACTAAGAATGGCGCGTAAGCGAGCTTACCAAAAGGGAAGGATGAAGGGGTTAAAAAGAGGCACTTTAGACTGGCTGGTGTTTTCTTTGTTTTTTTTTTTTGTTTTTTTTTATTCCTTTCCTGCTGCAAAACTGGTGGTCAGCCTCAGCAGCGGGAAGCGGGCTCATCCCTCGCTAGTCTGTGTTGGGTGCACGACACTAGGTGGACACTAGGTGGTAGTGTTGCACAGAATACCACTGCAGGGCAGGTAGGCACTATGGCAGTGAAAATTCAGTTTTCCCAAAGGCGTGCCAACTTTATCTGCTACGACATCAGGATTGGCTTCTGTCGAACTTCCAAAATATCTACGGGGGAAAAAAAAAAAAAAGTTAAAATTTGACTGTTTTTTCTTTTCAATTCTGCATTTCAGGATCAGCAGCAGGAAGCCACAAGGACACATCATCAGGAGCGGGGTAGTGGGGTGGCTTGATAGAGTGCCTGTCAGCACACAGTATGGTGTAATGCTATGGCATCACATCATACTGCAGGAGCCATCAAAGCACCGCAAGTTGTGGTCCACCAGGGGGGCTAAAGTAGCCTGTAAAAGTTAGTTTTAAAAAGTTTTATTAAAAAAAAAAGGCAATATAAGTTTTTAAAAAACCCTTTAGCATATCTATAATAAAATCAAAATAATAAAACGAAACACACATTTGGTATCGCTGCATCCTTCAGGCCAGGGGCACACGGGGCGGAGCTGCTGGGCAGACTTTCTGCACAGAAATTCCACAGGCAATTTTTATCCCGTGATAAAGCAAGCAGAGGACGAGATTTACCAGGCTGCATGCGGCGCGGCCAGGCCGCGATGACACCGACATACCACAGATAGGTCACTGTAGTGTGTGGGAAAAACTCCTTTAACCCCTGGGTGACATCCAACATTCATGTATGCCAGATGTGGGCGGGACCAAGCGGCTCCATGTGTGGCCATATTGGACAGATGACAGCGTTCAGGTTGATGGTGCCCATTAACCATTTGATTGCTAAAGTCAATTATGCCTGCGGGATTTGAATGGCCCAATTGGCTTCCTGAAGTCCCGCACAGTCCCTCGTGATGAAGTCAAGGGGGGGCAATTTATGGCGGTCAGAAGAGGTCAACAGAAAACTTTTTAAAAGTAGTGCAACAAACTGTATTTGCCGTAATCGGACGGGTTTTGTTTCTCTCTCATTTCACCCACTTAGGGATCTTTACATGGTATATTAAATAGCATCGCCCCACAATGCCACCTCGCCCCACAATGCCACCTCGCCCCTCAGAGCCCCGCTGATGCGAAAAGAAAAAAACGGTTAGGATTTTTTTTTCAGAATTGAGGAGGAGAAACTAGAATGAAGAACGAACAATGTCCAATGCTGAAAGAGTTAAAGAGGGTCGTCCAGGGTTAGAACAAAACAGAAAAAACATGGCCGCCCCGAGTGCCCCAGCGGTCCACGAGTTGTGGCGGTACTCCAGCTTCCGTTCCATTGAAGTGAGAGGAGCCAAGCTGTAACACCGCACACAACCGCGGGCTGTGGGGACGTTTACACGGGCAGACAGTCACCCAATCAAGCAATTACGGGCAATCATCTGTATAAAGATGGAACCCGACAGCAATAATGGTCTCTCAGCTCACCTAAAACCCAAGCGACTGTCGGCCTGTGTGAACAGGCAGCATTCATCTATGGAGGACTGCCTGAGTACTCTGAGATCTGACGCGCTCCGTCTCCATTCAGTGAGCATCATTGGTCCTGTGTGAAAGCACCGGAGCGATGACCTCTGGGACAACCAGCACCCAACAGTCGGCCCATGTAGAAGTACCCTACAAAGTGCTGTGACTGCAGTAGCCAATCGCCGGCTGCAGCATGTCAGGATATGCTGCTGCAGCCAGTAAGCAGCTGCTGCAGCCAGGCGTACGTATCTGACGTGCCAATGCGAGCAAGACAAGTCTGGAATCATTTACAGGGGCACGGAATATAAAGTGGGATATTCACAGAGTGCAATACTGGACTCACCTGACAAGATGCGCTGCAGTGGCAAAGTGACGTAGGTCAGGTGTGCATAGAGTAGGAAGTTCTCATCAGTTCTGTTCAGTTTGAGCCACGATCCCACCAACGATCTCCCCGTCCCAGAGAGCGAGCGCGACCTCAAGGTGGTGGCATTGTGAATATCTGCCGATAAAGTCACAAGAAGTTCATATAAAGCAGCTTTAGGGAACCAGTAGGAGATAAGAGCAGCTGTATAACTGTGTGCAGTGAGCTCCCCCTAGTGGTGACTGTAGGCAGCCAGAAGTTTATCACCGATCTCCCAATATGCAGGGGATTTGGAACTTTGTATCAGAAAAATAGAGTGCTGACTGCTATAAAGACACACAAAACAGACCCTTTACTAGACCCCCGGCCCGCTCACAATTGGAGCTTCCCCGCATTGAAATTCTCCCTGTGACCCCGGACTGCAGCATAAAGGGAAGTGACAAGTTTTCCGGGATCAGTGTGAATCCACATTAGATAGGAAAATCCAGCGATCGGAGTGACTTCCCACGAGGCCGGTCATGGGGCTAGACTAGCCGGGGCGGGATGTCACTGCCAGAAGCAGCCAAATACAACATGGGGGCTCCGGGCAACGTGTCCGAACGCACAACTCGCCGTTCCTGAGCACGGATGGTATAACAGAGGGCGACCGATTCCAGAAACAGAAAGACCAGACTCTAGTTAATAAAAGAGCGCAAAACTTGTATCACTGAGCAGCGGAAAAACATCTCCTGGTCAGATGGAGCCACATTACTGTTGCTGATGGGAGTCAGAATTTGGCGCAAGCAGCATGAATCGCTGAGCCCTTCCTGTCAGCCAGTCAGAACATGTCAGCACCGCCATCTAATCTGCTGCAACTACAGGAAGCTTCCTGTCCGCAGGGGCCGATATTCCTGCAGAACCATTTCACCACTGAGTGGGATCTACACAACAACAAATAGCTGCGGTTCTGAAGGCCGAAGGAGTCCAACGCCCTACTAGATGGGGGTCTCTAATAAAGTGGCCAGTGTGGGTTATTACACTAATTGGGAACCTAATTAGATGTTAGCAGAAACACGAGGTTTACGTAACATCTTCAAAATGAGTTAAAGGGGTTGTACCAAGATTACACGTTCTCCTCGATCCACAGGATCTCCACAGGACAGGGTATAATCTGCTAATCTGTGGGGGTCTCACAGCGGAGACCCCTGGTGATCACAAGAGCAGGAGCCCCGTGTCCCCCATCCTCCTCACTGTGGGGCTTCTGTTGGAGGAGAATGAATGGAGCCCCACTAGCACGCCATTCACTTTCAGTGGGACCGCAGAGGTCGCGGAGCCGCAGCCACTCGGGGATCTCCATCAGCCTCAATGAACTGAACACCGATCTTCACGCCTCCCAGCGCTGCAATCAGGGTGATGTCACTGCGGAGGGAGGAGACAGTGACAGGAAGGCGGGACGGGAGTACTGATCCCAAGATCAGCAGGGGTCTCCGCACCGAGATCCCACCGATCAGCAAGCATCCCCGATCCTGTGGATATCGTGTGGACGGGGAGAACGTCTAAACACATGTAAAGGGTTGTACCAAGATACAAGTCTAATGAGCCGCTCCTCGTCTACCCCCCCCCTCATACCTCCCCCGTCATCGCTGTCCCGGAAGAACTCCTCGCTGTCATTGGCCGAGTGCGACTTCTTCATCTCAGCGATTCGGTTTCTCGGTACTTTCCTTTTCAGGGATGGAGAAAAGAAGGAAGGGCGGTTGTTGCGCTCCGGCGTGGGCGGCGTGCTGAAGGATGTGACCTGCCGGGGAAATTCAGACATGGAGACAGAAAATCAGCAAATGTAGTAAAAAGAAACGGAAATCAAAGCGAAGAAAAGGAATAGAAGAAAAACTAAGGATTCTATGGGACTTAAACAGAATCGGTGGGCATCCAACTCCCAGCCGCTGTTTGAAGGGGTGACAGTCCTGAGAAGAGTCCTACGTCACATCCTAAGCATGGGACGCCACGCTCATCGGTCACATGGCCCGTGTGCAACCTCGTCCATCCAAGTGAGCTGCAATACCAGACACCACCACTACAGAACGTACAGCGCTGTGCCTGGTATGTAGTGAAGGCACCACAGCGATCACACCAATGCTATGGACTCTTCAAACAGCGGAGGATCAGAAGAGTGGCGGGACTCAACCACCAGCGATCTGCTACTGCCTTATCCCGAGGATAGGACATCCATACTTTAGACAACCTCTTTAGGCTAGGGTTACATTGGTGACTATTAGCCACGAGCAAAAGTCATTATGTAGTTCTGCAACTTCGCACATTCATTGAGGTCAATGGGGGTCGTGGTGAGAGTCAAAGGTTGCCACAACCACGGATAGCAGGTCGCAAAAAATCCACTGAGGTTTAGATTTTTTGTGGCCTGTGATTGTGGCAACCTGTGACTCGTACCACGACCCCCACGGACCTGAATGCGAGTGCGAGGTTTGGTCGCCCGACCATTGTAGGGGTCAATAGTTGACTTACCACCTAACCACAGGATAGGGATCACGCCTGATCAGTGGGCCTCACCGCTGTAACCCCCACTGATCCCAGTAATGGGGGTCCCGTGCCCGCTCTCCTGCCCACTGTGGGCTCGCTGCACCCAGCGCGGTGGCATGAAGTCACGCTTGTGCATGAGCGGCGTGGCACCATTCATGGCTGAGCACTCGGCTATCTCCGGTGGTCCCATTGAAGATGCACAACCACGGCTCCATTCAGTCTCCTCCTCACAGCAGGGGGTGTAATGAGTGGAGTAGACACAGGACCCCGGTTCTCAGGATGGGCGGGGTCTTCAGTGGTAAGACCCCCACCGATCAGACTTTTTATGGATAGGTTGTACAATTTTGTTATGACCCCTTTATTCTCTGAATAATTCCCTCTTCTAATATACTTTGTGTTTTCAGGAGCTCTGCTTGCCGTCAGTGAATGCAAGCCTCCTTTATAACAATCATGGCTAAAACCTGCCGGCCTCGTCTCGCTCACAGCTGACGGTTGGGGCATGTAAGCCCGAGACACATTCAGGAAGCCCCAAACTGTCGGCCTATTTTATACTAATTGCTATAAACTCCGCCTCCCTGCGACAAAGCGGACGGTTAGTAGAGACGGTCGTCCTCACCCGCTCGTGCAGGGGAGACCCGGGGCTGGAATCCTCCTCCGTGCCGTATGGGGACGTGTCTCCGGTGGACACTCTGCTCACAGCCATCTCCGCGTGGCCCTTCCCTTGTGGCCCCTTCATCCGCACAAACTCCATGTTGTTGTATTTGTAGAAGCCGAACGACATCTTCTGGGCCATCTTGGCCGCCACGCTGACCTGCGCCAAAGTAGGCAGAACAGTAACTACTGCAGGAAAATGACGGGGGATTCCACAGGTGGATATAGAGATGTGTAAGCGAGACCCAGAAGGACCGAGCCGCTGCCTTAACCCCTTAAGGGCGCACCCCCCCTCCCCCTTTTTTTTTCTTCACCATTTTCGTTTTTTCCTCCCCGCTTCTGAACAATCATCGCCCTTTCATTCATCCCCGTCGCTGTGAGGGTTGGTTTTTGTTGGTCTGGTTGTATTTTTCAATGTTACCCTATAATGTACTGGAAAAGTTTTTAAAAGTTCTAAGTGGAGGGAAATGGAAAAAGAACAACATTCGGCCATCTTTCGGTGCGTCTTGTTGCTACGGCAACAAACTGCAACACAAACGACCTGATAACTTTATTCTGCAGGTCGGTGCGATTACTACAATTTAAAGGTTTTTTTTTGCTGTACTACTTTTCTTTCTCTGCCGCCATCTTCTGACGGCCCATTTCTTGCAGGACGCCCTGCAGTCGGTGATTGGACCATTTTGGCATACATGCGTTTGGATCGCTTTTTATTGCATTTTTTCTGTCTTTTTTTCCTGACGACGTTCATCGTGCGTTACTTTGATAGATTGGACTTTTACTACTTATTAAAAAAATTAAAAAGTTTAAAAAAAAACTAAAAAAAACTGAAAGACACCTTTTTGACCCATTTATAATAAGTGAATCTAAGTAAAACAAAAATACATACTTTGTATCGCTGCATCCGTAAAACTTTTTAAAAAACTTGTTTCTCCTTTTTTTAGTCCCCACAGGAGCTTGGGATGTCCTGATCGCTCCTGCAGTATGATGGAATGCCAAAGCATCACCTTATGCCGCATCTGAAAACCGCACTGTAACCCTGGAGCTCCTCACGGGAAGGGGGGGGGGGGCATTTAAAGGGTTAACACCTCCGATGAGCACCGTGGCTTACCAGAGCTGTTGCAGGTGAGTGCAGGCTGTAAGGCACACATTGTGTGGAGTGAGATGGCCCGGTGATCTCCCTCCATACATAACTGTAGGCCCGGTAGCGTCGGCTGGCACATTACAGAGAATAACTCTCTAAAGGTTTTGCATATCCAGGTAATCCTGAGCTCGTGGTTCATCACATTTTGTACTTTAAAGTGGTAAAGGTAGACGATCCGATTTGCATGAACTTAAGAAAAGCACTAAAATTGAGGAAAGTGTATAAAATGTGTTGTTTTTTCCCAACTGCAGTATGACAGCTCTGTCCGAGCACAAACCCTGCAGGACGATATCAGAGGTGCATCTCCACTCCTGTATTGTAGAAGCAGGTTGGAAGCATTCTGCACATGTCTGAGCAGTCTAAGCGACTGAGTAAGTTTACACAATCTTTGAGGATTTGGCGTAGGCTTTACATTCCCACTTATAGTTTAGATACATTGTATTCAGGATTCCATTAACCCCTTAGTGACGGAGCTTTTTTGCTTTTTTCCATTTTTGTTTTTTCCTACTCCCTTTTAAAAAATCGTAGCTCCTTTATTTATCCATCGCCGTCGCTGTCTGAGGGCTTGTTGTTTTTTGCGGGACGAGTTGTATTTTTCAATGGTGCAATTTATTGTACCATATAATTTACTGAAAAACATTTAAAAAATTCTTAGCGGAGAGAAATCGAAAAAAACCGACATTCCGCCATCTTTCGGTGCGTCTTGTTTCTACGGCGCACAAACTGCAACAAAAACGACCTGATATTTTTATTCTATGGGTCAGTACGATTACTACAATACCAAACTTGTATAGTATTGTTTTTGCTGTAGTACTTGTATTTTTTTTTTATAAGACACTTAATTTTTTTTCAATTATTTTCTGCGGTCATTTTGTGCGCGCAATAATTTTTTTATTTTTTCATCGACGTCGTTAAGCAAGGGCTCATTTTTTGCGGGATGTCCTGTAGTTTCCGATAGTATTAATTTGGAATACATACGACTTTTTGATCGCTTTTTTATTGCGTTTTTTCTGGGAGACAGGGTAACTAAAAAAGTGCATTTCTGGCATTCTTTATTTTTTTTTTTCCGGACAACGTTCGCCGTGCAGAAAAAATAATGCACTACTTTGATAGATCGGACTTTTACGGACGCGGCGATACCAAATACATATTTTTATTTTATGATTTAGATTTTTTAATAATAGATATGGCAAAAGGGGGTGATTTAAACTTTTATAACTTTTTTTTTTTAACAATTAAAAAAACTTTATTGATTTTTTTTTTTAACTTCACTTTGAAGTCCCCCTGGGGGACTTTAACATGCGATGCTTTGATCGCTCCTGCAGTATGACGTAATGCTATAGCATTACGTCATACTGCTTTTTGACAGGCAGTCTATTAAGCCACCCCACAGGGATGGCTTGATAGGCAGTCTGCTAAGGCAGCCCTGGGGCCATTCATTAGGCCCCCGGCTGCCATGACACCTGCACGGCTCCCCCGATCTCACCGCGGGGGGGTGGGAGGGGGGGGGGGGCGTGCGGGACCCCTGAACAGCGTTCGGGGGATTTAAATGCCTCTGTCAGAATTGACAGCAGCATTTAAAGGGTTAATAGCCGCGATCGGCCGAGCGCGGCTATTGCCCGCGGGTGTCAGCTGTAATAAACAGCTGACGCCCGCGCTGTATGGAGGGAGACAGCGCCGCTACCTCCCTCCATACACGTCCTGCAACAGCAGGACGTAGTTTTACGATAGCCCCGTCACTAAGGGGTTAATTGATGTAATAAACGTGTAGCAGAATTGGTGCGGATCCACAAACGTCTTCACTCCTACATTTGATTGGGTGAAATCAGCGGTGGATCCGCGCCAAAATCTACACCAAATGGGATTCGCACCAAAATCGGCTCCATGTAAACGGACCCTGCACTATGACGGCTGCACTATACAACCACGTCTGCCAACTAGATGGTATAGGCGATTATAGAAGGGGTTAATGCGTGGGCGGGGTTAGGGCCCGTTTACACACAACGATTATCGCTGAAAATTAGTTTAAACGACTGAATTTCAGTGATATTGGTTACATGTAAACGCCGGCGCCGCGCAGTTTTCGTTTGAGTGATGACCTTAAAGGCCCATATAGACACAACGGCTCCACAGCATTCTTGCATCTGGTCTGCGATATATTAATTCTTATGGATTTTTGTGTATAAAATCCGAATTTACCTTTAGAAATGATGAATGACGTGAGGTTTTTATGTCATTTAGATTTCTTAAATTTTTTAAAAAAGGTTTTTGTGTTTTTTGCTCATTTTCTGGTGAATTATTTATATAAAATCAGATCAGTGACGAAGCTAAACCTTACATGTGAATATAATACAGCGGATGAAGCTCTAAAGATGGTCACTAGAGGGCAGCACAATGTAGTTGAGCAGGAAGGTTCCCGACATGAGCCGGTCTGTGCTGCTGTGTAGTGGCTGCTGTAATCGGCATGAAGCCCTTCTCCTCATTCTCACCTCATCACCAGACAAACATTATTGCGTTCCGAGTCTCAGGTTTTCCTCGTATTTACAGCCAGACCGTGTTTTATCAACGCCGTATTATTGTCTCTGTAATAGTGCAACGTATCTCAGAAATGTGACATGATGGAGAGAATCCGATTCTTCCACTAGATTCAGCTCCCCAAATTAGTTGGATCAACCCGTTTCCAAAGCAGATGCAGTTTTTTTCCGATGTGTTGACCGGGGTTCTCGCTCTATAGCCATCTTTTGACAGATAATCTCTGTGTGTAAATGGGACAGCTTTCAGTTTTCTGCCGAATGATGGATTTCCATTCAGCATGAAATCAGTTGTTTGGTAGAACAGCTGATAAGACGGACCGCACGCTGTGCTCTGCCCCGGGTGCACTGATTACATTGTCTCAGCTGTCAGCCTCGCAGGGAGAACAAAGGGAATGTATTCAGAGAACAGCTGGTGGTCTGTTCTCTGAATACAGCTACTGGTGGCTTACATACTACTAATTGGTACTAATAGGCAGTAGTACAAAGTTGTAGTTTTATGCAAAACGATTGCTCAAAAGCCATCTTTTGAGTGATCATCTTTGTGTCTAAATGCACCCCAAGGGCTCTTTCACACGAGCATATATACCAGCCCACCGTTTTCACGGTCAGCCGGTTGACGCTGTGGTCTGACGCATTGGATGCCAATGCATCAGATCACATGGCCGTATTCCAGCGATGTAAAAGAGCCCAGTCAATATAGCACCGGGCGTTTTTTACGCCAGGCCCAAAAGATAGTCCTAGAACTATCTTTCGGGCCGCAGTACATCAGCCGCTGCATGGGCTCCTATGGGAGTCAATGACAGCGGCCGGAGAAGGGAGGGAGTTTAGCAGCGTGACTGCTTAACTCCCTCTTCTCTCCTCCCCTCTGGCTGATTGCAATAGGAGGGGACAGGACCTGGGTGGAGCTAAGCGCCGCCCCATCTTGCCTCCTCCCATTGCTAGCTGCGGACAGGGCCGCAGCTAAGCTCCAGTTTCCTCACTGCAGCCAGCAATGGGAGAAGGCGGGATGAGGTGGCACTTAGCTCCGCCTGTGTCCCACCCCTTCCCATTGCAATCAGCCGGAGAGGAGGCGAGTCGGTGAGGGAAGAGGAAGAAGCAACGGCATGGCTGTCTCGGCATATATGCGCCGGGGCCCTTGCCATCTAAACGAACGCACAAACATTCACGAGTTACCTGCTCAGATCGAAGCGTATATCGGTCAGCAGTAAACACAGCGGCCAATATACACTCGTGGGAACAAAGCCTAAGGTTTGACAGACCGCAGGCTGTTATCTCCGCGGGGAGCCGGCAGATAACATTGTATTCTGCTGGCACCCATTACAAGAAGAATGCATGATCAATCACATGCTGGGCTCTGCAAACAGCTCCTGGAGGCCTTTTTACATGCAAATGAAAATGATAAAGTGTTAATGCACATCAGTGGCCATTAACACTTTATGTAAAAAGATCTCTAAAAAAGTTTTAATCATTTGAAAGATTATCTTTGTGTGTAAATGTGCTGAGAAAGTTTGTAGTATAGAAACGATCCTGTCCAACGCCGTGATTGGTTCAGGTCCCGATGACATCATCAGCGACAGCCAATCATGTCCCAATGACGGCACCCAAATAGGCTGTTCTGGGCGCTTTACCCATTTTTATGGGTTGTGAAAGAGTTAACTGTTAGCCCCTCCTTATATAAAAAAAAATAAAATCAGAGACCTACACACTCCATTTATATAAAATGTTGGAACCCCTAAATTATGAACCAGAGCAAAGAAACTGCAGAAAGCTTATTCCACCATAGGGAAATTAACATAAGCATGTACAGGGTTACCCATTTTTTGTACTGGGCACTATGTAATACCACATGTCCCCAGCAGTGGCCGCTGCAACTTCATTCTAAATGTGTTATCCAACTGAGACAACCCCTTTAATGCGGTCTTCCCCCCCAAAAAATCCACCCGTCAATGAGTTGTCTGGTATTGGAGCTCAGCCCTATTGAAGCGAATGAGGCTGAGCCGTAATGCCACATACAACCTATGGCCAGCTGGGGGCGCTGTTTTTTGGAAGAACGCAGCCACGTTTTTGTTTTTAAATCTTAGAAAACTCCTTTAAATGTATTGGAACCGGCAGTGAATGAGCCCCTCTACTAGTCGTGGCTACAAAGATGCCACGAGTTACAAATCCCCTACTTACCCGGTTGTCATAGACCTTCTTCAGAGCCTCGTATCGGATGGACCCCTGGAATATGACTCCCTGAAATGTGTTCGTCTTGTCACTGGCCACCAGCTCGACGCAAACCATCTCCCCCTCGCCGACAGTCATGTCACTGAACACCTGGAATACAAAAGGTCAATGCTCTGCAAAACAGGAAGCCGTACAGGACACGACATATATAGGATATACACTGAGGGCCACTTTATTAGAGACACCGACCCCTTCACAATTGGGGCTTCCCTGTAAGGGAGAGAGACCCGCGACTCCCAGAGTGCAGCTTAAAGTCATGTGACAAGTTTTCCAGCGATCCAAGTGACTTTCAATCAGGCCCAGTCATTGGTTCTAGACTAGCCGGGGCTGGGATGTCACCGCCGACCGCGTGGGGTTTCTTCATGTAAACGGTGGTGTGAAGAGCATACAGAGGGGGTTATGATTGAGGAAAAACATCCAGCAAAAGGGGATCCTGTGGGTGGAAACAACTCATCACCGAAAGGGGTCAGAGGAGGATGTCAGGAATCGTTCTGAGGAACAGGCTGCACAGTCAAGGAAAGTGCAGCCAGATACAACGATGGTGCTCCAACCAACGTACAACTCAGGCTACAGCAGCAGACGAGCGGCTCGATCGCCATTAAGAGAAACAGAAAGACGAGACTCCAGCAGGCAAAGGTGTGCCACAACCAGATCACTGAGCAGCGGAGAAACATCTCCTGTCAGATGGAGCCAGATTACTGCTGCTGATGGGAGGGCAGAATTTGTCGCAAGCAGCATGAATCGCTGACCCCTTCCTGTCAACCGGTCAGAACATGTCAGCACCGCCAGCTAATCTGCAGCAAGAAGCTTCCTGTCCGCAGGGGCCGATAATCCTGCAGAACCATTTCATCATCTAGTTGGATCTATGCCACGATGAACAGATCTGAAGGCGAAAGAAGGTCCAATGCTACTAGATGGGGGTCTCTAATAAAGGGGCCATTCAGTGCACAACGTGGCGTTTTCAGCCATCATTACCTCCTCAAAGTTGTCAATCATGAAGAAGATATTGGGGTAACTGATCTTCGACTCTTCCCCCTTACTGTCCATGGGGTGTTTGCTTGGAGAAGCGAAAACTTGCTGAAAGAACAGTCACATCTATTATACCGGCAACACAAAGTTACAGAAAACACAAGTACAGGTCTACAGAGCGGGGGACAAGTCCTAGGATGTAGCAGAGCCGACTTATTGAGATGCATGATAAGATTATAATGCACTGGGCCTAGCCGCAGTCCCATGTAAAAGTGCAGATAAAACAATAGGATACCATTTCACAAACTCGGCTCTGCTAGATCTGTACAGAGACAAACACTGAAGTCCTTACGGACCACTATACATATTTATGCTCGACGCACCTGGGATTTCTTCTTATGTATGTGGATGTCGCCGGCCTCCGAACGCGTGCACACCGCACAGGTCACCATGTAGTCCAGCTGCGGAGAGAGGGACCATTTACAACACTGCATACACAACCATCATACCTTCACCCCCCTCTTGTATATCTACAGAGCTGGACGGGTGGGCAGTAAAGCATCTGTTCATAAACTGCAGTGGAATACATTGTAATCTACTGTGCTGCCTGAGCCAAGATAAGCAGCTGTCACACAGTAACAAAGTGACTGACTGAGAAGTGGGAGCTAGTGAGAACACTGCTGTAAAGTGTAACCTCGTGCTGTAAAGTGAGAACGGGGAACTAGTTCCATTGGGGATTACCCAAACTAATTGATATACTCCGGCATGTCATGGGGCAGTAACTAATATTGCGTAGTACCCCCTTCAGCCCGAAGTAGTGCATGGATTCCACAAGTAGACAGAAGATGTCCAGAGGAATGTTGAGCCGCCTGGACGCCCCCCACATCTCTGGTATCTGTAGGTGCGGGATCTCGGGTGTTAATGGACCTCTTCATCACATCCCATATATTGGATGCATGTTGGGTGAACAAGCCGACCGCACCGTTCATAGGAACTCTCCAGAATGCCCCTTAAACCAATTCTGGACAATGTAGTCCCAATGGCACAATGTATCATCCAGCTGAAACATCCCATCATTGTGGGGTACATGAAGTCCATGAAGGGCTGCAAATGGTCCCCGAGCAGTGACACTTAGCCAGCACCGGTCAATGATGAGCTTAGACGGACCACTGAACCCAACCCATGAGAGCCCCACACTGGTATGGAACCATCACCAGCCTGCACAGTGCCTTACAGACAACTGGTGTCCACGGCTTCATGGGGTCTGCACCACAGATGAACCTACCATCAGCCCGAAACAATTAGTACTGGGACCCATTGGATCACACCGCATGTTGCCAATCCTCCACGGTCCAGAAAGCAACCCATGATCCCAGGTGAGGCGCTGTATTTGGTGTCGTGGTGATAACAAAAGGCCCTCTGGTGGGTCTTCTGCTCCCATATCCCAAGCTATAGAACGCAGCGCTGACCTGCAGGATATACATGAGGGGCTGCAGCCAATCAGAGGCTGCAGTGCCACAGTCGGCACGCCAGTATCAACACTCATATCCTGACCACCATGATGCCAGCAGTTTGGGGACATGATGCTGTGGCCTCTGATTGGAAGCATGCCACCACAGCAGCCACCCAGCCAGTCTACCCAGAAACCACCACTGATGTCAGCTCCGGTTGTCAGCTGTGTCCAGGGATAACAAAACCCCTTTGATGGATCCCATTGAAGTGGATGTTAAGTTTCTGATCCATGAGGTATATTTAATAGGCACTTGAGGTGCCAGTCAGCTGCTCATGCCCCCCTTTATGGTAGTAAACACATACATGCTCAGCTAACCCCGCGAGTAAGCTTATGGCAGACAACAAGCCTTCAACCAACAGCTATTATGTATGGGCAGCTTTAATTTTTGGGCTTTCATAAGTTAAGGTATCATCTGCACCCCATATACATCCCCTCCAGCCTCTGATCAAGCGGCCGAATGATTACGCACCTTCTATGTAAATCAGGAAGCCCGAGCCAGTGGTGGGACTTATGCAAGACTTCTTCAGGCCATGTAGACTCAATGCTTCTAGATGACCAAGAGGTCTCAGCTTCTTTTATTTATACAGAGGGCACATGAAGTTTTTGGTGCCCCTATTGCAGCACAAGGTGCGCCCACCAACTTGTCTTTAATAGGACAATTTTTCGGGCCCTGAAGCTCCATTGGTAAACGTTTGCAGATCACTCAAGTCCATAAACAATGATCAATTACAGACCTTCTGCAATATAAGATTCAAGTAGACGCTCTCCTCCCAGTCTATATCGGGGTCTCCGAGGCCGGGGAGCTTCTTAGAGTCCTTCCGATAGACTTCAACATCCACCTGCTGAGATCAACAGAATGTTAGGGTGAACCTGCTGAAAATGGAACATCCATCCGATAAATCTGTCCTCCAATGAGGTTGTCGAGCCGATCCTCCACCCATAGGATGTAGAGGATCATTTTTCAATCTGATCCTTTAGTCTTCCTAAGACACAAGTGACGCCAGTGCCATCTGGTAGGTTGTCTCATCCGGTGGGTTGTCTCATCCTACTTCATAACACAACCCAGAAGGTTTCTTCTGGACATTGCCAGCTCATTCAGTCAACCATCTCCCAAAACGTCACCAGGATAAGCGGCCACAAGACACCTCCCCCCGATTTGGGGAAACTATAGGCTTAAGCAGGTTAAAATCTAAAAATCTGTCCTCTGTGCATTTACCCCTAAAGCGGGCATCAGGGCGCGGCCTACTGGTTACCGTAGCCATGAGATTGGCAGGATTTACCAATTACTCGATGGCCAAATTAAAGGTGATGATACCAATTAGATGCTCTCGGCAGGACTAGCCAGCTATCTAACCTGTATGGAGGTTTCCTGGAAAATATTTGTATCAGTGGAACAGCCCGGGGCCTCTTTAACCATAGAGCGAATGGTGCATCTGTATGAGGCCCACCGGTAACGCCAGGGCCCCTGCAGCGGTACGATTTTTCACTAACCGCATCCGTAGGGCGTGGATACAGTTGAAGACTATTGAGCTGCACCAAAAATACTACCACATCAAATACTCACACCTGGAGTACCTGCCGGCTCCAGACCTGCAGCGTCCACTCAGTTTCAGGTCCAGCAGTCACATGCTCATCCAGGCGTGTGCCACAGTGGCCAATCACTGGTCTTCGTAACATTGAGACCAGTGATTGGCCACAGCAGTCACATGCTTAGACGGGCACTAACAGCTGGACCCAGAAGTGAGTGGAGACCGAGGGGGAGTGCAGCCGGCGAGTAAGCGAGCGCGTCTGTTTATTAATTTGTACGTTTCCAAAAACAAGAAAAGTGATGCAAAAAGAACAAAAAATGCCTAATGGAGCTCTGTCAATGAAATTAAAAAAATAAAAAGGTTTTTACTGTGCAAGAGTGGAAAAACATTAAAATACATTTTTTTTTAATCCTATCGACCCGCAGGGGCAAAAACGGGCAAAGCCGATGTGTTTTTTTTTCTCCCTGCCAAAAAAGGAGTATAAAAAAAAAAAAAAAAAGTTACCCAATACATTCTATGTTCCAAAAACATGGTGCCAATAAAAACTACGGCTCACCATGCGAAAAACAAGCCCTTAGATGGCCGTGTGGACAGAAAATGTAAAGAAAGAGAGAAAAAAAAGTTATGGGTTTTGAAAAGAGGAGAGGAAAATACTCCAAAAAATGGTTCCGTCCGGTAAGAGCAGCGAGACGGCAGAACTGTCCGGAGGACGTGGCAATCGGGAATTCAATAAAAGACTACAAGAGGGTCGGGACGTCCATCTTGAGCGCTATGATATTACATGTTACATCACTGATTACTCAGAGGGGTCGGTGATCCGGGAGTTATTTATGTTACCGGGTTGGAATCTAGAAGGAATTTTTTTCCCTTAAGTGAGGAAAACTGGTTTCTACATTATTGTTTTTTTGTGCCTTGCTCTGGATCAACATGTGTCTTTTTTCAGCCTACCATACTACGTTACTATGTTCTTCAGTCCAAAATAGGTCACGCCACTAAGGGCCTAAAGAGACCCAACTTAAGGCACATTAGGCAACAATTATCGCTCAAAAACCATCTTTTGAGTGATAATCGCCGCGTCTAAGCGCGCCCATCGTGCACCATTCGTTAGTCGCTGACTTCAAGCCAGCTTGAAAACAGTCGTTCCTGCTTATCAGACCGCACGCTGAGTTCTCTGCGGGATAGCAGTGACAGCATTCTTTCATTACTATGCCATTAGAGAACAATGGAGCTGAATGCAGATAACAGACCTGCAGGTGTTATCTGCATTCAGCTAAGGATTCATTTGCACGCTAATAAGCTACTAAGTAGCCGAGTAGTTACACCGGCTTTTTTTTTGCCTACACAATGCAAATATAAGGTTTACGATAAAATGTGAAGGTGCCTCTATTAAGTACATTAAGCTGCCCATACAACAGGACGGCTGTCGGACAAGCTGCCATGTGTTTTCAATAAGGCATGGGGCATAAACCACGGCCAGATTCTTTCGACAGCAGCTTATCTCCACTGAACACAAAGGATCAAGCATGTTGAAATTCAGCATGCCCAATCCTTGTTCTTTCTCCCGGCATTTACCATTGCGGGAGTTTTGGGACATAAGGACACACAAACCAATAATGGTCCAATCATGTGAAAACCGACTGAACGCCTAATGTGTATGGGCACCTTTAGACTCAACACATACCGCCGATATCGGATGTGTGCGGCCAGTTGCAGATATCCCTACTTTTCCAGATTTGGTCCATGTTTAGCAGCGCACTTCGCCCCAATGCTATCCTACGTTTTATCTCTGGCATAGAGTCTCCAGCCTGGTCAATTTTCAAGATGAAGCCTCGCCCGCATTCTATGACCTCATTGTCGTTTTTTTCCCTCTCAGTGTTAATCTTCCATATCAGCGGCTTCAGACCGGCTTCTGTTTCTGCAGAGATGTGTCATCCGCAGAACGGAGATTGTTGATGTTTCTGCCACCATTCGGTTTCTCAAGAATGTAGCAAGCAAGTATAGAGCCGCATTCTAGCTCCTTACCAATTCCACATACCACCCACCAAGATGTAACATCTTCATGCCTCGAATGTTCTTGCTCTGTCTCCATGTACTGCACCCCTTCCTGCCCTGCCCATCATTGGGCGTGGCCAGTATGGTTTGCTTTGGGAAGTATCAGAGGAAGAGCTCAATGCTCAAAGAAAAAAAAAATGTTCCTGAATGTTATTGCATGGAGGACAAGTCTTACTAAAACAATCTCAGGGCGGTCGTGTTCGGAATATTATAATGGATGCAGGCGTTAGGGGAGGGGTTTGCACATTTACTCTGCGGGGTATTCCTCTGCTAGTCACCTTTTTTCCTTCGCTGCCATCTGTGTTCACGTAAGAAATCTTCCGCCGCACATAGAACAGCATGTCGTCCTGCCGGGGAGCCCACTTTTCCATAAAATAGGTGGAATACATCCAGGTCCAAAATACAATGCGGTCATCTTTAAAGCAGCCTGAAAAGAATTAAAGGAAAAAAGTATCAGGTCACCGTACAGACTAAAAAACATCGGATATTAAAAACAAACATCGGCTATTAAAAACAAACATCGGCTATTAAAAACATCGGCTATTAAAAACATCGGCTATTAAAAACATCGGCTATTTAAAAAAAAAATTATTTTTTTTCAAACATTAGCACTATAGAGTATTTTTGCTATGTGGGGTAATAGAACTAATACTTTAAAAGTACAGGCCGGAGCCAAGCTGCCGCCATACAGCTCTGCGTTTGTGGTATTTCCACTCGATATTAATGCCCCGTTTCCGGTACTGCAGCCCTCCGCACGGCTTCCTTGTCCTAGATTTCTCCTCCGGTGCACACACCACCCTGATTATTAATTTATCAAACAAGGACAACAGGAAGCAGCAGCGCGATGTAATCAGACCTTACGAAAAGCATGCAGTATTCTGCAGATATTGGGGTCAGGTCTGAGAAGTCACCATCTGATGCCCCATGATGTGCCACTCAGTGCTGGCAAGGTTTGTTAATGTCCCATTGTAATGAGAAGAAAAAAATATATATATTATATTATAAACTAATATGCAGTCTGCCTGTATTCCACTTGTGCAGAAAGCAGGAAGACAGCAGAACAGCTCAGTGGGTACAGCTCCAGGACCAAGTTTAGGCCATCGGAACAGCTCCAGGACCAAGTTTAGGCCATCGGGGCAGCTCCAGGACCAAGTTTAGGCCATCGGGGCAGCTCCAGGACCAAGTTTAGGCCATCGGGGCAGCTCCAGGACCAAGTTTAGGCCATCGGGGCAGCTCCAGGACCAAGTTTAGGCCATCGGGGCAGCTCCAGGACCAAGTTTAGGCCATCGGGGCAGCTCCAGGACCAAGTTTAGGCCATCGGGGCAGCTCCAGGACCAAGTTTAGGCCATCGGGGCAGCTCCAGGACCAAGTTTAGGCCATCGGGGCAGCTCCAGGACCAAGTTTAGGCCATCGGGGCAGCGCCAAGACCAAGTTTAGGCCATTGAGGCAGCGCCAAGACCAAGTTTAGGCCATCAATACAGCGCCAGGACCAAGTTCAGCAGCAGAACTAGGCACTTATGTTGCGGGGGGCGGAGGCGCTGATGGGCTGACAGCATTTTGGAACATCAGTGGATTAGAAAGAGAAGGCTAATTCATGTAGCTCCACAAGACCCCGTCACACAGAGGAACATCCTTTGTCCAGGCAGACCTAAGGGGCAATCTCCTCCAGCCTACAACCCATCTAGTGCCCCACTCCCTAAAGCGGATTGCTGGTGCCCTGTATAACTGCACGGCTCACAAGTAGTCAAGGCCGGCCACGGTCATTTAGTGATGTCCCGTTATGGGATGACATCAGTGAAGAGTTTTTGCAGCAGAAACAAGCGGTCCATGTGCCCGGTCTTATCAGAGAAACCGGCTCAAGGAACATGTACAAAAGTCAAAAGCATGTAACCTAAATGTATAAAGGCTTTCAAGCAACCCAGAGGAAGGAGGGACTAGCACTCATCTCTACCCCCATTCACTGCCAAACTAGTAGATGAACCACACAACAAGGTAAATCAGGGACTACTCACTACACCACTAGGCCTCCAGGCCCAAGAACCCTAGACATTTTTCAGATATTGTTGGTGGCACCTAATGGGTCTACTTTATTGTAAGGATGGGTAAAAATATTCTGGCCATAACCACCAACGGTAAGGCTTCACCTTGTCGAGAGCGTCACAAGAGTAGGAAGTCTTATAGGCCATTTATTGAACAGTGAGTCAATGCCCAACCTTCCAA
Source organism: Eleutherodactylus coqui (assembly GCA_035609135.1). Taxonomy (NCBI): domain Eukaryota; kingdom Metazoa; phylum Chordata; class Amphibia; order Anura; family Eleutherodactylidae; genus Eleutherodactylus; species Eleutherodactylus coqui. The sequence goes on along the minus strand of CM069406.1, from coordinate 4,005,298 downwards.
CTGTGGAGGCATTATTCCATCTCCCACCAGCGTGGCCAGAAGAACGAAGTCCTAAGCATTTTTTCACAGTCTAATATTGGGTCCTGAATCAAATAATTAACAGACTCTGGAAACGGTCCTCCTGGACAGGAAGTGGCTAACTAGTGGGAAGGAAGCAGATAATTACCACTGCAGAGACCTACACAGTAGAGCAGTAGTAATATGTAAACCCAACACCAGCGGTCCGCCATCTTGCAAAAAGATAGCTCTGTCTAATCTTGGTCAACTCTGATGCAATTCGCTGCAGCAGAAATCACCTGCGTTGAGGTTCTAAGAACTTTACAGTACGTTTCAGTGACTTTTTTGTTTAAAAAAGGAGCCCATACAGGTTAGCAGCGAAGATGGACGACTCTAATGTGAATGGGAACCACTCAACTGGCCACCAGCAGATGTTGGGGGGGAAAAGACGGATCACTGATATTGAATTTCCGTGACTTAACCCTTTTGCTCCTTGGGAGGTAAGCCACCGCCAGAGCAGTCTTGCTATGGCTTACCTTCGTAAAAAACACGAATGTACAGCTGAGCTGATTGTGCATGCATACAGGAGAGCCGGGGCAAACAGCTGTTGGCCAATAGTAGTTATGGGGGTCTTTAGGTGAAAATAACCACTTGAAACCATTGGGGAAAAAAGAAAAAAAAAAACGAACAGGGAAAAAACATGTCGAAACTGCAAGAGTGGTTAAGGTGGTCTCGGAAATTTAGTACCATTATTACCAAAAAATGTTTGAACGAACCTAAAAAGTCAGCATGGTGCATAAAAACTGCTTAAACGTAAGGTCGGTTGTCCTTAATGAGGAACTCTGCATATTCCATCCCGAACACATCAGGGTCATAACTTATCTTCTGATCTGCACACTACCTGCTGGTCCCTTTTCCAAGTCTTATTGCCTCTCCGCAGCAAGGGGCTTGTGCAAAAATCTCCATCCAAAATGTTGTCTTCAGGTTTGGGTTAAATTTCCATTCCAAGCGTTAAATGCTCCCAGCAAGTTTTTGAAAACAAGCCCAGTTCTCGGCTCAAGCTTCCACGATCTGCTGCCATTACTTTTAGGCGAAGCATCCACAATCGTCCTTCAAAAGGCCATCAAGCTATTTATACATGTAGAGAGCGTGGACAAGTTCCCGAAAATTAATCACAGGCTTCACATTCCAAAACAAGATGATTAACATGAAATTTCCAATTTGTGTTTAGCCTAGAAATATCATGAGCCTCGGGTTAGTATCGGGAATTCGTGGACCCCATCGAGTCGTGGTCAGGGCCCTCAGGGCGGCCTTCTGTTGTGCCTGGTCTACGACCAGTGGGACAAGGCATAGCAATTTTCTCTACCATCTGGCGAGAATGAAGACGACTACACCATTGCAGCGGGACCCTCAGAACTTTCTTGTCTACAGATAGGGGTTGTAACACATTCACACAACTCAGATTAAAAAAAAAAAAAAGGGGGGGGGGGGGAATTCGTTTTTTGGACAACTTGTGATTTTTCTTTTTGTATGCAGTTTTTGAGATTTTCCATAATTTGGTATTTTTTTCAGGATATTCTTCCCAAGAGTTTGTTCATGCAGGGCAGACAATGGGCAAAATCTGTGTATGGAATTCCAGTGTGAAAAAAGCTAATTTCCGTCTCAAGAAATGAAATGTCACTTTGACACGGAAACACTGGCTGGAATTCGGCATGTGGATTTTGTCTATTGACAGGACAAAACCCGCACACTGAGCCGCTCCAAGACCAGGCAGGATTTTAGAGGAGGAATTCTCCACGGAAAACTCTGCAGTGCACCTAGCACTCTCGGGGTAGGATTGCACGTTGCATTTTGTGGTGCAGATCCACCCCAAAAACCGCATCAAGCTTCCGCACCAGGCGATTAGGATTTTGACACTTTTTTGCCACGGATCTGCAGCAGATTTTACTTTTTTTTTTTAAAGGAGGGGGTGAAGTCTGCTGCAGATCCGTGGCAAACTCCACACCGATAGTGCAGATCGTGCAGATTTTGCCATGTAACTTTGTATGAAAATTCCGCATCATTTGAATGACATGTGGGCGTGTCTAACGGCCGTCTTCAAACCGTGAAAATACTGCTGGCATTCCGCAACGTAAGACCCGCAGCAGTCACACTGGAAAAGAGCAGTGGACAAAATTGCGTCTAAATTGAAGAGGTGAATCCAGAACACAAATACGAGCCTCGATACGACACTGGGTGTGAAGGCGGCCCGACGTGGATTGTGCTGCAGAACTCTGAACAGATCAGCCATGTAAAAAAAAAATAAAAAAAAAACAAAAAAACAAAAAAAACACACACAGCAGGTGATCTGCCCATGTGAACGCACCCTTAACCCCTCAGTAACGGCCGACACACCTTTCTACTGACCTCACTGATGAGCTTTAAACATGAGCATACATCTTTTTACCACGATGGATTGGCTGACTGACAGCCCGGCTCCTGCTCTAACTGCCAGGTACGGAGAAAAGACAGATCTTAGCAATTTAACCCCTTCAATGCCACCATCAATAGAAACTGCAACATGTAGGCAAATAACAATGGAGGGGAGGCTCCGTCACCCATCGGCACCCCACACTGTGATTGCAAGGTACCAATTGGTTCCCATTGTAGCCAGAAGCCTGACAAAGGCCTCCATGTCTGTTATGTAACGCAGCCTATTAGACCCCGCCTCCAGCATCACAAATAGTCCAATAAGAGTTTACTTGCGGTCTTACCATGCACACAACAACCCAGAATTAAAGTATTTTATGTTTTAAAGAGTAACGCCAGAATCTTAATTTTTCTTTTGCTTACCTACTGAAAAACACAAAAAGTAATCCAAAAGTCCCACGTACCTCAAACTGGTACCGAGAAAAACTACAACTCGTCCCGCAAAAAACTAGATCTCACATAACTTGGTGGCTGGAGAACGTTCAGGGTGATAGAATGCGGTGATGCAGGTTCCATTGTTTTTCTCTAAAAACGTGTTTTTAGTGTGCAAAAAGTAGTGAAAATAATATTTCTATAAACTCGGTGCGGCGGTTATCGGGCCGCTCTGATAAGGACGTTACGGTGGCTTTTTACCAAATGGTGAACACCATAAAAACACAACCCAAAAACCATGGTGGAGTCTCCCCCTCAAAAAATGTAATAAATATCCAACAGCTCACTACATGTACCCCGGAGTGGGGCCATTAAAATCTACTATTCATCCCACAAAAAACAAGCCCTCACACAGCTAGGTCAAGATAATGGAAGGGTTAAGCGGCCTTCAGGTTCTGCATGGCGATATCTTAGTATTCCTATTGCTTCCTGTGCAGCGAAGGCCATTCATAAGGTTATCGTGAAGGGGAATACACCATATTTCACCGGAGAAGAGGCGGTGCAGCAGCTGATCGGACACAGGATACGGACCTAAACATTGTAGGCGTTAGTCTTGTTGGCGCACCTGCCTATTTCAACTGGATCCGCCAGGGCTACATCCACAGGGACTACTAGGGTGTCTCCAGATAATCTGTCACATGTAACGGTTGGACAGGTTGGCTGTTGGGCAGATCAGTATTCTCCAAAAGCCTCTGTCCCCTCTCGGCTAGTAAAGCCGGCTATACGACTAGCCCAACGGCCATGTTAGGCTCTATACTTTTGCTCGGAAGTTTTGCAATTTCCCCGTACATTTGTCCATAGGGCTGTGTGCGGGATCGCAACTTACCTCCCCTGAAGTGAATGAGAGCCGGGCCATACCAGACACCACCCACTGGCGCTGTGTTTGGAAGAAAGTAGCCATGCATCTAACACTGGACAGCCCCTCCAAAAACAAACAAAACATTGCAGATGTTTTTGATACTTGGGCTACTGGTCTGAGTGAAAAATCGCATATGTGAATTAACCCGTTCAAAGGAATGGGCTCTTATTCTGTGCGAGTTCTGTCCATCTCGACAGAATTAGGAATTGTCCATGTGTGAATACAACCAGGCTACATACATCGGCTGCGAGTTCGATCCACTGACCACCATTTCACCCAACTTCATGCATGCTTATTTCAATGGAGATAAGCTGTTTCTAAGTCTTCTCTGACAGCGGCTTATCCACCATAGGCACAAGACACCGTAAATATTGAAATCTAACTTGCTTGCACCTTCTACGCCAAGATCTGCTATTGGGAGGCTAAATAGTTGTCCAATCCTGCCGAAATCAAAGGATCTGCCAACTTCTATCCAATGTGTATGGCTAGACTTATTTGGAGAGTTTCCTTACTTGTCATAGCAGCGGTCCCACGGCACGTAAAGAGATGCATCAAGTGGATGTCTACTTCTTACTCGCTACTCTAACTTTGAAATTGGGTTTTACCTTCTCTCTTACAGGGGCCATAACACCAAACTTAAGTCCATGCTCCGGGGCCCCCGGGGATCCGTGTGCCGTACCAATATGTAACACATCCATGTCTTCCTATTTAGGTATTGTTATTTCAATATAGGGACACCAGTAGTTTGCGGTTTTCTTTTTTATTAGTGTTTCTGCACAGAAGGTCCATGGTTGACAAGAATTTGACCAACACAAACCGTAAACATACAACATCACAAGGAAACGGAAATCGAAAGAAAAGTCTTTATTACTGAGCAATACAAAGAAAACTATCAAGCTTTATATATCCATATCCTACTCCTCAGTACGATCCAACATCAGCTGCTACTGGAAACACTGACCACGGAAATCCCAACTAGAGTTTGGTAAAAATTAAAATGTGCAATTCTAGATGCTGAACTTTGAAAAAAACATTTTTGAAAAAAAAAAAAAAAAAAAAAAAAAAAGCTCAGCTTCATCTGATTTAGGAAGTGGAGCTAAATGTTGGAGACCCAAGTCAGTCTCCTTCAGTTTGACAAACCTGAAGCTATGTCTGGTACTACCAAAAAACAAAAAAAAGTCAACCTTGTGGCCAGAAATCCACCAATACTACCATTATGGTCAACAACTAACAGACCTAAAAGTAGTCATGGCATGTATGATATATTAGGTTAGTGTTAGGACAGCTCTCCAATTCTTCTTGAAGTTTGGGCTGTATCCTTCGGTTTACGGCGGGTCTTTGTGTTTTGCCAGTGCTACTTTTTTGCAGATACTCCTTTGATATCAGCATGGTCAGTGATGCTAGAATACTACAACTTTCCACTCAAACATTGGCAACCTAGAAAATATAGACTCCAAATGAGACTTCTTGGATCCCATTTGTAAGTTCTGGTTGGAGACCACAGATTATTTTCACCAGTGGTGAAACCACCTTCTGAACCAACAAGCTTATCAATAGGTTAAACATCAGAAACTGCTGCTCGATCCATGGGGCCTCAGCTTTACTCCATTGTCCAATACTTAAGTATCAACGAGTACCAAAAAGATTGAGATGCAGCCAAATTCCAGCGGTGACACATTATGGAAAATCAGTGAAGTTCCAGAGAAACGAGTTTAACCTATTAGACTCATTTTCAGAAGAAATCTTCATTAAAGCCATCTCCGATACCGGCTCTTATTTGGGGGGTGGAGGGGGTGTAAGTCGCCACCTGACTAGTGAATGATCTTCTGTCCAAATGTTGTTAGTCATCAAAAATGTACCGCGAGTCTATTTTGCAACCGGCTTCTTGGCCAACACTTGGCATGTGGTGGGGGACTCAGGATTTGAAGCGGCCTCGTTGAATATAGGAGATCGAAAACGGAAATCCTCTTAAAAATCATCATCTTCACCTAAATCAACAAAGACTCTTCCCCGATGTAACACCATCTTCCGTATTTTTCTACTTGACAAAGCTAAAGTATCGATAGATGGCACCGTCTGGCTTTGGGTCATGTGATCCTGCAGTGCAGGTAGATTTGCCAAGTTACATTGAATGCCGATAGAAAAATGTCTGGGCCGGACATTGACGGAAATTTTTCGGTGAGTTTTTCCAAAATACGGATCAGTGTTTGTACTGCGATGCATCTGACGGCCGTAATCGGTCAATCTACTCAGAACCTTTGAGGGTTGGGGGAGCCGGACTTTTTTCCTTTTTGCAAATCTAGGCAAGGTGTCTTCAAAGGGAATGATTGTTGAAGAATCGGGTTTTATGTCAACTTCCACAGCGGCTGCATTGACTATATTGCTGGTCCCGAATGCCTGGCTACTGGAGGACATGTCTGGGACGGGAGTTTGTAGTGTTCCGGCATAATTATGCTCTTTGGCGGTTATATCTGCCTCTGTCAAAGTCAAATTTGCCCCTCTTTTTGATCTTTTCAGGGAGGGGCACAGTTCTTCATTATTCATCATGTCTCCCGAGGCTTTCCTCGGAGTGAATAAGGTAGGGACTGCTCCCTTTTTAAGAAAAAACGAGCGTCCTCTAATTTCGTAGCACTCTTTGCCAAAGTGAAGAGAACACATACGGTAACTGCCTCTCGGTGCTTCTGCAATTTTTTTACTGAATTCCTCTAGATTTCCAAAGTCTTGCTTGGTTTGTAGGAGCCACGTCCGCACGTTCTCAACTTCTGGTGGGAAAGCATGAAGAACTGGAGCCGGGTCTTTGGTTTTTGAAGAGGAGGTGCAGCCTTGAACTATACAAGAAGGCATCCTAGAAAGATTGTAACAGTGAGTATGATTGTGAAGTCAGCTTTGGAACAAGACACATTAAAATTAAAGGGGTTGTCCAGGTTCCGACACCGGGCCACATGGTATAGCCCTTCAGTCGTCAGTCCATCACAGGGGGCTGGCTGTTTATCTGAAATCAGTAACTTATCCAGGTCCATTGTCTATCATGCCTGATGCAAAGGGAGAAAAGGGGCCTGGCTTAGTTATTAAAATGAGCCAAACAGCCAACTTCCTGTGATGACATCATAGGAAATACAAGGGCCACACGAGAGGCCGCAGAGAAAAGGAGCAGGTCAGAAGTGACGGTTCCGACATTGCTGGTCCGGGTTAATATTTCCGCTCCCTGGGCAACCCCTTTAAGGGAGATTTGAGGTAAACATACAAAGACATTGTTCTTGGGCTCAGACAAGTTCTCCAGTCCCCCTCAACAGGCCAGGATTTCAGGATCTCCTTAGCTTTTCACAGCCGATATACAGTTTTTATAGTCATTTTGTCCTCAAGTTTCAAGTGTTCTCTTATAAGATATCCTTAAATCATGACATGTTGGTGGGACCTGAAGACTGGAGTTAGGGATCTAAGGGTGGCTTTATATGGGACAAGTATCGACAGAGCGAATGTAAGCGACAGCTCTACAGTCCTGTGGAGGAAACATGAAAATTAAGTGAAAAAAGGGCCGCAGCAGGAAGGGGTTAATTATCGTTTGGAGTAAAGACTAACCTACCTAGGTGCTGCACAAACTGGTAACACACGCTGTTGGGGTGGGAGGAATCGTTCACCTATGGTAGTTCGGTTCAGTATTCCGCAGATCTCCACTACAGATCCATATACTTTGTTACCCAGCCTTCCTGGGATCCTGAAGGGCAGATCAGCCCAGCTATGCAACAATATGGCGGATCTGTCCTGGTTTAAGTAGGAAGATGTGTCATTACAACAATTCTTACCCAGCTTTCCCAGTCTCCTGAGGCCGGTTTCACACGGGTGACCGCGATATCACTGCGAGAATGTCGCATCTTTGTTCCCCCGATTTTTGATCGCTGTCGCTTGCTTTTTTTTTTTTCGCACAAAAGTCAATAGGATTTTCTAATATTAAAATGTATCGCGCGTTCGTGTGTTGTGATGCGATAAAAAAGAGGCTCTATAAGGAAACATGGGAGATTAGAAAAAAAAAACGCAGAAAGACGGAGCGCGGCGGATGGATTTACTTCACTAATGTGAAGGAAACCATTAAAAGTCATCTGTTTTATAATTCCGAGGTTTCTCTCACATCACGCAATTTTTTTGCCTGTATGAAAGCAGCCTGAATATCAAAGCGAACCAGTCCTGCTGCGATGTGAGCGGTGGGGAGTTGGGTGCGGTCACACGTGGCGGATTTTGGTACGAACCTGCAACAAAATCTGAAGCAAGTTTTGTGCTGCAGATCTGACGTGCTTTTGCTGTGGATCTGCGACCAATTCTCCCCTCGCTGCAGATTCATAGGAGATTCCACCAACGGAGGGTTTTACTAAAAGTTGGTTCATTATTAGAAAAAAAATAAGCTGATGGGAAAACAAAATCCAAACCTACCTGGCATCGCCGCGTCCGTAAAAGTCTGATCTACCAAAGTAACGCATTATTTATCCTTCACGGTGAACACTGGGGCTGCAGGTTTCTTGGTCACCCCGTCCCCAAGAGGAAAATGTAACAAAGTGATCCGAAGCCGCGTGTTCTGCAGAATGGGAGCAATTGAAACTACGGGGCGCCACGCAAAAAACGGGCCCGCGCACAACTAGGTCAACGGGGGGAGAACGTAAGGAGGAAAAACTGAAAAAGGGGAAAGGAAAAAAAGGGTCTGTGTCATTAAGGGGTAAAATGGGGTTTCCGGCACCAAACTATTTATCCTCCTCAGGAAATGTCATCGGTATCAGACTGGTGGTGGTGGTGGTGGTGGTGGGGGGGGGGTCCGGTACTTCGGAGAGCAGCTCAAGTGCATGGGACTGAGCTGCGATACCAGGTGTGCCAATATACAACGTCCAGCGCTGTGCCACTCATGGACTGCAGTGGCTGTTATTGTAGCTGATCAGCGGCGGTCTCCCACTGATCACGTACTGATCGCCTCTCCTGCTCAATTAGCAACAGTTTAGCCTTACAGAACTCCTCTAAAAGGGCGACTCCATCTTTCCATCCCTGCCCCCTCCTCTAGCTGCCCACAACACTCCGGGGGTCTCACTCACACCATGCTGCCTTCTGCCCCATACTTGGCACGCTCCATCTGCAGGTCTAGTTTACTTCCTGCTTTCTCTTCCTCTATGCCAGCAATCCCATAATGCATCAGCACAACATCACATGACCATCTGGGGGAGGGGAGGAGGGCACTGCAATTCTCATTACCTTCTAAGTAAGCTGCAGCCAATAAGTACACAGTCCTGGGGGGAGCTGTGATGGGAGCCTATGATCATCAGTAGAAGTTTCCGTCCCCCCCTCCCTGTGAAGTGTGGGTGGAACAGTCCAAGTCTCTGCTGGACAACAGAGACAACTACCAAACTAAGAGCACCTGACCCCCCTGTAGAGCCTCCACTGATCACCCCCCCCCAACGTGGATTTATTTTGGGGTCCACAGCGTAATCAATAGGAATGTTTGCACCCTTCCAGATTTATGTTCAGAGATTGTGCGCACAATGTAAGAGATCACACGGAGACAAGACTGGGGGTAGGAAGACCCCTTTAACAGTGACTAGAGGTCAGGAATGCTGTGTCTAGGAAAGCTGGGTGGCAGCCTCCGTGATGGAGAGTGTACTGCCCCTATATAATCCACAGTTTACAATGTATATAGTACCAGGGCAGCAGGTCAGGGTCCTGGGCAAGCTGGGTGGCCAGTCCGCCCAGATATATTGAAGAATCTATCACCAGCATGCATTATTCAGACAGGCAACTGCGATCCGTCAAAAATATGTAATTTGCATCAATTTTTCACGCACGTAAGAGAAGTCTCTCATAGGGGGCGCTCACACACCGCCTCTAAACATCGTACCAAAATCTGCGTCTTTCTGACATGGCTTTTGGCACGGATCTGCAAACAGAACTTGTCCTGAGATTCTCATGCCGGCGCGGTGCGTCGTGGATCTCGCAGGAACACGAACCCCGTTCTTTGGGGGGGGGGGGGGGTTGGGGGAGAACCCCACTAAGTTCTATCTTTACACTTTCGCTGCTTCACAGAAGTGTTGGGAGGGGTTTTAAAAAGAGACACGGCCTCTCGAGCACAAGAAGGATGGGGTTCATATCTGTGCGCCCCACAATGCACAGGCTCACGCGGTTTTCTCAGGGGTGCGCACGCCACCCAAGTGTTCCGGCTCTGCACTTCTTGGTTCTCTTATTTATTAGTGGTCTCCATGGTTACAGACCCGCGTTCGTTAACATGTTGCATCACCGAGCGCAATCTGTCTGTTTTCCACAACAACTGATTGGCGCGCTGACAGCGCAAGAACTGGAGGGGGCGCCGTATCTGCTGATGGCGTCAAAATCCGCAACCGTGATGATTCAGAGCGGGATGTGTCGTGGGAGTCTCCGCCGCAGACATTCCGCAGCATTTCTGCCTCGTGTGAACAGATCCTCGAACTACAAAAATGTGCAATTCAGCAGCCTGGGAAAGCTGGGTCACAACCTCCGTGGAGATGTATAGGAGGCCGCACTTGGTACAGGGGGTGGACAAAAATATGGAAACACCATACGAAACGCATGCCTTATTGGAAGAGGATTTACAACCCCACATAGTTAAGTGATATGACAGATGCTGCCGGGCAGAAGGGAACATCTGCCCAGCAACAAAGTTCCATTGGTCCAGGGTTTGAGCCACTCAGCTGCTCTTACCACCCAGAGTAGGGCAAGAGGTGAAGTAAACACAAATTTGGCGGGAAAGCTCTCAGCAGGGGTCAAAAGGGCAGCTCAGTGCTAATGAGTAAAACCCTATGCATTTCATACAGCGTTTCCATAATTCTGCCCACCCCCTATAGATTCTGTACATATATATACAGCATCAGTACATATTCCACTTGCCCAGCTTGCTCTTCACCATATGTTGCTAGTTACTACCCAGCTGTTCAAAGCACCCAAACGGCAAATGGGTCTGTGTAGGGATATAGGAAAGGGAATTATCATGGCATAATAGGAATATCTGCCTTTCTTGGGAAAGCTGGGTAACAGACATGGAGTAGTGGGGAAGATCAAAGCAGGCAAGTAGTAGAGACGCTATATAATATGTAGGCGCTATACAAATCAAGATTATATATTAGTAGAACTGCAAGAGAGGCCAGAACCGGCTGTCTACACGCTGCCGCCATGATGCTCCAATATAGGGCCAGTCAAAAGTATGGAAACACATGTAAAACGACAACGGTCTGGCAGACGGTGATTTTATATTCAAGCTGTGGGAAACCCGATTGTAATGCCACCATCTTGGATTCAACCAATTTTTCCACTGGGAAGGTAGATGTGCGCTGTATCAGACCGGCAGAGAATGTCACATGGTGTGCGCCATTTTACATCATCGTATTCGCTCTCAGGATAAGACAGCAATAGCTCTTCATTACAGGCGAGGCGAGTAATGGCGAACGTGTGGCGATCGCCGTCAGGTGAGCGGAGCGCACAGGTCATCGCCGCTGACGCTTCATCAACTAATAGTTTTTAGTCGCCAAGATCTTGGATCATCAGCGACAGAAGCAGATTCTCAGAATTTGGAAAGCGGTTTGGCAGCTGCACCGCGATATGGCGCCTGCCAACGGGCGTTCACCACAACATTGGTAGAGTATCGCCCCAGAAAAACAGTCCGAAATAACAAACATCTAACCTCCCGTTGGAAAAATTATAGCCGTGTGCAAGATGGCGGTCATATTGGTGATCTGGCCCCACTGGTTCCCTGCCGGACTGGATCGCGGTCTGTATTCACCAAAAATCATTTTATGTAGGAATCTTCAGACAGCCTGTATACTGTATTATTTGTCAAAAACAATCCGCCCCAGAAGAAGCTGTCGTGTTGCTGCAGACCCCGGCCTGAGGCAGATCTGTAATGCTGGGAGTTGTGGTGATTAGATGAATGGTCACCGGGGGCCCTAGAAGTAGTTCCCCCCTTGTCCTATAAAAGGCTCTCGGAGGCCCCTTGTGTGTAGTGACCTCTTCTGCCACTTGTAGAGCTTGCTGGCCACTAGACGCCTCTACGACACAGAGAAGAGATTTCACCCCGTTACCAGAGGGGGCGCATTATTGGGAATGTGAGAAGCTGGATGGTCGTATCGATGAATTGTCCCCCACCGGCCGTTCTGTACAGACTGTTAGTGGGTGTTGGGACCAGTGGATGTGTGAGGGCACACAAGGTGACCGGGCTTAGGACGCCCCCTACAGACCACCAGTAGAGAGGATCATACGATCATCCAACAAGCACCATCAGCTCCAACTGTTTTGTTGTCCACCATCCAGAGTCAGGGGGCGCCATCATTACACCCCTGTGTCTGTCGGAACCATTTCCAGGTACTTGGCTGAAGGACATTGCGTCTCATGACGATCGTTATGTGTGTTGCCTTTGCTGTGAAGCGGCACACTGCCCCCTGCTGGTGCGATGGTCTGGAGGAGGGGTGGGGGTAAAGATTTATTACCAGTAGAACATGTATGGGACCATCTGGGACAGCCAACAAGTTTGTATGATCTAGTTTCTTAGTTACAGCAAGTGTGGAGCGATATGCTGCAGGATACCATATGGAACCTGTATGCCTTCCTGCCAGCCCGTATCACATCTTGTATCTAAGCTAGAGGCGGTACAACAGGGTACTAGAACCTCCATGCCTGCCAGTATCACATCTTGTATCCAAGCTAGAGGTGGCCCAACAGGGTACTAGAGCCTCCATGCCTGCCTGTATCACATCTTGTATCCAAGCTAGAGGCAGTACAACAGGGTACCAGAGCCTCCATGCCCGTATCACATCTTGTATCCAAGCTAGAGGTGATACAACAGGGTAGTAGAGCCTCCATGCTTCTCGTATCACATCTTGTATCCAAGCTAGAGGTGGTACAACAGGGTACTAGAGCCTCCATGCCCCCCGTATCACATCTTGTATCCAAGCTAGAGGCGGTACAACAGGGTACTAGTGCCTCCCTATAAGGGGTCGGGTCTCCACAATAAGTTCTCCTCTTGCTCTGATCTTGTCATCACTTCCATCACCGTTACAATCACAGAGAAAGTTCCTTTCCCACAACTTCTAGGGGGGGGGGGGGGGGGATTGTATTTGACAACGTGTGTATCCATCTATATAATATCAGACATCCAGTATTAGACAACGGGTTATTGGAGGAGGGTGGCGTACGTATGCCGCTGAGGCTTGGCATCACTTGGCACTAGTTTGGTTCCTGTGAAACCCTCCATCTGCTCCATAATAGGGAAGTTGCCCAAGTCTCAGTGACTCACCGGCTGGCTTGCATGTTTGGTTCGGCAGAGGATCAGCGGCTACCAAATACTGGCCACTACTTATGGCAACAAGGCAGCAGGCGTGTTACAATCCGGCACGCCTGGGTTTCTGGACGCCCCCATTATATTGTCTGCTCATTCTCCAACATGTCTGTGCTGCTGCACGTGCCCCGCGTCTCATGTGATGCAGGACTATAGGGGCGGCTGCAGTGAACACCCAGCTGGAGGGGAGGAGGAAGGGGAGGAGGTCTGAAAGTTGGGAGCCGAGATCTGCAAGACGGAAGGGGGCTGGGTGTTGTGATCTGCGAGAGGGGAGGGGAGGGGGGAAGAGGGCAGACCAGGCTCGCCACCTGCATTCTGCACAGTGAACACCCACAGAGCGCTGCTCTTAAATGTCCCCAAGCAAGACTGCAAAGAAGAAGGAGCCGGCTGCTGCAAAGAGCACCACAAGGTCCTGCGGATTCAGAATGTGCAATTAAAGCCAAGGTGCAGCAGATGTCTAATCCCTCACCGGCCATGGCTTGTGGGTGCTGCTCACCTGCTACGTGCCTCCTCCAGCCTCCGCCGCTTCCTAGCTCTGCTGCATCAGAGCACAGCAGGGACTGCAGCTCCTCTGCACGGTTATGGAGTGGTCTGTAGTCTGAAATCCACCTCCTGTCTCACTTCTGATGATGTCATCGACCCAGGCTGCTGTTCTCTTCCTGTCTAGGCTCCTCCCCTCTCCTGCTTACATTGGCTGCTGTGTATAAGGCTATGGATCAGCAGGAATCGGTGCATGGCGAGCTGAGAGAACGGTTACAGCAAGGACAAAAGGGACTGTATACCACAAGCGACAAAGAGGACAGCAAGGGAGAGTTACTAAATGTGACCTTGCAGTCCTGGACAAAGAAAGATGGCCACACCACTTCTGACCACGAGTCACCCTGTGTATTAGTATGTATTAGTAGTCTAAGACACTCCCTACTGCTCTGATTGGCCAGCACTGCTCACATGGGCAGCACTGACCAATCAAAGCACCATGCAGTGTCTAAAGCAGTTTTACACGGCACAATTATTGTGCAAGTCACTCCAGCAGTTTGCACGATAATTTTACAGTGTGCGGCCATCTTTGTTCATCCAGGACCAGAGGGTCACTTTAAAAAGGGGGTTGTTTGAGATGACAAAAACATGGCCGATTTCTTCCAGAATCAGCGCTATTCTTGTGCATTGATTGTGTGTGGTATCATTTGAAGGTTGTAATACCGCACACAGTCCCTGCACAAGAGTGGCGCTGTTTCTGAAATAAGCCATGTTTTTTTCGTCTCACATCATGCCTGTTTACATGCAGCAGTTTTTCAGAACCCCCCGGCACACAACTGAGGGTTTGTTCACGCATGATGCGATATGGATTTTCCACCGTGGATCTGCATGTAAAAAACTTGCAGCGTATTACAGAACAAGCAAAGTGAATGAGATTTAAAGAGGTCAAAGCCGGCATTACAGTTTGTTCAAAACTAGACCAAGACCCGACGTAAAAAACATGAGGTGATTTAGAAGGTGCATCAGTGGATTCCACAAAATTTTGGGACTTAATACCGGAGAACCCCAGGGTTGGAACATTCTACATGCTTCCCAAACTACACAAAGCTGGCAACCCAGGGAGGCCAACTATCTCAGGTGTGGTACCCTCGCTGAAGGAATCTCAGGATGGGTGGAAAGCATCCTCAAACCACTGGTGAGAAACACAACCAAATACTTGCAAGACACCACAGACCTACTGAACAAACTGTCAACCGTACGTCCCCTCCCTAATGGCGCCATCCTGGCCACTATGGATGTGGAATCCTTGTACTCAAACATCCCACACGAGGATGGACTGACTGCCTGCCAGGCGCACCTTGAGGCCAATGGGGTCGCCTCTGATGCAGTGCTACAACTCACAAGATTCATCCTCACAATTATTTCTCTCTTGGCAAAGAGATATTCCTACAACTCACTGGAACCACCGGGCAGTAAAATGGCACCACAATATGCCAACCTTTTCATGGCAAAACTGGAGAGTGACTTTCTGGCCTCCTGCCCCAGCAAACCATTCTCCTACTTCCGCTACATTGATGACATCATAATCATCTGGACCAACATCGAACAAGAACTAATAAAATACCATGAAGATTCAATGCATCCCCCCCCCACCATATACCTGACATTAAGCTACTCGTATACCGAAATCAACTTTTTGGACACCATAAAAATTTCAAACAGTTCAATACAGAGATCCCTATACAGAAAACCGATTGATCGGCCCACATACCTCAGATGGGGCAGTTCCCATCCTAAACACATCAAGAAGTCCATTGTCTACAGCCAGGCCATCAGATACATCCGGATCTGCTCCAACCCGACAGACAGAGGAACATCTATACCATCATATAAGGACATTTATAAATCAGGGCAACCATCCCACCTCAACTGATGACCAAATCACCAGAGCCACCCGGATACCCAGCAATCACCAGAGCCACCCGGATACCCAGCAATCACCAGAGCCACCGAGATACCCAGCAATCACCAGAGCCCCCCCGGATACCCAGCAATCACCAGAGCCACCCCGGATACCCAGCAATCACCAGAGCCACCGAGATACCCAGCAATCACCAGAGCCACCCCGGATACACAGCAATCACCAGAGCCACCGAGATACCCAGCAATCACCAGAGCCACCCCGGATACCCAGCAATCACCAGAGCCACCCTGGATACCCAGCAATCACCAGAGCCACCAGGATACCCAGCAATCACCAGAGCCACCAGGATACCCAGCAATCACCAGAGCCACCCCGGATACCCAGCAATCACCAGAGCCACCCCGGATACCCAGCAATCACCAGAGCCCCCCCGGATACCCAGCAATCACCAGAGCCCCCCCGGATACCCAGCAATCACCAGAGCCCCCCCGGATACCCAGCAATCACCAGAGCCCCCCCGGATACCCAGCAATCACCAGAGCCACCCGGATACCCAGCAATCACCAGAGCCACCCGGATACCCAGCAATCACCAGAGCCACCGAGATACCCAGCAATCACCAGAGCCACCCCGGATACCCAGCAATCACCAGAGCCACCCCGGATACCCAGCAATCACCAGAGCCACCCCGGATACCCAGCAATCACCAGAGCCACCCCGGATACCCAGGAATCCTCCACTGTGATACGCAGAGAAGAAAGGAAACGATCGTGTGCCTCTAGTAGTGACCTAGAATTCACAGCTGGAGATACTAAGGAAAACCGCAAAGAAACTTCACCATACCTACACAAGGATGACCGTCTGACCACCATATTCCCAGACCCTCCACTTCTGTGTTACAGGCAACCTACAGGAACTTTATAATCAGGAGTGCATTGCCCTCTGACACACAAAAAGGAACTCATCCCTGCAATGTAAGGAGCTGTAAGACCTGCTGACATGTACGGACCGCAGACAGGATACATAACCCCAACACACAGCAGGACTATAAGATCCCTGTAATGTAAGGAGCTGTAAGACCTGCTGACATGTACGGACCGCGGACAGGATACATAACCCCAACACACAGCAGGACTATAAGATCCCTGTAATGTAAGGAGCTGTAAGACCTGCTGACATGTACGGACCGCAGACAGGATACATAACCCCAACACACAGCAGGACTATAAGGCCTCCTTCCCACGAACGGATTTCCGCCGCGTAATTCGCGGCGAAAATCCGCTGCGTTGCCCGCAGCTATTAGGTTCTATTGAACCCAATAGCACAATGCTCACGATGCGTAATTCCAGCGCGGAATTACGCACCGCGATTTCTCCCGTCCTCACCCGCAGCATGCTCTATTTTCTGCGGGTGAGGACGGGCTGTACGCACTGACGGCTTCCATTGCAGTCAATGGAAGCCGTCCGTTCACGCTATCTCCCGCTGTAACCAGCGGGAGATAGCGTGAAAAAACGCTTTCCCGCCCACCGCCGCGCGTCATATGACGCCATATGACGCGGCCGGCCGCGTCACGTGACACGCTCGGTGACGCGGCGGCGGTGGGCGGTGACGCAGCGGCGGTGGGCGGGGAAGCGATTTCACGCTATCTCCCGCAGGTAAGTATAGGGGCTCTGGGGGGCGCCGTGACGGGCTTCACAGCGTAATATTACGCGGCGGAGCCCGTCACGCTCGTGGGAAGGAGGCCTTAGATCCCAGGGACATTCACATGTTCCATGTCTGATGTTGTGTACCTGATCCGGGGCAGTAAATGTCCTGTTGGGGGCCTTTAGGCCGGAGAAACAGGGCAAAACAGAGCGCAGATGAGATCACAT
The DNA here is from genome assembly GCA_035609135.1 of Eleutherodactylus coqui. Lineage (NCBI taxonomy): Eukaryota > Metazoa > Chordata > Amphibia > Anura > Eleutherodactylidae > Eleutherodactylus > Eleutherodactylus coqui. The sequence continues at coordinate 3,987,938 of CM069406.1, read as the reverse complement.
CGCCATACGATTAAAGAAAGAAAGACCCAATTACCTGCAGCTGAGCGATTTTCTAGTCACGGACACAACATAGAACATATGAGAGTTACTATAAGACAACTTTATATCTCAAGGTCATAGAAGAATTTGGAAGTACAAGTTATAACGAACTTTGCAAAAGGCTTCATGCATCACTGAAGAAATCTATAGCACAGATAACACGCTGGCCTGGTGACCCCCTAACACCAATTCAGAGACCAGAGAGCCGTCACATCCCTCGTCAGTGGACCTATTTACTCCTCTACTCATGCTGTTCTGGTATGGTTTTAAGTGCAAATTATTCACACCAGGTCTGTCCATCTATACACATACATACACACTTACATACATACATACATACATACATACATACTTCTTTGGACCCCTTCCATAAGCCTGAGGAAGAACCCCAAGTAGGATGGAAAGCTCGCCATTACATCATGTATTTCTGTTGGCCATTAAAAGGTCTCATATCTACAAGATTATCTGGTTTCACTTGCTGGGAACAATCACATTTTACTCTACTGGCGACACCGGACCGAAGCATTTTCTTTTTTTGCCGCCATCTTGGATCACACATTCAAGGGTTACAGAATGGATACTGTAAGCTTATAAATGAAGATCACTGCAGGACAAGCGAAGATCGATGCGCTCAGCAATCTTCCTTAGTCCCATAGAAGTCAATGGAATGGTAGTCATACATAGGCACCGCCGTCTATTGGGGTATTCAGGGACGCCGATCCTGGACCCCTATAGAACCAGCAGTTTGACTCCCAGCGATCGGACATTCTGCACCAAAATTCACCCTGCTAGAGTGCAGAGGCGAAATGAAAATGGCAGAAACCTGCAGGCAATTCCATGTCAAAAGCCGCAGCATCTCTGCATCAAAAACAGAGTCAAAAATTGCATTGGTGCGGCCGCTCCTGTCGTCTCCCAATCATCAGCACCTCACTGCAGCGCACAGAGAGGCCCCCCCCCCCCCCCCCCGGTCCAACGACTGCGGCTCAGCGCTGTGCCCACCGGCTGAGGGCTGCTCCATGCGCTGCAGTGAGGAGTTGCCGATTGTGAGGTGAGAAGAGCAGCCGGCCGAAATGGCTGCGGACCTGCAACCTGTGTCCCGTCAAAATCCGCTACGGAAGATCTGCAGCATTTCCACCGCGTGTGAATGTAGCCTCCAGAGTCACATGGCCGTATCTGTGCACGCAGTATACAGAGAGTATACCCCATTGATTCCACTGGCTTCGTTCACGTGCGCACGCATTTCAGTCGCGCGCCAAAATACACAGCGTGCTCCATTTTCCAAGCAGGTAAAGAGACCAGACTGATGCATTAAACTAATAAGCCTCCATTGTTGAGCGTTTTTTGCTTGCGCATAAAGCACAGTAGAGGAGGCACTCGCACACGCAAATACCCAACGACCATCCGCAAAAACACAGCGCCGTAGATTGACCAGTTCAAACACTTCTGTAATCTGCGGTGCCGTCACTAGGGGACCAACTAGACCCCCATTCTCAGGATCAGTGGTGGTCCCAGCGGTCGGACCCCCACTATCCATACAGTTATCTCCTCTTCTCGGCACACCCTTACTGCTCTAATGGCTGCCAGCCCCATAGAAGTCATCTGCTTCTTGGTAAATGCGCTACATACTGCCAAGACACTCCACAGAGCAGTATACGGACCGTAATCACTGCCAAAGCCAAGATGAGCTGACCCCGCAGCCGTCACTGGCCGCTGCAGGGGGCAGGCCTGAGGGGTGACTAGGCCTCAAAGCCACCTTGTTGCCCACAGCAACCACTCAGGGAGCAGCTTACAGAATGGTGCAGTGATTGGTTGCTACGGGTAACCAGCTCAGTACTGAAGATGGAGGCCCACGGTATCTGTGTCCAGGGAGCAGGAAATGGGAATCCCCTGCCAAAAGCGTCCGTCTTATGATGGAACTGAACAGCCTCCATTGACTTCTAATGCAGGGCAGCTGAGCAGAGACCAAAGTGCTGCGTGTGGCGCTATTCCTTCTGGTATTTTGCGCCAGATCTGTGAGGGAACCTCTGAATGCAGATGTTAACCTGGTCTAACACACGCTGAAGGACCCCTTCATTACAGACACCCATCTAGTAGGGCGTTGGACTCCTTTGGCATTCAGAACTGCAGCAATAGAATAATCGGCCCCTGCGGACAGGAAGCTTCTTGTAGTTGCTGCAGATTAGATGGCGGTGCTGACATGTTCTGACCGGCTGACAGGAAGGGGTCAGCGATTCATGCTGCTTGCGCCAAATTCTGACCTCCCAGCAGCAACAGAAATCCGGATCCATCTGACAGGAGAGGTTTTTCTGCTGCTCAGTGACACAAGTTTTGCGCTCTTAACAGTGGAGTCGCTTTTCTGCTTCTCTAAGAGCCCTTTAACACGAGCCGATAATTAATGACCGCCTGTTTACGCAGCCGCATAATGACCCCGGTCGCTGCGGGGACGTCCTCTCAGGCATCTGAGCCCGACGGGTCATCCCGTTTAAAAGGGCCCCAACTCTTTGTTAGTCCTCGTCTCTTCAGCTAGTGCCATCCTAGATCTGTCAGGACCGTCTCTCCGCTCTGTGGCTGTCCTCTCTCCAGTGCCGCCCTATTGGTCCGTGGCCTCCTACCGCACAATGGTGGTGCTTGCCTGCCACACTGCAACAGGTATCTGCTGTACAGTTTTGATTTCCCGACAGGTCATCCCACGTAGAAGGGCTCTTAGACACAATGGCGCTAAAACCGATCCCCTGCTGGCATAGTCCATCAGTGCGAAGGAATAGCGAGCTGTGCATTCAGACACCTTAGCTGCAGCAGAGGCTGTTCAGGAGATTGAGTCTTGACATCCTCCTCTGACCCCTACCATAACAAAGTCCACAGGATCCCCTCTCACTGGATGTCTTTCCTCGATCGCGCCATTCTTGGTACACTCTACACACTGTTACTTGAGAAAACCTCCCCGCAGTCGGCACTGAGACTCCGGCTAGTGCAGCACAGATGACCGGCCTCGCTGGAAGTCGCTCCGATCGCTGGATTTTCCATCTAATGTGGATTCACACTGAAACTCATCAGCGGAAAACTTCTCAAGTGACTTTATGCCGCACTCCGGGGTCACGGGGAGAATTACCATACAGGGTGCGCCAATCATGAGCAGGCCGGGGGCTCTAATAAAGTGGACAGTCAAAGTAGTCAGTGTCACAGTCACAAAGAACAAATTTAATATTATATACACACACACACACACACACACACACACACACACACACACGTACGTGTTAATGTTCCTTTAATGCTGGAGTCATGGCTTCTCACCACATGCTGCATCGCACTCGGTCAGTAATAGAAACACGGGGGATCACAGGTCACGGCCGATACATGAGTAGTACATGCCAGTCATGTGTTATTAATAGTCCCGTGTATTCCTAGAAGTTTATAAGATGAGGAGAGCAACCAAGGGCCCCCTCACACGAGCGGAAGCGCATTAGCAAAACTGTGGCAGGCTGTATCACATCTTGTATCCAAGCTAGAGGCGGTACAACAGGGTACTAGAGCCTCCATGCCTGCCCATATCACATCTTGTATCCAAGCTAGAAGCGGTACAACAGGGTACTAGAGCCTCCATGCCCCCGTATCACATCTTGTATCCAAGCTGGTGGCGGTACAACAGGGTACTAGAGCCTCCATGCCCCCGTATCACATCTTGTATCCAAGCTGGTGGCGGTACAACAGGGTACTAGAGCCTCCATGCCCCTGTATCACACCTTGTATCCAAGCTAGAGGCGGTACAAGAGGGTACTAGAGCCTCCATGCCCGCATCACATCTTGCATCCAAGCTAGAGGCAGTACAACAGGGTACTAGAGCCTCCATGCCCACCCGTATCACATCTTGTATCCAAGCTAGAGGCAGTACAACAGGGCACTAGAGCCTCCATGTCCTCCTGTATCACATTTTGTATCCAAGCTGGAGGCGGTAAAACAGGGTATTGGAGCCTCCATGCCCGCCCGTATCACATCTTGTATCCAAGCTAGAGGCAGTACAACAGGGCACTAGAGCCTCCATGTCCTCCTGTATCACATTTTGTATCCAAGCTGGAGGCGGTAAAACAGGGTATTGGAGCCTCCATGTCCCCCGTATCACATCTTGTACCCAAGCTAGAGGCGGTACAACAGGGTACTAGAGCCTCCATGCCCCCGTATCACATCTTGTATCCAAGCTGGTGGCGGTACAACAGGGTACTAGAGCCTCCATGCCCCCGTATCACATCTTGTATCCAAGCTGGTGGCGGTACAACAGGGTACTAGAGCCTCCATGCCCCTGTATCACACCTTGTATCCAAGCTAGAGGCGGTACAAGAGGGTACTAGAGCCTCCATGCCCGCATCACATCTTGCATCCAAGCTAGAGGCAGTACAACAGGGTACTAGAGCCTCCATGCCCACCCGTATCACATCTTGTATCCAAGCTAGAGGCAGTACAACAGGGTACTAGAGCCTCCATGCCTGCCTGTATCACACCTTGTATCCAAGTTAGAGGCGGTACAACAGGGTACTAGAGCCTCCATGCCTGCCCGTATCACATCTTGTATCCAAGCTAGAGGCGGTACAACAGGGTACTAGAGCCTCCATGCCTGCCCGTATCACATCTTGTATCCAAGCTAGAGGCGGTACAACAGGGTACTAGAGCCTCCATGCCTGCCTGTATCACATCTTGTATCCAAGCTGGAGGCGGTACAGCAGGGTGCTAGAGCCTGCATGTCCTCCTGTATCACATCTTGTATCCAAGCTCGAGGCGGTACATCAGGGTACTAGAGCCTCCATATCCGTCCGTATCACATCTTGTATCCAAGCTCGAGGCGGTACATCAGGGTCCTAGAGCCTCCCTACAAGGGTCGGTTCTCCACAATACATGGCCCTTTTTCTCCGATGTTACTTCTAGGGGACAGAACGTTCTTGACTGAAGATTTTTCACTTTCAGCATACGGATTCAGCGCCGCGGCCACCAGATCACATGACCAGAGCCCCATATGAAGCTATAAGCTGCGGTCATCCAGTACAGCTCAGCTAGGAGCGCCCGCCGCCGGCCGTGGCCACCAGATCACATGACCAGAGCCCCATATGAAGCTATAAGCTGCGGTCATCCAGTACAGCTCAGCTAGGAGCGCCCGCCGCCGGCCGTGGCCACCAGATCACATGACCGGAGCCCCATATGAAGCTATAAGCTACGGTCATCCAGTACAGCTCAGCTAGGAGCGCCCGCCGCCGCCAGGAACAACGCACCTCATTACATGTGAGCGCCTTTCTCATTTTGCAGCAGATGTTTCATTAAGATTCAATCTCGCTTTATGACTCATCACTATGAAAAGCAACAAATTAATCGTCCTCGGCGAGCAGAATAGCGAACAGATGCGGCGACAAACGTCTCCTCTTTACTTTCATGTCCGTATTAACAGTCAACAGGTGCCGAGATACTGCCAACGGTTCCGAGCGTCTATAAACCCCGCCATCCCAGGATGCACTTGTTGTATCCTCGGAGAAGTCATTATGGGAGTAAATGTAAATGATTTAGTAGCCAAACCATGGCAACCTTCATAGGCATCAACAGAGAATGGCGCAATACTGCAGGCGGCACCAGATACCGCACTACTGGGGATTGTGCCCATGCACAATATAGGGATGGCATCTGTAGGACTTCTGCTCTAGGCACTCGGAACCAACCAGATCCATTCTTGGGATCGGCGGGAGTCGCAGTAGTCAAAGCCTCACCGATCGTAAAGTTACCAACTATGCTAGGGGGTACCTTTATAACTTGGCACTACCCCGGTGAACGAACATCAAATCGGTGCAAATTGCACAGCTTAGACCGAACGGGGTCCAGTAATATTATTCGGACACTATATGGCGCCATTAATAGGGCATGGTTCTTGTAATGCAAGCACTACATGGGATGGACAAAAATATGGAAACACGAAATGCATGGGATTTTAATCATTAGCACTGAGCTGCCCTGTTGACCCCTGCTGGGCTGAGAGCTTTCCTGCTAAATTTGTGTTTACTTCACCTCTTGCCCTGCTCTGGGTGGTAACAGCAGCTAAGTGGCTTAAACCCCTGACCAATGGAACCTTGTTGCTGGGGCAGATGCTCCCTTCTCTGTCACATTACCTCCACTTAAAAATCGGTCTCTACATGTCTTACTGAAATAGGATTTGTAATCCCACGTAATTTAAGGTATGCATTTCACATGGCGTTTCCATATTTTTGTCCACCCCCTGTATACAGTGGCATTATTTAAACAGGAACTGACATGTGAGCATGGCTGGCTGCATGCTTCACTGACTCCAATGAGGCCTTTCATACTCCGCCCCATTCCCCTGTAGGGACTCTAAGGGTCCTTTTCCACCAGACTACTGTCGGGCACCTTTGCATCCCAGCAATGATCATTCTGCTGCTTGTACACAGGAGGCTCACCGCACAGCAAAAGAAGGTGGAGTGGCCCGGGGATCATTCCGTCCAGCACCCTCCATTCACAGACGAACAACTGACACATCTGCAGTTCTGGGAGCCAAAACTAAATAGAGCCAATATGAAGGAATGGGGGTCAGCATGAACAAAGAGAAATGTATCATTGGAGCAAGCAGGGTGATAACTGAAAAGCTATGCAGCTGGCCTCGCTGACACAAGGACATGACAAGTCTTCTTTTAAAGGGGTTGTCCCACCTCTAGCCGTTTTGCTGCCAGAGGCAGACAGCTCTGTACATCGCTCTGTGGTCATGGTTGGTACTGCAGGGTGTCCTCTTGATATAAATTGGATTCAGCCTGCAGTACCAACCTGGGCCACAACACAATGTACAGTGCTGTCTGCAGCAAAATAGCTAGATATGGGACAATCCCTTTAAGCATCCAAATGTTAGATGCTACAGTGCTCCAGCAGCTCCAACTATTAGAAGATAGCTTTCCTACAAGCCAATTTCTAAGCTACCTCCCAATAGGTGGCAGCGCTGAGGAATTAGAACAGCTCCTCATTTGCATACTGAATTTCCCAGAGGGGCATTGCATGGACTTTTAAGTCTCCTCCCACCTAGCTGGTCTCCACAAGGAGAAACTGCCACCCGCCTGACCAAGGTCTTCTTTGGGAACTCTAGGCCATGACGAATCAGTGTAGGAAAGTTGAGTGACGAGCCCAGCTCTGCTACATCTGTGTAATCCCATGCTTAGACTTGACAACGAAGAGCGAATAATTTGTCGTCACCCATCCTACAGTACTGACGGGGTTAACAGAAACGAATGGCAGATTATCTGATGAGCGGCGCGGCCACCACCATGTACAGCGTAACACGATGGAATTGTAATACAATGCATTACGCAACGCGTCACTACAACCCCAGAACGGCGGAGGATGTGCTGCACGCTGATGCACAACAGATGGCGCCATACCGAGGACCGAGCCAATGATCGCAGGGAACTCTCCGCTCGAGCAGGGTCACACGGCTCATTCAGCCTATAGCTCCTGACGTCCGGTTAGGAAATCCTCTCAGGCGGGGTTCCCACCGGGCGTAATTGGCGCGGTATTCCCGTACAGACTCTGCACAAGCCACGCAGAAACTGACATGCTGCGCGGAATTCAATGTGATTGTTCTCAGCAAGAGAAACTGCGTAATCCTGTAGATATGAGACCTTGTAATGGGTAACAAAAATACATGATGTAATAGCAGCTTCCGAACCGACGCAGGGTACTTCTTCCGGCTTATGGATTGGATCTGATATTTATAACATACATACTTATGGCGCGGCACAGATATGGATGGGATTGGTTCGCACTTAAAAGGAATTCTGCAACAGCAAACAAACTTTTTTTGTCTAGGCACTGATAGCGGAGTGAAAGTTTTATGGTCCCTGAATTACTGTTGGGGGGGGGGGGGGGGTCAGCAGGCTTGAATTGCTACAAGAGGTACACAAACATTTTTAGCTAAACACTGATAAGGGAGTGAAAGTTTATGGTCCCTGAATTACTGTTGATGGGGGTCTTATCTGTGCTATAGGTGTCTCATAGCTCCCATTCACCCATAAATCCTGGGAAATAATTTAACCCCGTATTCAACATGTCAAAGGTTGTTATCAATTTATATTCCCAAATTCTTCTGTGGTTTTGTGACTTGAAACCCCCCTTCAATATCATAACCCTCATATCTCCTATGTCATGTCCATGGCTAGAGAAGTGTTCGGCCACAGGTAATTCTCTTCTTCTGTGTTCAATCGTGTGAGGATGAGATCTCATCCTGGCTTTCAGTTTTTGTCCCATTTCTCCGACATAAAGACCCCCAACAGGACATTTACTGCCCCGTATCAGGTACACAGCATTGGACGTGGAACATGTGAATGTCCCTGGGATCTTATAGTCCTGCTGTGTGTTGGGGATCCGTATCCTGTCCGCAGTCAGTACATGTGAGCAGGTCTTACAGCTCCTTACATTACAGGGATGAGTTCCTTTTTGTGTGTCAGAGGGTAATGCACTCCTGATTATAAAGTTCCTCAAATTAGGAGGTTGCCTGTAACACAGAAGCGGAGGGTCCGGGAATATGGTTTTCAGATGGTCATCCTTGTGTAGGTATGGTGGAGTTTCTTTGCAGTCTTTAGTACCTCTAATGATTGCCGGGTATCCGGGGGGGGGGGGCTCTGGTGATTGCCGGGTATCCGGGTGGCTCTGGTGATTGCCGGGTATCCGGGTGGCTCTGGTGATTGCCGGGTATCCGGGTGGCTCTGGTGATTGCCGGGTATCCGGGTGGCTCTGGTGATTGCCGGGTATCCGGGTGCTTCTGGTGATTGCCGGGTATCCGGGTGCTTCTGGTGATTGCCGGGTATCCGGGTGCTTCTGGTGATTGCCGGGTATCCGGGTGCTTCTGGTGATTGCCGGGTATCCGGGTGCTTCTGGTGATTGCCGGGTATCCGGGTGCTTCTGGTGATTGCCGGGTATCCGGGTGCTTCTGGTGATTGCCGGGTATCCGGGTGCTTCTGGTGATTGCCGGGTATCCGGGTGCTTCTGGTGATTGCCGGGTATCCGGGTGCTTCTGGTGATTGCCGGGTATCCGGGTGCTTCTGGTGATTGCCGGGTATCCGGGTGCTTCTGGTGATTGCCGGGTATCCGGGTGCTTCTGGTGATTGCCGGGTATCCGGGGTGCTTCTGGTGATTGCTGGGTATCCTGGTGCTTCTGGTGATTGCTGGGTATCCTGGTGCTTCTGGTGATTGCTGGGTATCCTGGTGCTTCTGGTGATTGCTGGGTATCCTGGTGGCTCTGGCGATTTGGTCATCAGTTGAGGTGGGATGGTTGCCCTGATTTATAAATGTCCTTTTTAGATGGTGTAGATGTTCCTCTCTGTCTGTTGGGTTGGAGCAGATCCGGTTGTATCTGATGGCCTGGCTGAAGATGGACTTTTGGGTGGATGTAGGCTGGGAGCAGACACTTAGGTCCACCAAGGCAGATGGTCTTCCACCGTGCATCAGCGTCTTGTAGAGTAACATGAGAACACCTCCTTCTTCTGCCCCACCCTTACAATTTCCTGCTGTCGGCCTATCACCGCCCCAGCCACACAACTGCTTAGTTCTGTTGCTGCATCTATGTTCTGAGCTTGGTTCTGGTATAGTATTTATTCCCTGCGCTGTTCTGGTGTGGGTATGTTATCTTACCACTTTCTGCACAGGATACGGTCTAACCTAGGGCCAGCATGGGCCCTTTAAAGGGGTTCTCTAGTTATGAAGCATTTTATGGCCTATCCACAAAATAGGTCATCAATAGTAGAGCAGCATGGGCCCATTAAACAGGACCCCCACTGATCACCTGTTCGCTCAGGCCATTGTGCTTGTGCATCAAGCTGATTTCTGCAGGAAAGACACAACTCTGTTCCCACTGCAGTGGCCAGGCTTGGTATTGCAGGCAACATTCTCATTCTCTTCAATGGGAACTCTACCTGTAATGCCAAGCCTGGCCACTGCAATGGGAACAGAGCCGTCTACTTCCTACAGAAATCAGCTCAGTGCGGGGGGCACACCAGCCCAGAGAATAGATGACTGTTGGGGTCCCTGGCCACAAACCCATGCTGAAATACTATTGAAGACCTGTAATGATGATAGGCTATAAATGGTTTACAACCCCTTTAACAACACTACAGTAAGCTGACGGTCGCTGTAAATGGTGGTAACTAGTGCCAGTGGTTGGCTCATACGGGGATAAATAGTGCTGCTACGATCGTTCTGCACAGCTGTGTGATGCGCCATTGACGAGGATAGCATTTTGTGCCACATAAAAAAATACGATTCCCAAAAGAGGAGCGGCGCCTGCTTATGGAGCGATCAGCGGCGCCTGCTTATGGAGCGATCAGCGGCGCCTGCTTATGGAGCGATCAGCGGCGCCTGCTTATGGAGCGATCAGCGGCGCCTGCTTATGGAGCGATCAGCGGCGCCTGCTTATGGAGCGATCAGCGGCGCCTGCTTATGGAGCGATCAGCGGCGCCTCCCCACAGCCCGTTAATCAGACAAACGAATTGAGCTAGGAACGCTGTTTAAAAGGCCTATGAGAGGTTGTACCACAAATGACGATGCATGGCAGTAGCGATTACAAGGCAAAGCCAACCCCCCCCCCCCCACTATATTATGCAAATTACCTCTCCTCTGGAAGCATAAAAACAATTTCCGTAATGCCACCAACAGGTAAGTAACTACTCTGGCATAAAAGAAATGGCTTCCTTCTGCCTGGATGAGAGCCAATTTGCATATCATGGTTCCCAGGATGCACTGCCCATCAGCCATCACTCTCCTCAAGAAGAAACAATACTGCCCAACCCCTACTATGTTGTACTGTGGTTACTCAGCGGTGGTGAATCGTGCCATCCCTGCCCCACATGCAGTCATGCCAGCAGTATGGCGGCCGATAGCTTTCAGTCCGACATTCTGTAACAAGGAATATCATGATATATCTTTATAACCGCGCCCTCTTAATATTGACTGCAGAGAGTTCGGAGTTGCACCAAGTTCTGAGAAGTGCCTGGCAAGACAAGAGTCCCGACCCCACATTGCTGCTCCATGACTGCCGGCGACAGCGGAGTACCGTCCATCGTGTAGCAGACTACAGCCTCGCCCCACCCGCATGTTTGCAGAATGCTCAATGTAACTCTTTGGAAGCTACCTGTGACTTGTGTGACCCCAGGGAGACATTCCTCCATCGCGGCATTCAGCCGGGGGAGACAATACAGAAGTGAAGACCACGAGTGCGAAACATGCGAATACCGGCTGATTACACAATGGAGACCGGCGCCAAATTAACAAGGAGGAACCAAAACACACAGGGGATGCAGAACTGATCCCCTCAGAGGGAAGATGGGGAAATAGGAGGAGGACATGGTAGAGGACACCTCAAGATGTGTGCAGAGACTATAGATGTCCAAACCAATAGTGAGTGCAGCTCTGGAGTATAATACAGGATGTAACTCAGGATCAGTACAGGATAAGTAATGTATGTACACAGTGACTCCACCAGCAGAATAGTGAGTGCAGCTCTGGAGCACAATACAGGAGGTGACTCAGGATCAGTACAGGATAAGTAATGTATGTACACAGTGACTCCACCAGCAGAATAGTGAGTGCAGCTCTGGAGTAGAATACAGGATGTAACTCAGGATCAGTACAGGATAAGTAATGTATGTACACAGTGACTCCACCAGCAGAATAGTGAGTGGAGCTCTGGAGCACAATACAGGATGTGACTCAGGATCAGTACAGGATAAGTAATGTATGTACACAGTGACTCCACCAGCAGAATAGTGAGTGCAGCTCTGGAGTATAATACAGGATGTAACTCAGGGTCAGTACAGGATAAGTAATGTATGTACACAGTGACTCCACCAGCAGAATAGTGAGTGCAGCTCTGGAGCACAATACAGGAGGTGACTCAGGATCAGTACAGGATAAGTAATGTATGTACACAGTGACTCCACCAGCAGAATAGTGAGTGCAGCTCTGGAGCACAATACAGGATGTGACTCAGGATCAGTACAGGATAAGTAATGTATGTACACAGTGACTCCACCAGCAGAATAGTGAGTGCAGCTCTGGAGCACAATACAGGATGTAACTCAGGATCAGTACAGGATAAGTAATGTATGTACACAGTGACTCCACCAGCAGAATAGTGAGTGCAGCTCTGGAGTATAATATAGGATGTAACTCAGGATCAGTACAGGATAAGTAATGTCTGTACACAGTGACCACCAGCAGAAAAGTGAGTGCAGCTCTGGAGTATAATACAGCATGTAACTCGGGATCAGTACAGGATAAGTAATGTATGTAGACAGTGACTTCACCAGCAGAATAGTGAGTGCAGCTCTGCAGTATAATACAGGATGTAACTCAGGATCAGTACAGGATAAGTAATGTATGTACACAGTGACTCCACCAGCAGAACAGTGAGTGCAGCTCTGGGGTATAATACAGGATGTAACTCAGGATCCGTACAGGATAAGTAATGTATGTACACAGTGACTCCACCAGCAGAACAGTGAGTGCAGCTCTGGGGTATAATACAGGATGTAACTCAGGATCCGTACAGGATAAGTAATGTATGTACACAGTGACTCCACCAGCAGAACAGTGAGTGCAGCTCTGGGGTATAATACAGGATGTAACTCAGGATCCGTACAGGATAAGTAATGTATGTACACAGTGACTCCACCAGCAGAATAGTGAGTGCAGCTCTGGAGTATAATACAGGATGTAACTCAGGACTAGTACAGGATAAGTAATGTATGTACACAGTGACTCCACCAGCAGAATAGTGAGTGCAGCTCTGGAGTATAATACAGGATGTAACTCAGGACTAGTACAGGATAAGTAATGTATGTACACAGTGACTCCACCAGCAGAAGAGTGAGTGCAGCTCTGCGGTATAATACAGGCTGTAACTCAGGAGCAGTACAGGATAAGTAATGTCTGTACACAGTGACTCCACCAGCAGAATAGTGAGTGCAGCTCTGCAGTATAATACTGGATGTGACTCAGGAGCAGTACAGGATAAGTAATGTATGTACACAGTGACTCCACCAGCAGAATAGTGAGTGCAGCTCTGGGGTATAATACAGGATGTAACTCAGGACTAGTACAGGATAAATAATGTATGTACACAGTGACTCCACTGGCAGAATAGCGAGTGCAGCTCTGGAGTATAATGCTTCTATATGTAATATGGTGCCCAGTGGTGAACATTACAGTTCCATGATCTCAATCACTACAATAATATCACAGATTTGCGGTAAATTACATCAGCGGCCAAAGTGACCAAACATGAAAGTACCTTCTGAAATATAGGGGAAGCGCAGCGGCGAGAACCGCCGGCCACTCGGTCGTGTAACGTCCATGGCTTAGATAGACAGGAGTGAGTAAACAGACGGGTTCAGATAATCAATAGGAGAAGGAAGCGCACAATAAATGAGGAACTGAGATTACTTGTGCGATACAAGGCCCGGATACGGTGCGCTGCACCAAGAACATTCAACAAGCATCTTAGTGTCATTTTGCAAAACTTCATTAAAGGGGTCAACACTCCCCCTCTCCCTCCCCATTGTTGGATTTCCTTAAAGAAGGACTTCCCCTTTAAGTGCTACAATAAGGAGGATAAAAAGGTGATTGGATAATACGTTAATAGGATTTCCTGACTAAGCACAGGGGATTAATAGGGGATGGAGCGGCCGGCAACTTCTATCAAAGATCGTGTGATTTCTATTGGCCAATAAGCCAGAACTGGGTCACCATCTTACCCCCCCCCCCCCCAAATGTTTGAGGGGGTCATTCCCCGAGTATAGCACAGACACTTGCTCTGTACTTTTAGGCCATGTGGACCTCATAGAAGATATTCCCCCTAGCACTCAGAGCAGAGAGCTGCTACAGAAGAATAGCTCCCACTTTGTCAGACTCTGTCCCACCATGGTCATCCATTGCACACTATTGCTCCCTGTTATCGGCCATTTAAGGTGGAGAAAGGATAACTGTAGAGTTCTTAATCACAAGTTGACTAGAAGTTCTAGAACAACCCTGACCACCATGACCACTAATTTACATCACACATCTTCAGTGTATCTCGGCTGCACTATTACGGTACAAGCTGCCGGCTGTAGGGTTAGTGGCCCTTTAAATGAGTTCATATAGCTATCCTCTCTGCATACATATATGAAGTGATATCTATGGTAGCTGATCAATACTTTTCTGTCTACAGCTCAACAAAACATGGGGTGAACACTACAATTAAAGGGGTTGAGCAGAGTTAGAAAAACATGGCTGCTTTCTTTTAAGCACAGCGCCACCCATGTCCATAGGGTTGTGTGTGGTACTGCAGATCAGCTCCACCGAAGTGAATGGGAGCCGAGCTGTAATACCAGACATAAACCACTGAGAAGGGTGGCGCTGTGTTTGGAAGACAGTAACCAAGCTTGTTTTTTTTTTACCCTAGGCAACCCTTTTAAAGGTCTTCACCATATAATAGTGCAGCACCGTTATAAGACGATCTCCTTATAACAATCACATCTGGGGTTATAAGTCTGGTGACTCTCAGCACTGGTTAATAAAATAGGAGATTTTTTTGTTATCAGAAGGACTTTGTTCACAGATAGGAAACCATCAGCAAGGAAACAGAATAATGAATTGCAATATAAGAGCCCTCCCCCCCCCCCCCTCCGAGGAGACCCCCAGATTATGTAAACTATGGAAAGTCATAATAGAAAATAAGGTGGTACCAATATTAAAAAATATAGAATGCACATATATATCTAGCGCACATGAGATACACAGAATACTGTACAAGTAGCGATAATACAAGCTAGAGAAACAACATGAGTCCATCACACCTGCTTAGACAGAAAATATACTCAGCGGGAACAACACGGCAGAAAAACTGTTACTTTGTATAATAACAAGATATTAAAGCAGCCTGATAGTAAACAGGACTCTATGTGTGTATACATTGTATTCCGCAGCCATTCTAGAACTCCCTGTCCCCCAATACATTATGGACCTCATGTTAGAAAGAAAAAACGAAGCCCCGGCGGTGAGCGGATCAGGGCTGAAGAGAAGACCCCGAGGACCCCCCTGACAGAGCTGCCCATGAGTCAGAGGACTTACCGCACCCCCTGACAGAGCTGCCCATGAGTCAGAGGACTTACCTCACCCCCTGACAGAGCTGCCCATGAGTCAGAGGACTTACCGCACCCCCTGACAGAGCTGCCCATGAGTCAGAGGACTTACCGCACCCCCTGACAGAGCTGCCCATGAGTCAGAGGACTTACCTCACCCCCTGACAGAGCTGCCCATGAGTCAGAGGACTTACCGCACCCCCTGACAGAGCTGCCCATGAGTCAGAGGACCCCCCCTGACAGAGCTGCCCATGAGTCAGAGGACTTACCGCACCCCCTGACAGAGCTGCCCATGAGTCAGAGGACCCCCCCTGACAGAGCTGCCCATGAGTCAGAGGACTTACCTCACCCCCTGACAGAGCTGCCCATGAGTCAGAGGACCCCCCTGACAGAGCTGCCCATGAGTCAGAGGACCCCCCTGACAGAGCTGCCCATGAGTCAGAGGACTTACCTCACCCCCTGACAGAGCTGCCCATGAGTCAGAGGACCCCCCTGACAGAGCTGCCCATGAGTCAGAGGACTTACCTCACCCCCTGACAGAGCTGCCCATGAGTCAGAGGACTTACCTCACCCCCTGACAGAGCTGCCCATGAGTCAGAGGACTTACCTCACCCCCTGACAGAGCTGCCCATGAGTCAGAGGACTTACCTCCCCCCCTGACTCCGCTGTTCTGATAAGAATGTGTCATTGCTTCTTCCTCGCCTCCTGGGACTTGATTGGCTTTTTTTTCTGTTTGCACTTAGGATTTTTATATATTTCTAGAGTCTCCCCCCCCCCCCCCCCCCATTTTTAATTTTTTTTCCATTTTTCATACATTTAGATTTTTAACATTTATTTTAGATTTTTTTGTTGCATTTGCTTCTGTTCAGTTGCGGTTGTATTCCCGGACCCGCGGCGCTGCCGGCTGCGCTGTGCATCCCGTACAATAATGAGATTTTTTTAAAAATTCTAGTTAACGAGGGACAAAAAAAAAAAGAGAGACTTCCGTTCAAGGGCTGTACCACAAGTACCAGCAATCCCACCCTCGGGGGGGGGGGGGCACCCAAATCTGGTACAACTACATTAACGGATCCATCAAATCCCAGAGGGGAGATCAGGCGAACGATCTGCTGCTGAGCGCAAGAAACGAACAGTACATTTTTAATTTTTTGTGCCAGAATTGTGAGCGCGGCCATCAGAGAAAAAGGAAGGCGTAATACGGTGAAACTCTGTTTTCCGTTAGTTACAACGGATGCGCTAACGGCGGTACGCAGACGCATGAGCGGGTCCTAAGGCGGGCAGGAGAAAGCAAGAAACCGTAAACACCAGTTTGTGGCGCGACCTGTTGCTGACGTGAGTTACGACAAGACATCCAAGCGTGTTTCTCAGCGGCGCCATTGTTTTGCGCCGGCGTCCTGGTGAAGCACGCGGCGCCATTGTTTTGCGCCGGCGTCCTGGTGAAGCACGCGGCGCCGTTCCGGATACACCAAATCGAATCGCTAAAAATGCATTTTTTAAGAGATATTTTTACGGTTTGGGGTCCCTTTAATATCCGGTCGTTTCGCGGCGGCGGGGGCCGTTATTACGGGGGAGGTTCCGTCTGCGGTTTGCAGCCTGATGGCAGCCTGGCACAGAGGTCTCATTACTCTCACCCATCATGTGATCACGACCCCCTAGATCCACCGGAGCCCCCCAGACCGGAGCCCCCTGCAGCATCACTCACCCAGGCCGCTGATCTCCTGGCGGATGTTGAGGCGGTTCCTCTCGTCCACGATGGCTGAGATCATCTGCTGGAGGGAGCGGTCCAGACCCCCGTTCTCCTCCTCTCTCTTCCCCACCCGGCTGTGACTCTTAACCGCGGCCATCATCCACCCGGAGCCGCTGCCGCTACTCTCATCGCACTCCACCCGGCGGTGCGCACACACCCCACCAGAGACGGAGACCCCCAGTCAGGCGACACTTCCGTCTCCCATAGCAGATCAGCTGGGAGCTTCCTGCAACACGCTGGAGGGACAGCCAATCAGCGGGCGGGTCGGCTTGGAAAAAGGCGGGGCGTAGGGAGAGTAAGCGAATCACTTTGCCAACTAAAGGCGTGGCTGTGGGAATACCCAGCTAGTTGGAACCCGAGATGCCTGACAGTGGGCGGGGCGCAACGAGGCTTATCCAATAATTGCTTGGAAAGGTGTCAGTAAGGGGCGCGGCTATGGAAAACAACAGCCAATCAGCTTTCGTTGTGGTTTAAAGGGACTTTCTGGTGCGTTATGTGGACGGTGTGACATGTGCGCCGCAGACAAGTTCACCCTCAAGGTGGCCCGAGCAGTGTGTGAGCGGAATACATCATAGGCTGCTGGGTGTGGCGCCGTGTCTGTGGCGGATCTGCCATTGTAGCTCCATTTAATGAATCAATAGCAGGATTTGTGTCAGTGATCACTGAGGCAAAACCGCAGGAGAAAGCGCAAACATGTAGAGGAGGCGCACAGATGAATGTGCTATTAGACGGTTATGGGGGGATTAGTGCACAAACCAGAGGCGTAACTTGGAGCTCCCGGGCCCCAATGCAAAACCTGTAACAGGGCCCCTAACTATAATGCTTTATTCATAGTACTGGGCTCCCTATATGGAGAAGAGAGGCCTTCTGGGCCCCCTAAGGCTCCTGGGCCCGGGTGCAACCGCATCCCCTGCATCCCTATAGTTAAGCCCCTGGATCAAACCATGTCAGTCTGTCAATCAAGATGTACAGACACCATAATTAGGGGACCTCTGTCATCCAAAAATACCAGCCAAGGTATAAAGGGGGTGTGACTAACCTGCTAAGGACAATGGCCTTTTTTCCCCAATTTTCCATGTTTCCTGTCCCTTATAAAAATCATAGCTCTATTTATCCAAGGTCGTAGCTGTATGAGGGCTTGTTGTTTGCAGGACGAGTTGTATCTTTGGATGGTACTATATAATGTGCCCTATAATGGACTGAAAAACCTAAAACCAGTTCTAAGTGGAGTGAAATGGAAAAAAAACTGAAATTCCACCATCTTTTGGCGCGTCTTGTTTCCATGGTGTACACATTGCAACAAAAATAACACGATGGCTTTATTCTACGGGTCGGTACGATAACTACGATACCAAACTTATATAGTTGTTTCTTCTTTTTGCACTACTTTTATTTCTTTCCAAAGGTATTCAATTTTTCAAACTTATTTTCTGGCGCCACCTTCTGGCCGCCATAAATTTTTAATTTTTGCATCACCATAGTTGTGCATGGGCTCATTCTTTGCGGGACGTCCTGCAGTTTCTATTAGTACCATGTTAGACTACATACGACTTTTTAATGACTTTTTGTTACAAGTATTCTGGGAGACAGGGTGACCAAAAAAGCGCAATTCTGCTGTTTTTTTTTTTTTTCAAACAACATTCACTGTGCGGGGTGAATAATGCATTACTTTGGATAGATCAGACTTTTATGGACGCAGCGATACCAAATATGTTTTTTGTTTCATTACTTAAATTCTTTTATTATTATTAGCTTACCCGTCGCGCGTTGCTGCGAAGACAGACAGACATACATTCATTCGTTTTTATATATCTAGATAACACCCAATCACAGCACAGCTTCCATGTTATCTCAGTGGTATAATATATAACACCCAATCACAGCGCAGCTTTCATGTTACCTCAGCAGTATAATATATAACAACCAATCACAGCGCAGCTTTCATGTTACCTTTGTAGTAAGAGAAATAACAACCAATCACAGCGCAACTTTTATTCTGCCTCAGCAATATAAAAAATAGCAACCAATCACAGCGCAGCATTCATTTTACCTCTGCGGTATTATATATAGCAACCAATCGCTGCACAGCTTTCATGTTACCTTAGTATAATATATAACAACCAATCACAGCGCAGCTTTCATGTTACCTCAGCAGTATAATATATAACAACCAATCACAGCGCAGCTTTCATGTTACCTCAGCAGTAAGAGAAATAACAACTAATCACAGCACAGCTTTCATTTTACCTCAGTATAATATATAACAACCAATCACAGCACAGCTTTCATGTTACCTCAGTATAATATATAACAACCAATCACAGCACAGCTTTCATGTTACCTCAGTATAATATATAACAACCAATCACAGCACAGCTTTCATGTTACCTCAGTATAATATATAACAACCAATCACAGCACAGCTTTCATGTTACCTCAGCGGTATAAAATATAACAAGCAATCACAGCACAGCTTTCATGTTACCTCAGTATAATATATAACAACCAATCACAGCGCAGCTTTCATGTTACCTCAGCAGTATAATATATAACACCCAATCACAGCACAGCTTTCATGTTACCTCAGTATAATATATAACAACCAATCACAGCGCAGCTTTCATGTTACCTCAGCAGTATAATATATAACAACGAATCACAGCACAGCTTTCATGTTACCTCAGTATAATATATATAACAACCAATCACAGCGCAGCTTTCATGTTACCTCAGTATAATATATAACAACCAATCACAGTACAGCTTTCATGTTACCTCAGATGTATAATATATAACAACCAATCACAGCACAGCTTTCATGTTACCTCAGTATAATATATAACAACCAATCACAGAGCGGCTTTCATGTTACCTCAGTATAATATATAACAACCAATCACAGAGCAGCTTTCATGTTACCTCAGTATAATATATAACAACCAATCACAGCACAGCTTTCATGTTACCTCAGTATAATATAAAACAACCAATCACAGCACAGCTTTCATGTTACCTCAGCAGTATAATATATAACAACTAGGGATGAGCGAACGTGTCCGTTACGGACACATCCGCACCCGGACACCGGCTTTGCCGAACACTGCAGTGTTCGCGCGTAAGTGTCCGGGTGCCGCCGGGGGGCGGGGAGATGCGCGGCGGCGCGGGCGGCAGTAGCGGGGAACAGGGGGGAGCCCTCTCTCTCTCCCTCTCCCCCCCACTCCCCGCCGCACCCCCCCGCGCTGCCACGGCGGCCCCCGAACTTTTTCGCCCGAACACTGAAGTGTTCGCAAAGTTCGGTGTTCGGGCGAAAAAGGGGCGGAGCCGAACGTGTTCGCTCATCTCTAATAACAACCAATCACAGCGCAGCTTTCATGTTACCTCAGCAGTATAATATATAACAACCAATCACAGCGCAGCTTTCATGTTACCTTAGTATAATATATAACAACCAATCACAGCGCAGCTTTCATGTTACCTCAGTATAATATATAACAACCAATCACAGCGCAGCTTTCATATTACCTCAGTATAATATATAACAACCAATCACAGAGCAGCTTTCATGTTACCTCAGTATAATATATAACAACGAATCGCAGCGCAGCTTTCATGTTACCTCAGCAGTATAATATATAACAACCAATCGCAGCGCAGCTTTCATGTTACCTCAGCAGTATAATATATAACAACCAATCACAGCACAGCTTTCATGTTACCTCAGTATAATATATACCAACCAATCACAGCACAGCTTTCATGTTACCTCAGTATAATATATAACAACCAATCACAGCGCAGCTTTCATGTTACCTCAGCAGTATAATATATAACAACCAATCACAGTGCAGCTTTCATGTTACCTCAGCAGTATAATATATAACAACCAATCACAGCGCAGCTTTTATTTCACCTCAGCACTATAATATATAACAACCAATCACAGCGCAGCTTTCATGTTACCTCAGTATAATATATAACAACCAATCACAGCACAGCTTTCATGTTACCTCAGTATAATATATAACAACCAATCGCAGCGCAGCTTTCATGTTACCTCAGTATAATATATACCAACCAATCATAGCGCAGCTTTCATGTTACCTCAGTATAATATATACCAACCAATCACAGCGCAGCTTTCATGTTACCTCAGTATAATATATAACAACCAATCACAGCGCAGCTTTCATGTTACCTCAGAATAATATATAACAACCAATCACAGCGCAGCTTTCATGTTACCTCAGTATAATATATAACAACCAATCACAGCACAGCTTTCATGTTACCTCAGTATAATATATAACAACCAATCACAGTGCAGCATTCCTGTTACCTCAGTATAATATATAACAACCAATCACAGCGCAGCTTTCATGTTACCTCAGTAGTATAATATATAACAACCAATCACAGTGCAGCTTTCATGTTACCTCAGTATAATATATAACAACCAATCACAGCACAGCTTTCATGTTACCTCAG
Source organism: Eleutherodactylus coqui (assembly GCA_035609135.1). Lineage (NCBI taxonomy): Eukaryota > Metazoa > Chordata > Amphibia > Anura > Eleutherodactylidae > Eleutherodactylus > Eleutherodactylus coqui. The sequence continues at coordinate 3,966,521 of CM069406.1, read as the reverse complement.
TAGTATAATATATAACAACCAATCACAGTGCAGCTTTCATGTTACCTCAGTATAATATATAACAACCAATCACAGCACAGCTTTCATGTTACCTCAGCAATATAATATATAACAACCAATCACAGCACAGCTTTCATGATACCTCAGTAGTATAAGATATAACAACCAATCACAGCGCAGCTTTCATGTTACCTCAGCAGTATAATATATAACAACGAATCGCAGCGCAGCTTTCATGTTACCTCAGCGGTATAAAATATAACAACCAATCACAGCGCAGCTTTCATGTTACCTCAGTATAATATATAACAACCAATCACAGCGCAGCTTTCATGTTACCTCAGCGGTATAATATATAACAACCAATCACAGCGAAGCTTTCATGTTACCTCAGCAGTATAATATATAACAACGTATCGCAGCGCAGCTTTCATGTTACCTCAGCGGTATAAAATATAACAACCAATCACAGCACAGCTTTCATGTTACCTCAGTATAATATATAACAACCAATCACAGCACAGCTTTCATGTTACCTCAGTATAATATATAACAACCAATCACAGCGCAGCTTTCATGTTACCTCAGTATAATATATAACAACCAATCACAGCACAGCTTTCATGTTACCTCAGTATAATATATAACAACCAATCACAGCACAGCTTTCATGTTACCTCAGTATAATATATAACAACCAATCACAGCACAGCTTTCATGTTACCTCAGTATAATATATAACAACCAATCACAGCACAGCTTTCATGTTACCTCAGTATAATATATAACAACCAATCACAGCGCAGCTTTCATGTTACCTCAGTATAATATATAACAACCAATCACAGCGCAGCTTTCATGTTACCTCAGTATAATATATAACAACCAATCACAGCACAGCTTTCATGTTACCTCAGTATAATATAAAACAATCAATCACAGCACAGCTTTCATGTTACCTCAGTATAATATATAACAACCAATCACAGCACAGCTTTCATGTTACCTCAGTATAATATATAACAACCAATCACAGCGCAGCTTTCATGTTACCTCAGTATAATATATAACAACCAATCACAGCGCAGCTTTCATGTTACCTCAGCAATATAATATATAACAACCAATCACAGAGCAGCTTTCATGCAACCTCAGTATAATATATACCAACCAATCACAGCACAGCTTTCATGTTACCTCAGTACAATATATATCAACCAATCGCAGCGCAGCTTTCATGTTACCTCAGTATAATATATAACAACCAATCACAGCGCAGCTTTCATGTTACCTCAGTATAATATATAACAACCAATCACAGCGCAGCTTTCATGTTACCTCAGCAGTAAGAGAAATAACAACTAATCACAGCACAGCTTTCATTTTACCTCAGTATAATATATAACACCCAATCACAGCACAGCTTTCATGTTACCTCAGCGGTATAAAATATAACAACCAATCACAGCACAGCTTTCATGTTACCTCAGTATAATATATAACAACCAATCACAGAGCAGCTTTCATGTTACCTCAGTATAATATATAACAACCAATCACAGCACAGCTTTCATGTTACCTCAGCAGTATAATATATAACAACCAATCACAGCGCAGCTTTCATGTTACCTCAGCAGTATAATATATAACAACCAATCACAGCGCAGCTTTCATGTTACCTCAGTATAATATATAACAACCAATCACAGCACAGCTTTCATGTTACCTCAGTATAATATATAACAACCAATCACAGCACAGCTTTCATGTTACCTCAGTATAATATATAACAACCAATCACAGCGCAGCTTTCATGTTACCTCAGTATAATATATAACAACCAATCACAGCGCAGCTTTCATGTTACCTCAGTATAATATATAACAACCAATCACAGCACAGCTTTCATGTTACCTCAGTATAATATATAACAACCAATCACAGCACAGCTTTCATGTTACCTCAGTATAATATATAACAACCAATCACAGCGCAGCTTTCATGTTACCTCAGTATAATATATAACAACCAATCACAGCGCAGCTTTCATGTTACCTCAGCAATATAATATATAACAACCAATCACAGAGCAGCTTTCATGCAACCTCAGTATAATATATACCAACCAATCACAGCACAGCTTTCATGTTACCTCAGTATAATATATAACAACCAATCGCAGCGCAGCTTTCATGTTACCTCAGTATAATATATAACAACCAATCACAGCGCAGCTTTCATGTTACCTCAGTATAATATATAACAACCAATCACAGCGCAGCTTTCATGTTACCTCAGCAGTAAGAGAAATAACAACTAATCACAGCACAGCTTTCATTTTACCTCAGTATAATATATAACACCCAATCACAGCACAGCTTTCATGTTACCTCAGCGGTATAAAATATAACAACCAATCACAGCGCAGCTTTCATGTTACCTCAGTATAATATATAACAACCAATCACAGAGCAGCTTTCATGTTACCTCAGTATAATATATAACAACCAATCACAGCACAGCTTTCATTTTACCTCAGTATAATATATAACAACCAATCTCAGCACAGCTTTCATGTTACCCCAGCAGTATAATATATAACAACCAATCACAGCGCAGCTTTCATGTTACCTCAGCAGTATAATATATAACAACCAATCACAGCGCAGCTTTCATGTTACCTTAGTATAATATATAACAACCAATCACAGCGCAGCTTTCATGTTACCTCAGTATAATATATAACAACCAATCACAGCTTTCATGTTACCTCAGTATAATATATAACAACGAATCGCAGCGCAGCTTTCATGTTACCTCAGCAGTATAATATATAACAACCAATCGCAGCGCAGCTTTCATGTTACCTCAGCAGTATAATATATAACAACCAATCACAGCACAGCTTTCATGTTACCTCAGTATAATATATACCAACCAATCACAGCACAGCTTTCATGTTACCTCAGTATAATATATAACAACCAATGACAGCGCAGCTTTTATTTCACCTCAGCACTATAATATATAACAACCAATCACAGCGCAGCTTTCATGTTACCTCAGTATAATATATACCAACCAATCACAGCACAGCTTTCATGTTACCTCAGTATAATATATAACAACCAATCGCAGCGCAGCTTTCATGTTACCTCAGTATAATATATACCAACCAATCACAGCGCAGCTTTCATGTTACCTCAGTATAATATATACCAACCAATCACAGCGCAGCTTTCATGTTACCTCAGTATAATATATAACAACCAATCACAGCGCAGCTTTCATGTTACCTCAGAATAATATATAACAACCAATCACAGCGCAGCTTTCATGTTACCTCAGTAGTATAATATATAACAACCAATCACAGTGCAGCCTTCATGTTACCTCAGTATAATATATAACAACCAATCACAGCGCAGCTTTCATGTTACCTCAGTATAATATATAACAACCAATCACAGCGCAGCTTTCATGTTACCTCAGTATAATATATAACAACCAATCACAGCACAGCTTTCATGTTACCTCAGCAATATAATATATAACAACTAGAGATGAGCGAACACGTTCGGCCCCGCCCCTTTTTCGCCCGAACACCGAACTTTGCGAACACCTCGGTGTTCGGGCGAAAAAGTTCGGGGGCCGCCGTGGCAGCGCGGGGGGGTGCGGCGGGGAGTGGGGGGGAGAGGAAGAGAGAGAGGGCTCCCCCCTGTTCCCCGCTACTGCCGCCCGCGCCGCCGCGCATCTCCCCGCCCCCCGGCGGCACCCGGACACTTACGCGCGAACACTGCAGTGTTCGCTAAAGCCGGTGTCCGGGTGCGGATGTGTCCGTAACGGACACGTTCGCTCATCTCTAATAACAACCAATCACAGCACAGCTTTCATGTTACCTCAGTAGTATAATATATAACAACCAATCACAGCACAGCTTTCATGTTACCTCAGCAATATAATATATAACAACCAATCACAGCACAGCTTTCATGTTACCTCAGTATAATATATAACAACCAATCACAGCACAGCTTTCATGTTACCTCAGCAATATAATATATAACAACCAATCACAGCACAGCTTTCATGTTACCTCAGCAATATAATATATAACAACCAATCACAGTGCAGCTTTCATGTTACCTCAGTATAATATATAACAACCAATCACAGCACAGCTTTCATGTTACCTCAGCAATATAATATATAACAACCAATCACAGCGCAGCTTTCATGTTACCTCAGTAGTATAAGATATAACAACCAATCACAGCACAGCTTTCATGTTACCTCAGCAGTATAATATATAACAACGAATCGCAGCGCAGCTTTCATGTTACCTCAGCGGTATAAAATATAACAACCAATCACAGCGCAGCTTTCATGTTACCTCAGTATAATATATAACAACCAATCACAGCGCAGCTTTCATGTTACCTCAGCGGTATAATATATAACAACCAATCACAGCGAAGCTTTCATGTTACCTCAGCAGTATAATATATAACAACGAATCGCAGCGCAGCTTTCATGTTACCTCAGCGGTATAAAATATAACAAGCAATCACAGCACAGCTTTCATGTTACCTCAGCAGTATAATATATAACAACCAATCACAGCACAGCTTTCATGTTACCTCAGTATAATATATAACAACCAATCACAGCACAGCTTTCATGTTACCTCAGTATAATATATAACAACCAATCACAGCACAGCTTTCATGTTACCTCAGTATAATATATAACAACCAATCACAGCACAGCTTTCATGTTACCTCAGTATAATATATAACAACCAATCACAGCACAGCTTTCATGTTACCTCAGTATAATATAAAACAACCAATCACAGCACAGCTTTCATGTTACCTCAGTATAATATATAACAACCAATCACAGCACAGCTTTCATGTTACCTCAGTATAATATATAACAACCAATCACAGCACAGCTTTCATGTTACCTCAGCGGTATAATATATAACACCCAATCACAGCGCAGCTTTCATGTTACCTCAGCAGTATAATATATAACAACCAATCACAGCGCAGCTTTCATGTTACCTCAGCAGTATAATATATAACAACCAATCACAGTGCAGCTTTCATGTTACCTCAGTATAATATATAACAACCAATCACAGCGCAGCTTTCATGTTACCTCAGTATAATATATACCAACCAATCACAGCACAGCTTTCATGTTACCTCAGTATAATATATAACAACCAATCACAGCGCAGCTTTCATGTTACCTCAGTATAATATATAACAACCAATCACAGCGCAGCTTTCATTTTACCTCAGCGGTATAATATATAACAACCAATCACAGCACAGCTTTCATGTTACCTCAGTATAATATATAACAACCAATCACAGCACAGCTTTCATGTTACCTCAGCAGTATAATATATAACAACCAATCACAGCGCAGCTTTCATGTTACCTCAGTATAATATATAACAACCAATCACAGCGCAGCTTTCATGTTACCTCAGTATAATATATAACAACCAATCACAGCGCAGCTTTCATGTTACCTCAGTATAATATATAACAACCAATCACAGCGCAGCTTTCATGTTACCTCAGTATAATATATAACACCCAATCACAGCGCAGCTTTCATGTTACCTCAGCGGTATAATATATAACAACCAATCACAGCACAGCTTTCATGTTACCTCAGTATAATATATAACAACCAATCACAGCACAGCTTTCATGTTACCTCAGTATAATATATAACAACCAATCACAGCGCAGCTTTCATGTTACCTCAGCAGTATAATATATAACAACCAATCACAGCGCAGCTTTCATGTTACCTCAGTATAATATATAACAACCAATCACAGCGCAGCTTTCATGTTACCTCAGCAGTATAATATATAACAACCAATCACAGCGCAGCTTTCATGTTACCTCAGCAGTATAATATATAACAACCAATCACAGTGCAGCTTTCATGTTACCTCAGTATAATATATAACAACCAATCACAGCGCAGCTTTCATGTTACCTCAGTATAATATATAACAACCAATCACAGCACAGCTTTCATGTTACCTCAGTATAATATATAACAACCAATCACAGCGCAGCTTTCATGTTACCTCAGCAGTATAAGAAATAGCAACCAATCACAGCACAGCTTTCATTTTACCTCAGCATTCTCAATATGCAGCAATTGTCTTGTGAAACGTTCGGCGGATGCATCATTTTGTAGTTGAACACGCATCCTCTTGCTCCTAATGCGTTTTGCTTTTGTGCTCGAGATGGAAATCAAACGATCTTTGTCTGGGGGGCATAACTGTCGACGACGCTCGCACGCGCGCCACCTATCGTAGGATAGTTGTACTATGCCAGTAATCTTCCCAGGAGTGTACTCAACAACTTCCCAAAGTTTAATGGCGATCGGGTGAATGGTGTAGTAGCGCATAAAGGACAAACAGACAGACAGACAGACAGACATGCACACAGACAGACATACATTCAATTTTATATATATAGATATGGCAAGAGAAGGGGTTAAAAACCTTTATTACCTTTTATTTTTTTTAATAATAAAACTTTTAAAACTAATTGTTACTATTTTTTTAGCTCCCGGAGGAGACAAGAACTTGTGATGCTTTAATCTCTCCTGCAGTATGATGTAATGCCATAAGATCTGATCACACCACATGGCTTGATAGGTAGTCTGCAATGGCAGGTCTATTCACAGGGCCCCCGACTGCCATGGCAACCCACGATCCTATCGCGGCAGGCAGTGCAGGACCCCCAAACATCGATTGGGGCATTTAAATTCCGCTGTCACTGGCCTTAGTTATCTTGAAAACAGGTTATCAGCAGCACTCAGTTACCAAGGGAGGCTATATATCTGTCAAGCCATTGCAGGGACCATGGACCATAGATCCCTATACAGCAATCCAGGTATAACAGTGCCTCCTCTTCGTGGCCTCAGTAGTAATAGTGCCCCTTCTCATTTGTCCTAATAGTAATAGTGCCCCCTCTCGGTGGTCCCGGTTGTAACAGTGACCACATTAGTAATAGTGCCCCCTCTCAAAGGCCTCAGTAGTAATAGTGTCCCTTCTCAGTGGCCTCTGTAATAATAAGGCCCCCTTTAGTGGCCTCAATAGTAATAGTGCCCCTTTTTAGTGGTCCCAGTACAAATAGAGCCACCTCTCAGTGGGCTCATTAGTACTAGTGTCCCCATTTAGTGTCTGCAGTAGTAATAATACCCCTTTAGTGGCCCCAGTAATATTATTGCTGCCTTTAATGGGCGCTTTAGTAATAGGGCTCTCTTTAGTTGCCTCAGTAGTAATAGTGCCCCCTCTCAGTGGCCACAGTAGTGGTCCAAGTAGTATTACTGCCTCTCTTAGTTGTCCTAATAGTAATAGTGCCCCCTCTCAGTGGCCCCAGTAGTACTAGTGCCCTCTTTTTGTGCCCTCCCTATCCCTGAACCTCCGTCCAGGCAGCAACTATATAATCAAGTGCTATACCTCACTCTAAAATTCCCATTGGGACACGGCTGCAGCCCCCCAGTTCCTGCACATACGGTACACAGCGCCGACAGCAGGGGGAGCAGTGAGCTGTGAGCGCTGTAGTAGTGAGGTATAGCACTTTTAGACATGGTTGCTGCCCGGTTGGAGGTGCTCACACCAGGGAATTATGTTTTACCGTCCATTAGTACGGCCTTCAGAGTAACGTACCGTCCTGGTGGTGACCGTAGCCATAATACAGCCGCATGTTAGAGTCTGTAGAAGAGTTTGTACATTCGGAACTTCTGTCTCTGAACTCCACTAAAAACAGGATGAAGTAACGGCAGCACTATTCATCCTATAAACTACCGGACAGGAAGCCAAAACTGAACAGACCCCATTGTAGTCGGTGGGATCCTTCAGCACCGCTGGGTTCCATACGGTCCGGGGGTTACGTTTTCCTGCTACAGTAATGGAGTAAGCCATACTACTAGTGTGAACAAGCCCTTACAGCCGCATGATCCAGAGGACCGCAGACTCTACTAGTGTCCAACTGGGGTCCCTAGGGTCCACCAGTAAAATTCATTCTGGGGGTCCACTACGCTCACCATTTATGGAAAAAAAAATAGTAAAAACCGTTGCCTATAGGTGGCGCTGTAGCTCTACAAATCACACTACAAATGTTTAATAAGCCCCCCTTGGTTTTCAACAAGGCTCTCCATTCACAAAACCATGCTTTCCACTACTGAACGCAGTCAACTACAACGTGCCAACGTTAAGATCTGACACTGATGCAGGTCTGTCACGGTACATACCTGGTTCTCTATAGCGCCACCTATCGGCGACTTTTTTACTAACATCATCTGAAGTGGCCGCTGTCCAAATTTCGTCTCATTTGGAGCAGCAGGACGCCCTCCAGGAGGCCTCGGAGTTGTGCAAGTTCAATTTTGCTAACCCTGTATAAGGGTGGGCAGGGAGTGGTGGGCTCCCATTCACCTGGCAAATGAGAATCACAGAGGTGGCATTAATAGCATATCATGTAAAGGATGAGATGCTGGGAGTTATAGTTCACCATGGAAAGGCAAGAGATGACAGGATTAAAAAAACAAACAAAAAACATACATTGATTGTAATTCCTTAGTAGGAGGGGGGCACATACTTTTTTCAGAAATAGCTGCTGCCTAGCCTCGGCATCAGGCTGTTTCTCTCCTGGGGTCCTCTCCATTGCTGTTGCTTGCCTTTTGCCTCGGACTAGTTGCCCTCTCAGCTCTATGAGCCGCACATACATGTTCATGCAGCCTCAGGCCATAGGCAACAGCAGGATGATTGGTGATGGGCACCCCTCAGCATCAGAAGGCGGCACCCAGGACAGGAGGATACTAGCCAGCCTCCCAATGTGCCTAGATGGCATCTCAGCAGCCCATGCATCTGGCTGCCATGCTGCCTACCCGTGTGCAGGCCTGTGAGTGTACTGCTCATGCGGGGGCAGGCGGCCCACCCCTGACTCAGGGCCTATGGGGGGATTCATCAAGCCTTGTATGGTCATAAATGAGCTGATAAGAATATTCCGGAGAGAAGGTCTCCTATTGAGACTCAGTCTGCAGTGTCTATATACAGTGGTATGCGGAAGCTGCAGATGACAAAAGGAGCATCATTTTAACCACTTAGTGACCAGGCTTTTTTGCTTTTTTCCATTTTTGTTTTTTCCTACTCCCTTTTAAAAAATCGTAGCTCCTTTATTTCTCCATCGCCGTCGCTGTATGAGGGCTTGTTGTTTTTTGCGGGACGAGTTGTATTTTTCACTGATGCTATTTATTGTACCATATAATGGACTGAAAAACTTTTTAAAAATTCTTAGTGGAGAGAAATGGAAAAAAAAACGACATTCCACCATCTTTCGGTGTGTCCTGTTTCTACGACGCACAAACTGCAACAAAAACGACCTGATATTTTTATTCTATGGGTCGGTACGATTACTACGATACCAAACTTGTATAGTATTGTTTTTGCTGTAGTACTTGTATTTTTTTTTTAAGATATTACATTTTTTTCAATTATTTTCTGCGGTCATTTTGTGCGCAATAACTTTTTTATTTTTCCATCGACGTCGTTGAGCGAGGGCTCATTTTTTGCGGGATGTCCTGTAGTTTCCGATAGTATCAATTTGGAATACATACGACTTTTTGATCGCTTTTTATTGCGTTTTTTCTGGGAGACAGGGTAACTAAAAAAAATGCATTTCTGGCGTTCTTTATTTTTTTTTCGGACGACGTTCACCGTGCAGAAAAAATAATGCACTACTTTGATAGATCGGACTTTTACGGACGCGGCGATATCAAATACATATTTTTATTTTATGATTTAGATTTTTTAATAATAGATATGGCAAAAGGGGGCGATTTAAACTTTTATAACTTTTTTTTTTCTTACAATTTAAAAAACTTTATTGATCTTTTTTTTTTACTTTACTTTGAAGTCCCCCTGGGGGACTTTAACATGCGATGCTTTGATCGCTCCTGCAGTATGACGTAATGCTATAGCATTACGTCATACTGCTTTTTTACAGGCAGTCTATGAAGTCACCCTGTGTGGATGGCTTGATAGGCAGTCTGCTAAGGCAGCCTTGGGGCCATTCATTAGGCCCCCGGCTGCCCTGACACCTGCACGGATCCCCCGATCTCACCGCGGGGGGGCCAAGCGGGACCCCCAAACAGCGTTCGGGGGATTTAAATGCCGCTGTCAGAATTGACAGCAGCATTTAAAGGGTTAATAGCTGCGATCAGCTGAGCGCGGCTATTGCCCGCGGGTGTCAGCTGTAATAAACAGCTGACGCCCGTGCTGTACGGAGGGAGACAGCGGCGCTACCACCCTCCATACACGTCCTGCAGCTGCAGGACGTAAAAACACTATGGCCCGGTCGTTAAGGGGTTAAATTAGTGCTCTGCACAGTTCTATATTCTGACTGGAGATTGTCCAGTCCCAGGTGCCCCGACCTACTTATACATTAATGTGGTCAGGTCACAGGAACGCGGTATCTGCCATCCATAAATCCCGTGTACACGTGAAGCTCGGATCACACAGTGTGGACAAACAGCCAACAATTGCGGGGAATGTAAACTTCTTATGCCCGCGTCCAAACTTTGTGGACCTAAATATCTTCTTCGGACAGAACTGCAAATACACAGCGGTCAGAGCGGAAGCGTCTAGTGGCCAGCCATTGGTACTGCAGGCTCACTGAAATCAATGGGAGTTGCATTTGCAGTTACAAGCATCGGCCACTGCACAGGTCGGAGCTGCAGCTTCCGTTCTGATCGCTGTGTGCTTGCATTCCCTCAGCAGGCGTCTGATCAGCGGTGGACCCCAAACAATCAACTATTGATGACCTATCCTGAGGATACAGATATACTCACCTGTATCGCTGCTCCTGATCCGGCCACTTCTGTTGGTGCTATGCCACCTATCCGAGGACCTTCTGGTAGAGCAATCACATGATCACTACGGCTAGTCCACGGCCTCACTAACACTGAGGCTAAACCTCAGCAATCACGTGACCAATAAATCCTCCGATAGGCAGCATGGCGCTGACTTAAGAGGCTGCATCAGGAGCAGCGGGACAGAGGAGTGGATCTGGGTATTAGTTTAGCACACATTCCTAGTCAGCGTCTGCACCGGCCCCGGACCTGACCGGCTGCCGGGGGGCTAAATGGCCAGTCCGCCTTGTCTACCCCACTACTCCATAGTGTATCAAGAAGTCTTACACATACCTTCCAAGTATTCCTCTTTTAGAGGGACAGTTCCTACTTTTGACTCAAGTCCCCCTTTGGTCCTGACTCCTTATATGTCTCTCTTATTGACCTTAGTAATAGACTTGCATTAACCCTTTCCAATCCACTGTCTGACATCTGATTAAAGGCCATACAGCTCTGATGTCGGAAGACGTCCGGCAGGGTATTCTTACTGTATATTACTGGCCGCTCTGTTATCAGGGGCCTCTCCAGCATGTCCCATATTGCAGTACTGGCTCTAGCCAGCAGATGACACTATTGTATAATGGCGGAAAGAGAAGGCCCCCTAGGAAACCCTGAATCCAAAATTGGATTGCAAAGGGTTAATGCAAATAAGGAAAATGGAACAATACCTCTGCAGCGCCACCTATTGGATGTCAGCATTCCTGCAAATCAATGTACGACTCTTTAACAAGTCTATAAAACAATCATTGGGAATAGGGAACCAGGCCAGACTCCATGCACAGACAGCTGTTTCTGGGTGTTTGCCCCTCATCCGTGTGCGGTAGGATCCTGGCTTGGCTGGTGAGAGATCTGTGACGCAGGTCAAGAGGGGGTGTTGTCTCTCTTTAAGTAGAACACCCACAAAGTGTGTGGAGACAGCAAGGGGGTGAGTTGCAATAATAAATGTTTGATATTGCACCATAAGCTATCTTTGTGGTTCCTAAGGCCCGCTGCACACGGGATTACCTGCAGAATTTCCACCTCTGCCCGCCTGCATAGGATTGCATTACAATACGCAATCCTATGCAGACAGCCGCACAGAAATGTCACTCCCGTGCCGCCGGCTCTGTGCATGCGCCGGCTAGAATGTCATCTTAAAAATAATTCCACACCCAAAATATCTGATTGTGAGGGGTCTTTGCACCTGGAACAGATTATATAGTGCCCATCCAGAGCCAAACAATGCCCACAAAGTACTACCGTATATTATGTCTTCAAAAACAAGCATTGTCCACCGGGTGCCATACTGTACTCATATCATACAATGTCCACATAGTGCCATACTGTGCCCACATCTTACAATTACCATAATGTCCTTAAAGTCAAACAGTGCCCACCGGGTGCCATACTGTCTTCACAACATCATGCAATGCCTGCAGAGTCCCATACTGTGCCCACAATGCCCGTCGGGTGTCATACTGTACTCACATCATCATACTGTGCCCACAATGCCCGTTGGGTGTCATACTGTACTCACATCATCATACAGTGCAAGTATAGTTCTACATTATGCCCATTCAGCTAAATAATATCCATATACTACTCTATTGCGTCCATAACATCATACAATGCCCACAATGTGCCATACTGTACTCATATCATTATACAATACAAATATAGTACTATATTACACCCCTCCATCCAAATAGTGCCTACAGACCGCCATACCATGTCCATAACGCCATACACTGATCATAGTGTGCCCACATCATATAATGACCACATAGTGCTTTATTACGCTCGCAGAGAAACTGTGCCCAGAAATTGCCATACCGTATTCACATCATACAATGCCCACAGAGTACCATACAGTGTCCATAATATCATACAATGTGCAGAGTGTGCCATAGTGTGCCCACATCATACAATGTCCACATAATGCTTTATTATTCTCACAGTGCCATACTGTGCCCACATCATCATACAGTGCAAATATGGTTCAATATTATGCCCATTCAATTAAACAGTCTCCATTTACTGCCCTGCTGTATCCATAACATAATACAATGCCCATAGTGTGCTATTCTGTGCCCACATCATACATGTCCACACTCATCCATGCAAATAGTACCGATAGACTGCAATACCACATCCATAATAACATTTACAGCGTGCCATACTATGCCCACAGTGTGCCATAGTGTGCCCATATCATATAATGCCCACAGAGTTTTATTGTGCTAACAGAGTGCCACATTGCGTAGTGTCCCAGAACAACATCCTGGTCCAGTCCATAAATGTCATACATGTATTGTCTTATGTGCAAAGCTGCCATGTCATTTTCTGTATGTGTGTTGCACAGCTGCAGCGTCTGAAGGGTTAACTCCCATAAAATCCTCGCCTGTCAGCTCTGCTGCTGAATGTATCTATTCCTACTGTGTCATGTGGTACAAGTGAGGTGATACATGTGAGTGTCTGAGGGTGGGAATGGTTGATGATCTTCCATCTGCCCATGCTGTTGGAGGACCCACAGTGATGCAGGGAAGCACCTTTAGCTTCCTTGTATCGAAAATGGAGGAGAAGGAGAGGCTCTCTGAGGAGCTGAGGATCTTCTCTCTTCCCCGATCAGCTGGAGAAACCGCAGTGGCGCAGGGAGACACCTCTGGTTTCCCCGTGTCTTATATGGAGGAGAAGTGACATCCCTACCGCATGTGAAACGCATGGGAGAACGAGTGAGTCACTAAATCCCCCAGAGTGAGAGCAATCCCCAAATAATTCTGTATACAGGGACCCACCATACCAGGTATCTGTTCACATCACAGGCGTCTTTTTCCTGTGCGGCCATCCTTCAGTAGGATCACTGCACAGAGGTACATAATTGTGACACCCACGCGGATCTTGGGCAGGGTGCATCTAGGCTAAGCCGTCTTCTAGAATCATTTTTGTCTGCCAGAGTGTCTGTGGAGTGACCCCTACCCCCTTTCCTCCTCTGGAGTGCTCCCAATTTCCAGGACCGGTAACGTGGACTATAGGGCCGTATTGATCCTGTGTATCCTCCCTACCTCTGAGCTCTAGCCTGTAATTTCAGCAAGTGAATGTTACCTGTGATTACCTGTTATGCAAAGTTTATTCAAGTAAAGTTTTACCGGGCCCTAACCGTTCCTAGGGACCCGAGGTACTCCACAAGAGTCTCTGTGTTGTTACTCCGCCGCTAGATTAACGGTGTGTGGGAATGGTGACGTCACGAGTGATATCGACTACAACCCCCCTCATCCCCTTTATTGGCACTCCCAGCCAAACGAGTATCGAAGCTCGGCCGGCAATTTACACTGGTCTTGGCAGCGTGCCACCCCTCTGGGACCTGAGCATGGTGAGTGCCACCGTGACACGTCAGCACTTCACCCTCCCAGCTCTTCACATTAGCCAGGTGCCCAGGGTCACCCCTCTGGGGTGTTGCAATTGTTCTTACATTATATAATACCCACAGAATGCCCACATAGTGCCATACACTGTATTGACAAAAGTATTTGGACACTGCAGAAGATCAGCAAATATGCAAATACTGAGTTTGCCGCACGGCATGCTGGGAAGAGCATGGGTAAAATAAAAGGCTGCTCATTTTGTAATAACCATTCATTTATCCGATTGGGCGCTTGCGTAGCGGACTGGAGCGACGGGTACGACCCCGCCACCCGCGCCCATCCTCACAACGATCTCTTCTCACAGCCTGGCACGAGGAATGGCGAGCTACTCCTGCCCAAACTTACGGAGAACTTGTGGAAAGTATCTAATACAAGCCAAAGGAGGGCCGACAGGTTACTAAATAACATCATTAAGCACTTTTTCGGATAAACATGCAGAGTCCAAAAACTTTTGTCCATAAAGTGTATAATGCCCGGAGTGCCATACTGTGCCCACATCATACAGTGCCTATATATGGTAGCTGTATATTATGCACACAGATCCAAACATCCACGGAGTTCAATACCGTAACATCATACTGTGCCCACAACATATAATGCCCACATGGTGCTTTAATATGCCCACAGAGCCAATTAGTACAGACAAAGTGCCATACTGTGCTGATATAGAGCCTGATAGCATTCACAGGTTACAGTGTAGTAGATCCTGCAGTGTCTGCAGTCGCACATCAAAGAGCCGCCACCATTTACTTCCTCCTTCTTTACTGATTCCTGCTCTCTACTGCCCTCTGCTGGCCACTGCTTGTAATACTAGTAATGTCTGACTAAGGCCTCATGCCCATGACTGTAAAATCTCACAGCGGAATCAGACCCGGTGCCCAGCCAGAGACACATGATCACCTGTCCGGATCTGCCGTGAGTGTCTCAGTCGGCGAGCCAGTGCGCATCAGCAGTGCAGGGCATGACATGCTGGCGATAACGCGGATCTGACATTTTGGAATCGCCACGGATCGGACGGCTTCCAGTGACTGCAATGGAAGCCATCTATGCAATTTTTCGCACCAAACAGAGCATGCTGCGATTCTCACATTTGATTTCTACTCATGGGCAGGGAACAATCTTTTAATCTAGCATGCTATGGACGAACCTTGCTGTGGAATTTGCAGCAGGTGTCTGGCCACGAATGCCACAGCGAAAATCCATCTGTGGGCACTGGGCCTAACAGTACTAGTTTCAACCCTTTCCAATCCACTGTCTGACCTCTGAAATGACCTCTGACATTATGATTTAAGGCTGTACAGCTCCGATGTTGGAAAACGTCCGTCGGGGTTCTCTTACTGTATATTGCCAGCCTCTCTGCTGTCGGAGCCTATCCAACGTGTCACCTCATGCAGTACTGGCTTTAGCCAGCAGATGGCGCCATTGTATAACGATAGAAAAAGAGTAGATCGCAATACCTAGCTATGTAGTAATATATCCCTCACTTGCTACAATAACACTGGCATGCTTCCCGGAGGGACATTTTCAGGTGTTGTCCCGCTGTCCTTCAGGCCAGCAGAGTGTCCCAATTTCAACTGTATCTGCACCCTTAGGACACAAATACAGTTGCATACTGTCAGGGGCATACACAAGGGCAGAGGGCACACTGCAGGTCACATCATGGCTCAGTGCATGGCCAAACATCCCACCTTCCCTGTGACATTTTTTCCTGTTAAGCGACAACTCTTACCCTGCTTCTCTATGGCATCTAAATGTAACAGTGCCACTCTATACCCCACAGAGCAATTGTGCCCCCCTATGTCCCTACAAAATAATAATGCTTATCTGTGTCCTTCAAAATTATAATAGCCCACTGTGCACCTTCAAAGCAATAGTGCCCCTCCGTACCCCCACATAGTAATAGTGCAGCCACTGTCCCTCAAAGTAATAGTGCTCTCTCTGTACCTCTGCAAAACAGTAGTGATCCCTGTGCCCCTCAAAGCAATGGTGCCACTTTATGCCACTTCAAAGCAATAGTGCCCTCCTTATATTTCTACAAAGTAATAATGCCCCCCTGTACCCCTACAAACTAATAGTGCCCTCTGTGCCCCTTCAAAGTACGGTACTAGTTTCACGCTGTGCCTCCTCTGTAACACTACGAAGTAGTAGTGCTCCCAGTGCCCCTCAAAGTAATAGAGTAATAGTGCCATTTTAAAGCAATAGTGCCCTGTCTGTACTTCTATAAAGTAATAATGCCCCCTGTACACTATAGAGTAGTAGTGCTCCCCTGTACCACTCAAAGTAATATTGCCACTCTGTGGCATCTCAAAGTTATAGTGCCCTCTCTGTGCTTCTTCAAAGTAAAAGCACCTCCTCAAAGGAATATTTCCACTCTGTGTCCCCTCAAAGCTATAGTGCCAGGGAAAAAAGAAGGCACTATTATTTGAGAGGGCACAGAGGGCGGTGTGTGTGTTCCTCTTCTTTTAATATGTTTAAAGTCACAAGATATGCGGATTAGATCTTGGGAGGTTGGATACCAACCCCGTAGGAGCTGCAGTGTCAGCCATGGAGGAGCTGCAGTGTCAGTCATGGAGGAACTGCAAGGTCAGCCATGGAGGAGCTGCAGGGTCAGCCATGGAGGAGCTGCAGGGTCAGCCATGTAGGAGCTGCAGGGTCAGCCATGGAGGAGCTGCAGGGTCAGCCATGGAGGAGCTGCAGGGTCAGCCATGGAGGAGCTGCAGGGTCAGCCATGTAGGAGCTATAGTGTCAGCCATTTAGGGGCTGCCGGGTCAGCCATGTAGGAGCTATAGTGTCAGCCATGTAGGAGTTAGAGTGTCAGTCATGGAGGAACTACAGGATCAGCCATGTAGGAGCTTCAGGGTCAGCCATGTAGGAGCTACAGGGTCAGCCATGGAGGAGCTGCAGGGTCAGCCATGGAGGAGCTGCAGGGTCAGCCATTTAGGGGCTGCCGGGTCAGCCATGTAGGAGCTATAGTGTCAGCCATGTAGGAGTTAGAGTGTCAGTCATGGAGGAACTGCAGGGTCAGCCATATAGGAGCTTCAGGGTCAGCCATGTAGGAGCTTCAGGGTCAGCCATGGAGGAGCTGCAGGGTCAGCCATGGAGCAGCTGCAGGGTCAGCCATGTAGGAGCTGCAGGATCAGCCAAGTAGGAGCTGCAAAGTCAGCCATGTAGGAGCTGCAGGGGCAGCCATGGAGGATCTGCAGGGTCAGCCATGTAGGAGCTTCAGGGTCAGCCATGTAGGAGCTTCAGGGTCAGCCATGTAGGAGCTACAGGGTCAGCCATGGAGGAGCTGCAGGGTCAGCCATGAAGGAGCTGCAGGGTCAGCCATGTAGGAGCTGCAGGGTCAGCCATGTAGGAGCTGCAGGGTCAGCCATGTAGGAGCTGCAGGGTCAGCCATGTAGGAGCTGCAGGGTCAGCCATGTAGGAGCTATAGTGTCAGCCATTTAGGGGCTGCCGGGTCAGCCATGTAGGAGCTATAGTGTCAGCCATGTAGGAGTTAGAGTGTCAGTCATGGAGGAACTGCAGGGTCAGCCATGTAGGAGCTTCAGGGTCAGCCATGTAGGAGCTTCAGGGTCAGCCATGGAGGAGCTGCAGGGTCAGCCATGGAGCAGCTGCAGGGTCAGCCATGTAGGAGCTGCAGGGTCAGCCATGTAGGAGCTGCAAAGGTCAGCCATGTAGGAGCTGCCGGGTCAGCCATGTAGGAGCTGCCGGGTCAGCCATGTAGGAGCTGCCGGGTCAGCCATGTAGGAGCTGCGGGGTCAGCCATGTAGGAGCTGCGGGGTCAGCCATGTAGGAGCTGCGGGGTCAGCCATGTAGGAGCTGCGGGATTAGCCATGTAGGAGCTGCGGGGTTAGCCATGTAGGAGCTGCCGGGGTCAGCCATGTAGGAGCTGCCGGGGTCAGCCATGTAGGAGCTGCAGGGTCAGCCATGTAGGAGCTGCAGGGTCAGCCATGTAGGAGCTGCAGGGTCAGCCATGTAGGGGCTGCAGGGTCAGCCATGTAGAAGCTGCGGGGTCAGCCATGTAGGAGCTGCGGGGTCAGCCATGTAGGAGCTGCGGGGTCAGCCATGTAGGAGCTGCGGGGTCAGCCATGTAGGAGCTGCGGGGTCAGCCATGTAGGAGCTGCGGGGTCAGCCATGTAGGAGCTGCGGGGTTAGCCATGTAGGAGCTGCCGGGGTCAGCCATGTAGGAGCTGCAGGGTCAGCCATGTAGGAGCTGCAGGGTCAACCATGTAGGAGCTGCAGGGTCAGCCATGTAGGAGCTGCAGGGTCAGCCATGTAGGAGCTGCAGGGTCAGCCATGTAGGAGCTGCAGGGTCAGCCATGGAGGAGCTGCAGGGTCAGCCATGTAGGAGCTGCAGGGTCAACCATGTAGGAGCTGCCGGGGTCAGCCATGTAGGAGCTGCAGGGTCAGCCATGTAGGAGCTGCAGGGTCAGCCATGGAGGAGCTGCAGGGTCAGCCATGTAGGAGCTGCAGGATCAGCCATGTAGGAGCTGCAGGGTCAGCCATTTAGGGGCTGCAGGGTCAGACATGTAGGAGCTGCAGGGTCAGCCATGATTGTCACCTAGCTTTTCCAGAGCCGAATGCTATGCGGCAAGAAACTGATGCCACCTACCACGGCCCATTTATAATACTTGCGTCTTATTACTTAGAAAATGAGCCACTGGGCACGCACAGGTGCCAGGCCCCGGGTGTAACTGCAACCTCTGCACCCTCTACAGCTACCCGCTGCTGGTGAGCAGGCATCCCTGATATAGATGATATCACCGCCTAATGTTCATGGATCGCAAGATGCAGGAATAGGGAAGGCGGAAACTGGCGACAAATCAATAAAAATGTCATATCCCATCAATAATGAGCACTGCGGTGGTCAGTAGAGGCCGCAGCCCGTGGTCCACCGCAGAGACGGCCGTCGTCATATACATTATTTATGCTCTTCATTTTTAATTGTATAATTAGCAATCATAGCGGCACACGGCGAAACTCAGAATAAGCCACGCCCTTTATTGAAAGCTCCGCCTTTAGTAATGTTCATATTCACTATTCCAACAATAGGCCCAAATTTCTGTGCTGGTTTACGGGAGTCAGAGCTCCGTTTTTTTATAGCCTGAGAGTGAAATGATCAAATTCCCAATCGGTCACCTGTACAACTTATTTCTGTACAGGATAAGTGGCAACCGGACACATCGGCCACCACTTATCCCAGAGGAGGAATGGTAACATCGCAGCGCCCCCTGATGAGACATCAGGGTATGTTTTGGCTCCTCCCATTGACGGCCATCTTTAGTCGCCCTGCGCTAATTATGCAGATTATGCTGAGCACAAGGAATATGCTGAGTGACAGACATGAAGTACTAAGGGGCGGCGGGGGAGGGGAGCTCGGCACAGGCTACTGTCCTATTTATGGAGAAACCTGCCATCGCATATATAATAATACTCATAAATAATGGATGGAATGTCGTATGTAAAACAATGCTTGTTCTCCGGAGAATCAAAGACACCGAAGACACAACTGCCTGTATGGCAGCCAGGATTCCTGCAGCGTTAGAGCTCGCTCACTCGCGCCATTTCCACATGTGTAGGTTTACTGCCTATGTTAAATCCCGTTTGCCCATATTGGTGCCACCACCCACGTAGCGCACACTAAAATAGGGTATGCTTTGTTTTTTGAACATGCGTAACACATGTATGTAAAATATCAGGTGCGATGCGCCCAATCGAATACACTGGGGTTGTAGCATGTTAAAAACGCATCGCGCAATAATCGCAAAGCGCCAACCTGCGATGCGTTTTTAACATTAGAAAGTCCCAATGACAATCATGTTAAATACGCAGCGATATTACAGCGTTAAAAAAAATGCAGGTGGGTGTCACCCTTGGACCGCCCTCACACACGTGTTTTGAACGCTGCGCTAATCATGGTTCAAGTCTCCCAGTAGTTTCAGTAGGGGGCGTCACAGACCTGCGGTCGAACACGGTGTTTTCTAACCCCTCCATTTTCAAGCGCGGTCTGCTGTATTTTGGTTTGTTTTTGAGCTTTTGACCGCCCCTCATCACCTCTCACTATAAT
Source organism: Eleutherodactylus coqui (assembly GCA_035609135.1). NCBI lineage: Eukaryota > Metazoa > Chordata > Amphibia > Anura > Eleutherodactylidae > Eleutherodactylus > Eleutherodactylus coqui. The sequence continues at coordinate 3,946,094 of CM069406.1, read as the reverse complement.
GGAGTGCGTTAAACACCTCTTAACGACAGTAACCTGTGTTTGAAAACAACAACAAAAATTGCGGTTAAATGCCACAATCAGGATCGCGTGTTTCACTGACGCAGTGTGTGAGACCGGCCTTAGGCGATGTTCATATGGGGCAGATTTGCTTGTGACTGTTCCATCCATCTGACTCATGTTTGCAGAAATCTATGCACCGGCTGCAGAAACTTATTTAGATCAAAGTAAGGTGATTAGATGTCCCAATTTTGGCGAGACAGTCCCGCTTTAGGACCCTGTGTCCAGTCTCCCACCCGACCCCAGCAGGACAGCCATTTGTCCCGCTTTTGAGATGTCTGGTCACCATAGTGATTACTAGCTGGGGTGCTGCAGCTCCCACCGGGAATCACTTTGCGGTGCTGTGGTGGATGCACACACTGACAGCAGTGTGAGCATCCAGGATCTTCCTCCCCCTCCCCTGAATCTCCTTTTTAGTTTTGCAAGAGGAGAGGAGAAGGGAGAAAGCGCTGCTGCTGGTGCAAACACACTTACTCCCGCAGCAGCGCAGAGAAGAGGAGAAGTAGCGGCTTTCTGAAGACCAGGAAGAGGGTAAGAATATCGGTTTCATGGGAACTCTGCTAGTACTGTGGTGGTCACTGTTACTACTGTATGGGACACGATTAGTAATAGTGTCCCCTATATCAGCCCCAGTAGTAATAGTATTAGTACTGAGGCCACTGTGGGGGTCACTATTACTACTGAAGGTCACTGTGGGGGTCACTATTACTACTGAGGGTCACTGTAGGGGTCACTTTTACTACTGGGGACTACTGTGGGGTCACTATTATTACTGTGGGTCACTGTGGGGGTCACTATTACTACTGGAAGCTTCTGGGGGGTCACTATTACTACTGAGGGTTACTGTGGGGGTCACTATTAGTATTGAAACCACTGTGGAGGACACTATTACTACTGGGGCCACTCTGCACGTGGCAGCATACATCAAGCTGACTTACGCTAAGTTTACACATGGCCAATTTGCTGAGGAATTTCCACAGTAGAAATTTCCACAGCAAATTTTGCAGCATTTCTGCATCATGTGAAAACATCTTTGCATCACTATGGAGAATTCCTTAATCCCCACGGGGATAAGGGATTTCCTCCAGCTGCAGCTGAAGGGATTCCCCACCTGTGGCAAAGCTTCATGGAGCTCTCCAATTGCTTTCAATATGAGGGCAGTGGGAGAGAGAATTGTTGCTCACAAGAGAGAAGCGGCAAGGGAAAGAAAAGCATCGAGAGCATACCTGCAAGAGAGACACAGAAAAATGGCGAAAGAGAAAGAAGCACCAAGAAAGAGTGATGCAGTAAGACAGAGAAAAAAGTGGCGAGACATAGAGAAGCAGCAAGAGAAAAGCAGTAAGAGAGAAGCAGAGAGAGAAAGAGAGAAAAGCAGCAGCAGACAGAGAGATACGACAAGAAAGAGAGAGACAAGCGGAGTGAAAGGGAAGCAGTGAAAGAGGGAGAGAAGTGGGGAGAGAGAGTGAGAAACAGAGAGAATGGCCAGACAGAGGAAGAAGCGTCAAGAGAAAGCCAACCAGAAAAGTGGCAATAGAGAGAAGCTACAAGAGACAGAACGCAGCGAGATAGAGAAGTGTCGAGAAAGAGAAGCACTGAGAGAGAGGCGGCAAGAGAGAGACAGACAGAGATAAGCGGTGAGAGGGAGAAAGAGAAGCAACAAAAAAGATAAAAGCAGGGAGAGAGAAGTGGCAAAAGAGAGAGAAGCAGCGAGAGAAGTGGTGAGACAGAAATAGAAGTGTTGAAACAGAGAAGAAGTGAGAGAGAGAGAGCAGCGAGAGAGAAGTAACAAGAGAAATAAAGAGAAGTGGCGTGAGAGAGAGAGTGAAGCGTCAAAACAGAGAGAGAGAGAGAAGAAGTGGCAAGAGAAAGAAGCAGCAAGAGACAGAAGCATCGAAGGAGAAAAAAGCAGAGAGAAAGAAGGAAGCATCGGGAGAGAGAATCAACGAGAGAGAGAGAGAGATAAGCGACAAAAGAGGGAGAAAAGAGGTGAGAGAACGAGAGAGAAGAGATGAGAGAGAGAAGCAGCAAGAGAGATAGAGAAGCGCAAGACAGAGAGAAGTGGCGAGAGAGTGACAGAAACATTGAAACAGAGGGAAAAGCATTGAGAGAAAAAAAGAATAGCGAAGTGGCAAAAAAGATAGAAGCAAGGAGAGAGAGAAGTGGCAAGAGAAAGACCGACAGAGAGAAGCTGAGAGAGAGAATCAACAAAAAAGCAGGGAGAGAGAGACAGAAGTGGCAAGAGAGAGAGAGAAGTGGTGACAGAGAGAGAAGCAGCGAGAGAGAGAAGTGGCATGACAGAGAGAGAAGTGGTGAGACAGAAATATAAACTTCGAAACAGGGAAGCAGTGAGAGAGAACTGACAAGAGTGATAGAGAGAAGTGGTGAGAGAGATAGGCAGCAAAATCGAGAGAGAAGTGGTGAGACAGAGAAGCGATAAGAGAAAGAGAGAAGCATCAAAGAAGAAAGAATCAATGAGAGAGAGAGCTAGAAAGAAGCATCGAGAGAGAGAATCAACGAGAGAGAGGGTAGCAGTAAGAGAGAAAGATAAGCAGCAAAAGAGAGAGAAAAGAGGTAAGAGAGAATCGTTGAGAGAAAAGTGGCAAGAGAGAGAGGGGAGCGGCAAAACAGAGAGAGAGGCATCGAGAGAGAGAGAGAGGGGGGCAATAGAGAGAAGCATCGAGAGAGAGAAGCCGTGAGACAGAGAGAAAAGTGACAAGACAGAGAGAGAAGCATTGAGAGAAAGACAAGGACTAGAAAGAAAGGCAGCGGACCGAGAGAGAAGTAGTGAGAAGCAAGTGACAAGAGAAAGAGAGAGGCAGCGAGAAAAAAAGCAGTCAAAGAGATATAAGGTGAGAGAGAGGGTAGCGGAGAGAAAGAGGGAAGCGGTGAGAGAGAAGTGACCAGAAAGAGAAACAGCAAGACAGAGAGAAGTGGCAAGACAAAAAGAAGTGGCGAGACAGAGAGGGCAATGTCAAGACACGAAGAGAAGCATCCTGAGAAAAAGAGAGAGGCATCAAGAGATAGAGAAAGAAATGTCAAAAGAGAAAAATAAGCAGCAAGAGATGAACTGGATCATATTTTCCTCCAGCAGGTTTCGGGGTATTCTGTAGCTTCCAAATTGTATAGTGTGCACACATCATCGACCAGATCAGACACAAATGCATGTCTAAGCTGGGAGTCTCCCCAAAGTGTAGAGCCTCAGGCTTTTATTGTAACACATGACACCTGCCCTTTTATGGGCGTGCAACAGATTACATCAGTAACATATAGGATTCTCATTTGTCGGATCATATAGAATCCTCCACCCCTCTCCAAAGTCCACTGTGTGTCTCATTTGTCCTTTGTTCTATTACATGCACTCAAAACTGAAAGTATCTCTTTGTTGCAGAAGTTAGTATGGAGAAGTTTCTGTGTGGGGGATGGGAAAGGACTGGGGAAACACTCAGTATTGAATACAGGTATACATGTAATACTATGACTTTTAACTCTGAGGCTCAGGGAGAGAGAGAAGCAGCAAGACAGAAAGAGAAGTGATAAGACAGAAATAGAAGCATTGAGACAGAGAAGCACCAAGAGATAGAAGCAGCAAGAGAGAGGCAGAAAGAGAATTAATGAGACAGAAAAAGAAGCGTTGAGACAGAGAAGCACCGAGCGATAGAAGCAGCAAAAGAGAGAGAGAAGGGGCAATAGAAAGAAGCATCGAGAGAGAGAGAGAGAAGCGGTGAGAAAGAAAGAGAAGTGGAAAGACAGAGAGAGAAGCGTTGAGAGAAAGAAGCGTTGAGAGAGAGAGAAGCAGAAAGAGAGAAGCGACAAGAGAAAAAGAGAGGCAAGCGGCGAGAGAGAGAGGGAATTGTCGAGAAAGAGTAAAGCAGCGAGACAGAGGGGAAAGCGTCGAGTGAAAGAGAGAGAAGTGGCAAGAGAGAGAGGGAATTGACAAGATACAGGGAGAAGCATCAAGAAAGAAAAGCATTGAAAGAGAGAGAGAGAGAGAAGTGTTAAAAGAGAGAAGTGTTGAGAGAAAAAAGCAGCAAGAGGAAAAAAATGGAGACCGAGAGAGCAGTAGAGAGAGAGACAAGCAATAAGGATGAGATGTGGTGAAAATGAGAACCAGTGAGAGAGAAAGAGAAGCAGCGAGACAGAGAGAGAGAGCAGTGTCAAGACAGAGAGATGCGGCAGGAGAAATAGAGAAAAGGCAAGAGAGAAAAGCAGTGAGAAAGAGAAATGTGGCGAGAGAGAAGCATTGAGAAAGAGAAGATGCAGGACAGAGAGAAAAGTGGTGAGTCAGAGAGAAATGCGGCAAGATAAAGAGAGAAGCAGCGAGAGAGAGAGAGAGAGGGAATTGGCGAGAAAGAGAAAGCAGCAGCGAAAGAGATAGAGAAGCAGTGAGAGAAAGAAGCTGCGAGAGAAAGACAGAGAGAAGTGTTGAGAGAGAAAAGCGGCAAGAGAGTAAGCATTAAGCCCGAGAAAGCACCAGCGAGAGAGAGAATCGGCGAGACCAAGAGAGAACGGTCAAAAGAGAGGGAAGGAGCAACAAGAGAAACAAAGAGAAGCAGTGAGAAAGAGAAGCGACAAGAGAAAGATAGGCAATAGAGAGAAGTGGTCAGAGAGAGAAATAGCGAGATATAGAGGGTAGTAGAGAGGGATAGAGAAGTAATGAGAGAGAGATGGGGCGAGAAAGAGAGAAGCAGCGAGACACAAAGAGAAGCAGCGGGAGAAAGATAAAGAGAAGAAGTGGTGAGAGATAGAGATGTTGAGAGAGAGATACAGAGACAAGCCAAAAGGGACAGAGATAAGCAGAAAGAGAGAGAGAGAGCGTCATGAAAGAGAGAGAAGTGGCAATACAGAGAGAAGCATGGAGAGAAAGAGAGAGAAGCTTCGAGAGAGAGAGAGAGAGTGGTGAGAGAAAGAAGCAGTGAGAGAGATTTCAAGAGAGAAGCAACAAGAGAGAGAGAAGTGGCAAAACAGAGAGAGAAGCATTGATAGAAAAAGAGAGGAAGAGACAGAGACAACGAGAGAAGCATCAAGAGAAAGAGAGAGAGAAACAGCAAGAGAGAAAGAGAAGCAGTGAGAGAGACAGAAGTCCTGCAAGAGAGAAGCAGAAAGAGAGAAGTGGCGACAGAGAGAAGCTGCTTGAAAAGCAGTGAGAGAAGTGGTGAGGGAGAGAAGGAAGCGGCAAGAGACAGAGAGAGAAGCTGTGAGAGAGAGAATTGGCAAGAGAGAGACAGAGAGAAGCATCGAGAAAAAGAGGCAGAGAGGGAAAGAGAGAGGCAGTGAGAGAGGAGCAGTCAAATAGAGAAGTGGCGAGAGAGAGGGTAGCAGAGAGATAGAGAAACAGACAGAAGCAGTGAGACAAAAAAAAAAGAAGTGGTGAGACAGAGAGGGCAGCGTCAAGACATAAAGAGAATCGTTGAGAAAAAAAGAGAGAGAAGTGGCAAGAAAGACAGAGACAAGTGGTGGGAGGATCTGTGAGGAGAAGAAGCGGTGAGAATGTGAAACAGCGAGAGAGATAGAGAAACAACGAGAGAGAGAATAGCGGCGAGAAAGAGAGACAAGCAGAGAGAGAGAGAAGTGGCGAGAGACAAGGGGCAAGAGAAAAGCATTGAGAGAGAGAAACAGTGGGACAGAGAGAAGTTGCGAGTAAGAGAATAGTCCTGCAAGAAAAAGAGAGAGAAGCGGCGACAGAGAGCAAAGCGGCAAGAAAGTAGCAGCAAAAGAGATAGGGAAGCGTTGAGACAGAGGGAGAAGCATTGAGCGAGAAAGATAAGCAGAGAGAGAGAGAGAGGGCAGGTGATGAGAAAGAAGATAAAGCAGAGAAGGAAGGGGCAAGAGAAAGAGAAGTGGTGAGAGAGTCGTCAAGAGAGAGAAGCAGCAAGAGATGAAGTAGAAGTGAGAGTGAGAGAGCAGCAGCGAGAGAGTATCGTCATGAGGCAGAGAAGCATCAAGAGAGACAGAGAGAAGCATTGAGAAGGAGAAGCACCTTGAGAAAGAGAGAGGCAGAGAGAGAGAGAAGCGGTCAGAGACAAGCTGCAAGAAAGAGAATCAATGAGAGAAAAAGAGGTAGCGAGAGAGAAGCAGTGAGAGAGAGAAGTGGCAAGATAGAGGGTAGTGGAGAGGGGAAAAGAAGTGGTTAGAGAGAGAGAAGCAAAGAAACAGAAGAAGTGAGCCAAAAAGAGAAGTGTCAAGGCAGAGAGTGCAGCGTTGAGACAGAGAGAGAAGCATTGAGAAAAAGAGAGAGTAGCGGCAAGAGATACAGAGAGAAATGGCAAAAGAGAGAGAGACAAGCGGCAGGAGAGAGAGAGAGAGAAGCGGCGGGATAGAGAGAGAGAAGTGGCGAGACAGAGAGCAGCGTCGAGACAGAGAAAAAAACATTGAGAGAAAGAGAGAAATGTAGTAAGAGAGAAGTATTGAGAGAAAGATGTATCGAGAGACAGAAGTGGCGAATGAAGAGAGATAGAGAGAGAAAGAAATGGTGAAAAAGAGAGAGAAACTCACAAACCTCGTCACATTATTGTACTGCCAGACAGAGAGAGTAGCAGTGATAAAGAGAGAGGAGTGGTGAGACAGAGAGAGAAGCAAGTAAACAGAGAGAAGCATCGCGTAAAAGAGAGAGAAGCAGCAAAAGAGGGACGCAGCAAGAAAGATAGAGGCAACAAGAGAGAGAAGTGGAGAGAAAGGAGCAATGAGAAAAAAGCTGAGAGAGAGATGAGAGAAGCATTGGGAGAGAGAAAGAGCAAGAGAGAGAAAAGCGTTGAAAGAAAGAGAGCAGCGTCGAGACAGAGAGAGAAGTAGCAACACAGAGAGAAGTGGCAAGAGTGTTACCATGCGGCGGTACTGGTCTTCCTGGGGCGGTGGTGTGCGGGGCCCACGCTCGGGGCGCGTCCCCCCGGCTTGTTGTCCAGCTGCCGGGGGCACGGTTGCCTGGCCGGCGTGGTGCTAGTGGCGCGGCACCGTGCGCACCTGTGAGTTCTGCTGCCGTGCACGAGCTCCCTTTCATTATGATGTGTTGGGAGTGGGCTGTCTCCCTCTGTGGTCTCTGGAAGAGTGGTGTCACCATCTTGAGGGGGCAAGGCATCCCATTACCATGTATACTGATCTTAAAAACTTGGTATATCTCACCAATGCTAAGAGACTCACGGCTCGTCAAGCCAGGGGGTGTTGTTTTTCGCCAGGTTTAACCTCGCCGTTACATATATTCCAGGGGAGAAGAACGTGAAGGCAGACGCCTCCTCACAGAGTTTCGGTTCGCCAGGAAGTGAGACAGTGGCTCCCGAGAATATCTTGGCACCTGGGGTGGTGGTGGCAGCTGTAGGATCTGATTATGTTCCTCGTCTACAAAATTGTCAGCAGGACCCTCCCTTGGGGGTGCCGGAGGGCAGATGGTTTGTGCCAGACCTTACGTCTCAGAGTCATTGAAGAGTCTCACTCCTCTGTTCTCGGAGGCCATCCGGGGGTTCAGGGGACTCTGGATCTTTGTACTAGACACTACTGGTGGCCAGGCATGGCTTGGGAGATCCACGACTTTGTTAAGGGATGCTCTGTCTGTGCACGCAGTAAAAGTCGTCGTCCGGAGGGGCCTCTGAGACTGTTACCGGTGCCGTATCGTCCGTGGTCACATTTATCGGTAGATTTTATCACCGATCTACCGGAGTCTCAGAAGTTCACCACCATCCTAGTTGTTGTAGACCGTTTCTTGAAGATGGCACATTTCGTGGCGTTAAAGAAGCTACATTCTGCGATAGAATTTTCCAAGATTTTTGTAACAGAAATCATTCGTCTACACGGGGCTCCCGAGAACATCGTATCTGATCGCGGGGTTCAGTTTGTGTCACAGTTTTGGCGTGCCTTCTGTAGAAACCTGGGAACGTCGCTTTCCTTCTCGTCAGCATTCCACCCGCAAACTAATGGTCAGACGGAGCGGAAGAACCAGGATTTAGTGCAATATCTACGGTAGTTTGCTAGCGAAAAGGCTCCTCAGTGGGCAGAGTTCCTGCCGTTGGCAGAGTTTGCGCTACACAACCGTACGTGTTCTTCCACTGGGGTATCTCCATTTCTTTGCGTGTACGGTCAGCATCCTCGCTTCCTTACAGCTATTTCTACTCCGTCTGACTGTCCTGCAGCTGATGTCGCCACAGGTGCACTGCAGGGGGTATGGAAGGAGGTACAGAAGAACCTGGAAGCCACGGGGGCTCATATGCAGTTGCGTAGTGGGAGGAGTGGGAGGAGTCCATCCGTGTCTGGACCTTACAGGATGGGACAGAAGGTATATTTGTCTTCTAGAAATCTCAAAACTGGCGCCGCGTTACGCGGGTCCCTTTGTCATCACGCGGGTAGTAAAACTGCTTGCTTATGAACTTGATTTGCCAGCTACATGGAGGGTTCATAGGGTTTTTCATAAGTCATTATTGAAACGTTTTGTCCCTTTGGTGCCCGATGTTATCGATTTCCCTGCAAAATTGCACAGCTAATTGCACATTTCTGCAGGAATCGAGTGCACAATATGGCGCCTTTGGTGCGGAAATGTGTACCAAAATAAAGCATGCCACACAAAATGTACGCGCAAAACCAAAAGTGAGAATGAACCCATTGAAAACAATACATTGTATTCTCTGCGCAATGCGCATGCGAACACAGTCATAAACGGAGCGGCTTCACACGGGCGCTTGTGCTTTTGTGCACGCTTCAGTGCAACCTTTTTCCGCCATAAAGTTGGCATTTTTGCCCGCGTGTCTGGGCATTTTACTGTACTATTTCCACACACAAGGCATATTTTTAGGCACGTGGGATACAACCACGTACGGATTTAAACGGCTATTTAGCCTTATGAGTTCCGGATTTGTTATTTTTCCAGCAAAATTGCGCAGAGTATTGCGCACACATTAGCGAACCCTCCATAGACCCTTATGGGGATCCCTGGGGTGCAAATGCACACAAAAATAGAGTATGCTGCGCAAAATATGCAACTATGTATGAACCCATTGTAATCAATGGGTCGGGTCGTAACGCCCCAATGAACTTACTGTATGTATGGCTGGAGGCCGAGACTTTGTCACGGTGAGGCCACACTCTAATTGCAAATGTAAAAGGAAGGACAGCGGCACTCGCCTTCTTAACCCTTACTGGGGCATTGAATGCACGCCCCGCTAGGATTGGATTCACATCCAAATATTATCCCAGGGAAAAGCAGCGGTGCAGGAGAGCCAAGTCTGGGGCAAAAAATAGTATTATGACATCCAGAGATGGAGCTTTATTCCTCAAATCTCGTAAAAGTAGCGAGCGACGTTTCGGCTATCACTATAGCCTTTGTCAAGCTCAGTACAAAGTAAAAACACCAAGGTATATATACACATTAACACTAGTGATGAGCGAGTATACTCGCTAAGGGCAATAACTCGAGCGAGCATTGCACTTAGCGAGTACCTGCCCGCTCAAGAGACAAGGTTCGGGTGACGGCAGCGGGCAGGGAACTGCGGGGGAGAGCGGGGAGGAACGGAGGGGAGATCTCTCTCTCCTTCTCCCCCCCGCTACCCCCTGCTCACTCCCACAACTCACCGCTCCCCTGCGCCGGCACCCGAACCTTCTCTCCCGAGCGGGCAGGTACCTGCTAAGGGCAATGCTCGCTTGAGCAATTGCCCTTAGCGAGTATGCTCGCTCATCACTAATTAACACTAATCACAGAAAGACAATTAAAAAGACAAGAAACAGCAGTATGTTAACTATTCCACCTCCTGGATGGGTTGCTCTCCTCATCATACGTTCATTTGTACGCTTCTCTTCTGGCGTCCGGAGATGTACAATGCGCACGCGCCAACAGCGTAATGACGTTACATGCACCATGGTCTGTGATCGTCAGTGCGCATGCGCAAGCATTGTGTCAAACAAGCATCCATCACTATAGTTACCAACAACGCAGATTTTTGTAACTTAGTCCGCAGATGAAAAAACAGCTTGCGGGGATCCACCAATCGCTCCGCAATCAATGTACGTTGGGCGGGCGGTATGGTGTGACCCCAGATAAAAGAAGCAAAGAGACAAAACAAATCAATAATTTGTCAAAGAGTTTAAACGCCGTTCATGCGATAATATTAAAGATCAAAAAGGAGCTATGATGAAAGTGAGAGATGATAATAAACATTATTATACATCAATAGTGAGTGTGTATCAGGCCAATAAGATCAAGGCCGCAGGACATTATATCCAATCACTTAAACCCTATCAGTTCATAGATGTGAAGGGCAATCTATCGACGTAATTCACAACAGTCATATATATAAGGGATGACAGGACCGTAACCAACCAGGTCCGTCACATAATATACAATGACACAAAGGTGCTCCGCCCACACCAGCCATGAATAAGCAACACGTATGTAATGTGTACTGAATCCATCTTTATTATGTCTATTATTGCCCAGAATACAACAAAAAAGACAATATTACCTATAGTAGTATAAATACCCAGGGGTTTGATTCATTGTAACTAGAGATGAGCGAGCACCAAAATGCTCGGGTGCTCGTTGCTCGAGTCGAGCTTTCCGTGATGCTCGAGAGTTCATATCGAGTAACGAACCCCGTTGAAGTCAATGGGCGACTCGAGCATTTTTGTATGGGACCGATGCTCCGCATAGGTGATGACTTGTCAAACACTAGAAAACATCAGAAAGTCATGGAAACACCACAGAAACGGATAGGGAAGGGCAGGGGCAGCATGCATCTGAGGCTCCCAGGTCCCACTATTAAGCCAAAATGGGGGTGAGAGTCTGCCCCCCCCCCTAACAATTTTTACTTTGGACAAACCCTCATTAGCAAGGCACACCTTAGCTAAGCACAACACTACCTGCAACCAAGGACAATCACTGGCTGTGGGTGACACCGCTGCCTTTTCTCCTGGGTTACATGCTGCCCAACCCGCCGCACGACCCTGCGTCCACAGCGCACACAAAAGTGTCCCTGCGCAGCCTTCAGCTGCCCTCATGCCACACGCTGGCCTCATAGCCACACCACCCTCATGTCTATTTATAAGTGCGTCTGCGATGAGGAGGAACCGGAGGCACACACTGCAGAGGGTTGGCAGGGCCAGGCAGCGACCCTCTTTAAAAGGGGCGGGGCGATAGCCCATAATGCTGTTGAGAATCGATGATAAATTGACGTTCAATCATCATTCCAATCCCGTGCCACCTCCATCAAAAAATAGTCAGGAGCTGCAAACATGGGCATAAAGGGGACTCAGGTGCCAGCACTTCTACACATCTCCACAATGCAGCAATACTCTGTGTGGGAAGCACGTGAGCGGGCCCAGGTTCAGGCTCGGTCCCAGCCTCCATCTTGTGTAACCCAAGGTGCCGCGAGTTACATAGCAATGGGGAATCCATGTGTCCCCACACTATTCATTCTGTGTAGGTGTCAGATAGCTGAACACCGCAATGGGAAGTATTTGAGTTCCTTGGGCTTGCCTATGCTGTCGGTGCACAAAGATGGAATTACGCATAAAGAAATCACAGCGCCCAAATATGGCAGAGTTTCACCCCACCAAGGACCTTGGCCCACATTTCTACCCTAGCAGAAGTATAGGCGAACCCCTGTAACATTTCTGTAGCAAAAGTTAAGGCAGACCCCTGTAACATTTCTGTAGCAAAAGTATAGGCGAACCCCTGTAACATTTCTATAGCAAAGGTATAGGCGGACCCCTGTAACATTTCTGTAGCAGCAGTATAGGCAGACCCCTGTAACATTTCTGTAGCAGCAGTATAGGCAGACCCCTGTAACATTTCTGTAGCAGCAGTATAGGCAGACCCCTGTAACATTTCTGTAGCAGCAGTATAGGCAGACCCCTGTAACATTTCTGTAGCAAGAGTATAGGTAGACCCCTGTAACATTTCTGTAGAAAAAGTATAGGCGGACCCCTGTAACATTTCTATAGCAAAACTATAGGCGGACATCTGTAACATTGCTGTAGCAAAAGTAAAAGCGGACATCTGTAACATTTCCATAGCACAAGTATAGGCAGACTCCAGTAACATTTCTGTAGCAGTAGTATAGGCAGACCCCAGTAACATTTCTGTAGTAAAAGTAGAGGCAGACCCCAGTAACATTTCTGTAGCAGAAGTATAGGCAGACCCCAGTAACATTTCTGTAGTAAAAGTAGAGGCAGACCCTAGTAACATTTCTGTAGCAAAAGTATAGGCGAACCCCTGAAACATTGGTGTACCATGAGTGTAGGCAAAGTCCGGAAAAATTAAATAACAGTATAGGCGAGGGCCAGAAAAATTAGTGTACCAAGAGGACAAGTGCACCCCTAAAAAATTTCTCAAACGAGAGGGCAGGTGAAACCCATAAACATTTTTTAAAGATACAGCTTGCTGTTGCTTAATTTGCAACAGAGCCCGGAGGCAGCCCTGTGAAAAAAATTGGTTTCTGGTAAAGTATCAATACTTTTGAAACTTTGAAAAATTGTAAAACAAAATTGTAAGCAGAGCCTTTTGGGCCGCAGAAAAATTGGCAGTTCAGCGTGATGACATGATGTTTCAGGAGGAGGAGTAGGAGGAGGAGGACTAATATCCGAGAGTGATTGACAAAGCTAATTCCCCCTTTCTTCCGGTAATAGAGAATGCTTATTTCTCTGGTTGCAGCGAAAAGAATCTGTAGGTACCGCTGCTTTCTGCTGGTGGAGAAGAGAAGTCTGGGGAAATCCAGGCTTTGTTCATCTTTATGAGTGTAAGCCTGTTGACACTGGCAGTTGACAGGCGGGTACGCTTATCCGTGATGATTCCCACAGCTGCACTAAACACCCTCTCTGACAAGACGCTAGCGGCAGGGCAAACCAGCACCTCCAGGGCGTACAGCGCAAGTTCGTGCCACGTGTCCAGCTTTGACACCCAATAGTTGTATGGAGCTGAGGCATCATGGAGGATGGTGGTACGATCGGCTACGTACTCCCTCACCATCTTTTTACTGTGCTCCCTCCGACTCAGCCTTGACTGGGGAGTAGTAATGCAGTCTTGCTGGGGAGCTATAAAGCTGGCAAAGGCCTTGGAGAGTGTTCCCCTGCCTGCGCTGAACATGCTGCCTGATCTCCTCGCCTCCCCTTCTACTTGGCCCTCAGAACTGCGCCTTCTGCCGCTAGCACTGTCAGATGGGAAGTTTACCATCAGTTTGTCCACCAGGGCCCTGTGGTATTGCATCACTCTCGAACCCCTTTCCTCTTCGGGAATGAGAGTGGAAAGGTTCTCCTTATACCGGGGGTCGAGAAGGGTGTACACCCAGTGATCCGTAGTGGCCAGAATGCGTCTAACATGAGGGTCACGAGAAAGGCAGCCTAACATGAAGTCAGCCATGTGTGCCAGGGTACCAGTACACAACTTATCGCTGTCCTCACTAGGAAGATCACTTTCAGAATCCTCCCCCTCCTCCTCGTCCACAGGCCATACACGCTGAACAGATGGGAGGCAAGCAGCATGGGTACCCTCTGCAGTGGGCCCAGCTGTCTCTTCCCCCTCCTCCTCCTCCTCATCCTCCTCCTCCAAAACGCACTGAGATATAGACATGAGGGTGCTCTGACTATCCAGCGACATACTCTCTTCCCCAATCTCCTGTTCCGACCGCAAAGCGTCAGCCTTTATGCTTTGCAGCGAACTTCTCAGCAGGCATAGCAGAGGAATGGTGACGCTAATGATTGCAGCATCGCCGCTTACCATCTGGGTAGACTCCTCAAAGTTTCCGAGGACCTGTCAGATGTCTGCCATCCACTCCTCGGTAAAGAATTGGGGAGGCTGACTCCCACTACGCCGCCCATGTTGGAGTTGGTATTCCACTATTGCTCTACGCTGCTCATACAGCCTGGCCAACATGTGGAGCGTAGAATTCCACCGTGTGGGCACGTCGCACAGCAGCCGGTGCTCTGGCAGATTAAACCGATGTTGCAGGGTCCGCAGGGTGGCAGCGTTCGAGGTGGACTTGCGGAAATGTGCGCAGACGCGGCACACCTTGCCGAGCAGGTCTGACAACTGCGGGTAGTTTTTCAGAAACTGCTGAACCACCAGATTGAAGATGTAAGCCAGACATGGCACGTGTGTGAGGCTGCCGAGCTGCAGAGCCGCCACTAGGTTACGGCCGTTGTCACACACGACCATGCCATGTTGGAGGCTCAGCGGTGAAAGCCAGAGGTCGGTCTGCTCAGTCACACCCTGCAACAGTTCGGAGGCCATGTGCCTCTTGTCACCTAGGCTGGGTAGTTTCACCACGGCCTGCTGACGCTTGCCCACCGCTGTGCTGCCGCACCACACCGACTGCTGGCGACGTGCTGCTCACATTTCTTAATTGAGAAGTAGAGGTTGCATAGGAGGAGGAGGGGGAGGGTTTAGAGGAGGTGGCATAGACCGCCGCAGATACCATAACCGGGGAAGGACCCGCAATTCTGGGTGTGGGTAGGACGTGTGCGGTCCCATGCTCTGACTTGGTTCCAGCCTCCCCCAAATTCACCCAATGTGCCGTCAGGGAGATATAGGGGCCCTTCCCACCAGTACTTGTCCACGTGTCTGTGGTTAAGTGGACCTTCCCAGTAACCATGTTGGTGAGGGCACGATTGATGTTGCGGGAGACGTGCTGGTGTAGGGCTGGGACGGCACACCAGGAAAAATAGTGGCGACTGGGGACCGAGTAGCGTGGGACTGCCGCTGCCATCATGTTTTTGAAACCCTTCGTTTCCACAAGCCTGTACGGCAGCATCTCCAAGCTGATCAATTTGGCAATGTGCACGTTTAATGCTTGAGCATGCGGGTGCATGGCGGCGCATTTGCGCTTGCCCTGCAAAGCTTGCGCTAGTGACAGCTGGATGCTGCGCTGTGAGACATTGCTGGATGGGGCCGAGGACAGCGGAGGTGAGGGTGTGGGTGCAGGCCGGGAGGCGCTCGTGCCTATGTGTCCTGAGAGGGGGGTTGGATCTGAGTGGCAGGTTGGGGCACAGGGGGAGAGGCAGTGGTACGACCCGGAGGCGGTGAACGGCCTTCGTCCCACCTTGTGGGGTGCTTGGCCATCATATGCCTGCGCATGCTGGTGGTGAGGCTGGTACTGATGGCTCCCCGGCTGATCTTGGCGCGACACAGGTTGCACACCAGTGTCCGTCGGTCGTCCGCGCTCTCACTGAAAAACATGCACACCTTTGAAGACCTAGGCCTCTGCAGGGTGGCTTGGCGCGAGGATGTGCTTTGGGAAACCGTTGGGGGATTCTTCGCTCTGGCCCTGCCTCTACCCCTGGCCACCCCACGGCCTCTTCCAACCTGCCCTGCTGCTGCACTTGCCTCCCCCTCTGAAGACCTGTCCTCAGTTGGCTTAGCGAACCAGGTGGGGTCAGTCACCTCATCGTTCAGCGTCTCTTCCTCCAAAATCCCTGTGCGCTCCTCCCTCGGACTTACTGCCCTTACTACTACCTCACTGATAGACAACTGTGTTTCATCATCATCAACCTCCTCACCCACTGATAGCCCTTGAGACATTTGCCGGAAGTCCCCAGCCTCATCCCCCGGACCCCCGGAACTTTCCAAAGGTTGGGGATCGGTCACGACAAACCCCTCAGGTGAGAGAGGAACCATTTTTTCCCAATCAAAGCAGGGGCCTGAGAACAGTTCCTGGGAGTCTGCCCGCTCCTCAGAATGTCTCATTTTCATGGAGTGAGGAGGCTGGGAGGAAGGAGGAGCAGCAGCCAGAGGATTCAGAGTTGCAGCAGTGGACGGCGTAGAAGACTGGGTGGTCAATAGATTGCTGGATGCATTTTCTGCCATCCACGACAGGACCTGCTCACACTGCTCGGTTTGTAATAAAGGTCTACCACGTGGACCCAAAAATTGTGATATGAAGCTGGGGAGCCCAGAAACTTGCCTCTCTCCTACTCCCGCAGCAGCCGGCTGTGATTCGCCTGGACTAGGAACTCGGCCTGTGTCCACATCCTCACTTGGACCTCCGCGTCCTCGCCCCCGTCCATGGCCATGTCCTCTAGCCCTACCCCTACCCCTCAGCATGCTGTATTACGAATAGAGCAGACACTGAGCGGTCTGAATAATTATGCAATTATTGGCCTGCAGTTGGAGGCTGACAGCGGTTATGTAACGCACACTGCAGTCCGAAAAAAATTATACGCTAGGCTGCAAAAAGGCCTAGCTGGATAATAGTGAGCCACTACAAATCCCAGCGGCCACGCAGTAAAATGCACACGGTCACAGGTAGCCCTAAGAAGGACCATTGGGGTTCTTGTAGACAGGATTCTACACTTCCACTGTCCCTGCCTCACCAGTACTGCCCCTATATTCTGTATAATTGACTGCAGACTGAGAACTCTATAGCTGTAATAGTCTGCACAGCCCGAGATGGAAAAAAAAAAATTGTGCAAAACTGCTCCCAGCAGCTACAACAGTACTGCACATGGTCAGATGTGGCCCTAAGAAGGACTGTTGGGGTTCTTGAAGACGCTAACAGTAGCCTAACACTCTCCCTATAGCAGGAACAGCACTCTCCCTAATCTCTGCCAGCGTGTGTCTGTGGCGAGCCGCGGGCGGGACCGCTTTAAATACTCGGCGGTCACCTGATCTCACCAGCCACTCACTGCTGTGGGGTGGGATAGGGCTGGAACGTCACAGGAGGAAGTGGTAATGCCTTCCCCGCATGTCTATTGGCTAGAAAATGGCGCTAAACATGCAGGGAAGGAAATGGAATTGACTCGAGTACCGCGTGGTATTCGTCTCGAGTAACGAGCATCTCGAGCACCCTAATACTCGAACGAGCATCTCTCTAGTAAAGAGATCGGCCACCTCTTCCTGTCTTCTCCCAAACTTTTTCATACTGTAAGGTGAAGCAGGAGCTCTCCGCCGCTCTTCTGTACACAATAGGAAGCCAGTCAAACTAAGCTCCACCACTTTAGCTAAGCCTTCTGTTCTTAATTGTCTGCTAGTTAGGCTTCTTTCCCACGAGCGTATATCAGCCACCGTTTTCTCGGACAGCCTATATATGCTACGATGGGAGAGCTAAAACTGGTGAACGGGTGCACAGATCAAATGTTTCTGTGCCCGTTCAGACGGCATGGGTCCCGGCGCATATACGCCGGGACTACCATGCTGTCGCCCCTTTTCCCTCCCTCGCCATCACAGGCTCACCTCTCTTCTCCTCCCCGCTTGTTCTTTGCAATGGGAGGGGGTGGGATGGGGCAGAGCTAAGCATCATCCCGTCCCACCTCCTCCCATTGATGGCTATGGACAAGGGGCAGGGAGAGGGCAGGAGCTTAGCTCAGCCCATGTCCCACCACCTCCCATTGCAAAGAATGAGCAGGGAGGAGAAGAGAGGTGAGCCTGTATAGGGGGAGGAGAGCAGAGGGAGGGAGTTTAGCAACCATGCTGCTAAACTCCCTCCCACCTGCCGCCGCTGACATGGGCTCCCACAGGAGCCCATGCAGTGGCCAACATATTATGGCCCAAAAGATAATTCCAGAACTATCTTTTGAGCCTGACGTAAAAACGCCCGATGCTATATTGGCCTTGCCGGGCGCTTTTACTTCATGGATATACGCCCATGTGATCTGATGCATTGGAATTCAATGCATCAGATCACAGTGTATATCAGCCGGCTGTGAAAACGGCTGGCTGATAAACGCTCGTGGGAAAGAGGCCTCAACCCTTTCCAATCCACTGTCTTATGTCTGAAGGCATTCTGATTAAAGGCTGTAGAGATTTCAATGTCGAAAGACGTCCAGCAGGGTATTCTTACTGTATATTACTGGCCGCTCTGTTGTTGGGGGCCTCTCCAGCATGTCCCATACTGCAGTACTGGCTCTAGCCAGCAGATGGCGCCATTGTATAATGGCAGAAAGAGCAAGCCTCCTAGGAAACCCTGAATCCAAAACTGGATTGCAATGGGTTAAAATGGTGATCATGAAGAAATGAACACTTGTTTTCTCTGCAAGATATCTACAGAAAATTCCTTTAACCTGACAAACAGGTTTTCTGTTCCTATAAAAAGTATTGTGAGCAAGCGTAGAACAAAGGTCAATGTTTACTTAAAAAACTAGGCTAGGCGTGGTGTAAGGCGCGCCACCTGGCACATACGGTGTTTTCCTTCACACGGCAGCCATGGCGTCAGCTGTTCTGAGAGACGAGCTGGATTGCTCCATCTGCTTGGACATTTTTAGAGACCCTGTAAGCCTGAGATGTGGACACAACTTCTGCCGGGTCTGTATTCATCATGTTCTGGATACACAGGACGAGTCTGGAGTTTATTCCTGTCCTGAATGCAGAGAAGAGTTTCAGGAGCGGCCGGCACTGATGAGGAACTTGGCTCTGCGTAACATCATGGAGAACTTCCTGTTTACCAACCAACCAACACAGACAGAAAATGGGATCTTCTGCGCTTACTGTGTGGACTCTCCTGTATCGGCTGTTAAATCCTGTCTGCTGTGTGAAGCTTCTCTGTGCGAGAAACACCTGAGAGTTCACAGCAAGTCAGCAGAACACGTCCTCACTGAGCCCAGCGCCAACCTGGAGGACAGGACATGTTCCATCCATAAGGAGCTCTTGAAGTATTACTGCTTTGAAGATGCTACGCCTATCTGTTCCACCTGCTACCTGTTTGGTGGCCACAGAAGGCACCAAGTGGATCTGCTGGATGATGCCTCTGAGAAGAAGAAAGCGATCTTGAGGAATGTTTTACAGGAACTGACTACTAAAAGGGAGGCAACTGACAAAAGAGTCCAGAGTCTGCAGGATCACAAGAGAGAAGCACAAGTTAAAGCCGTTTGTGTTACTGAGAGAGTCACTGCCCTGTTTACAGACATGAGGCGACAACTGGATGACTTGGAGAAGAAGCTATTGAGTGAGCTCTGCAGGCAGGAAGAGCAGATGTCACTCTCAGTTTCGGATCTGATCAAGAACCTGGAACTGAAGACAGAGGAGTTGACGGAGAAGATCCGCCATTTGCAGATGACATTTGATATACAAGACTCATTAAATTTCTTAAGAGAATCTGGCAGTGGGGAACTGTGGGAGGATAAGAGAGGAGGTGATGTGATGGCTCATATAGTAACTGATCTGGATGAAGGTCTGATCTCAGACACTTTACATAGAGATTTAGAGGAGATCATGTCAGGGGTAAAGAAAATGTTTTATGTGGAGCAAAAATCTGAGGATTTCACAAACCCAACTAAGATGGAACCCGAGCAACAAGCCAATAACTCACTTTTTAGCTTGTTGCCAATACATCGGCTATTTAATGGTGACACAGAAAAGTGGAACCTCTTCCACTCCAGAGAACCACCAAGGGCCAGTTCGGTTCCTGCACCATCTGTAGCTCGGGAGCCAGTTCTGGTTTTTGAAAGCCCCTTTTCTTCCTCCAGGTCGGATAACAAAGGTTTGTTTAGTAGTATCCCAGACGTTACTCTACCAACATGGAACAGCTGGCTGAAAAAGTAACGTCTGTAAATAGATGAAGATGATGCCAAGCGATGACACATTAGGTAGAAATGTATAGAGGATACTTGCCAACTTACTGCACGATCCTGGAAGAGATGTCATGTTTTCTGCGTGCTGCATCCTATATGCTCACCTCTCCTCATTCCTGTAATCCTCTTCACTGCCAGATGCGGCCACAGATAACATTCTGATGTCAGAGCAGTGGCAGGCTGTTGTCTGTGGCGGCACCCGGGAGTGAAGCGCATCTGCTGAGTCTGGTCTAAATCTGTTTAGGGGGCCTCATGTGTTTAGTATGTCTGATCTGGGGTCTGTATTAGTTTAGGGGGTCTGATGGTCTGGTATTTGTTTAGTATGTCTGATCTGGGGTCTGTATTAGTTTAGGGGGTCTGATGGTCTGGTATTTGTTTAGTATGTCTGATCTGGGGTCTGTATTAGTTTAGGGGGTCTGGTCTGGTGTTTGTAGACATTTAGGGCTTGGGTCTGTAGTCCGTATTAGTTTAGAGGGTCTGGTTTGAGGTGTGTATTAGTTTAACCCCCTAACACCACAGGGCGTACAGTTCCATACAAGGCGGGTGCTGGCTATCTGTGATAGCAAACACCTGCTTGCCAGAGCCGCGATCAGCGATCGTGCCGATTACGGCTGTTAACTCTTTAAATGCACTGTCAATTCTAACATCAGCATTTAAATCCCCCTGCTCGTTGTTTCGATGCCGCGGCAGATTGGGGCCTTCTGAAAACTGCCTGTGAAAATGCAGTATAATTTAATACTTTGGTAATAAATTATTCTGCATGAGCACTCAAACAATCGCAAGTTCAAGTCCCGTATGGGTGACTAAAAAAAAGTGTAAAAAAGTTTTATTCATGATTAGAAAAATCATTAAAAGTAAAAGAGTTTTAAAGAACAACCTTTTCCCATATTAATAATAATAAAAAAAAATCCCGTTTGACATCGCCGTGTTTGTAAAAGTCCGATCTATCAAAGTAACACATTAGTTATCTCACACAGTGAACAAAATGTATGATTTTTTGAGGGAGGAGAAAAAAAAAGAAAAATGAAAAAAAAAGGAAGAGCCGCATCGTTAAGGGTTCTACCTGTCTATTATTTAGGGGTCTGTATTAGTTTATATGGATACTTTTACATGGGACGACTGTCGGGTGCTAAAGTGCCTGTCATCCCAGCGATGATCGCTTAGTGAATGGCGGCAGAGCACGCTGGAGATCTCTTCTGCCTGCCAGAGATCTCTTCTGCCAGCTGGAGATCTCTTCTGCCCGCCAGAGATCTCTTCTGCCCGCCAGAGATCTCTTCTGCCCGCCGGAGATCTCTTCTGCCCGCCGGAGATTTCTTCTGCCCGATGGAGATTTCTTCTGCCCGCTGGAGATCTCTTCTGCCCGCCGGAGATCTCTTCTGCCCGCCGGAGATCTCTTCTGCCCGCTGGCCTTCTCTCACAGTAAACAAGTAACTGTCCATAGATGAGCGACTGCCTGTTTATACGGGACGACCCTCATTGGATTGTTATGCCCGCAGAAACTGAACATTGAATAAGACTAAAGCGAGTGCCGTATCGGGACATTAAACTCAGCCGATATGGAGTCCGCCAACGGATTACGTCCCGGAGGATGCGAGGCGTTTTTGTGTTGTGTTTAGAGTGCTTCGCATCACTTCAGGAAGAAGCGAGCTGCCGCAGTGCATTGTGGAGCGTTTCCCATTGTTTTCAACAGGTAAATCGTACTAGCGTGTGCCTCGCCTGCTGCGCCGGCCCCATTGAAAACAATGGATGATGCTACATGTTCCGAGGGAATGCCCACAGATAGGACATGCTGCCACAATGCAGGAAAAAAATCATATCTCATGTGTCACCCCCGTTAAAAGGAACGGGCTTTATACTTGTGCAAGGTTTGTGTGTCTCAGAACACACAGATGTCTCAGCCGTATGACAGCGGCCCTATGTTCCATCCTTCAGTCGCTGGCAGCCTTTACACTGAGCGATCATCGTGGAGCTTCGCCGAAATCCAGCAAGAATCTGAATGATTGTTCAGTGTAAAAGGCCCTTAGTTAGGGGGTCTGTACTAATTTAGTTGGTCCATATTTAGGGGGACTGCTCTGGGGGTCTGTACTAATTTAGTTGGTCCATATTTAGGGGGACTGCTCTGGGGGTCTGTACTAATTTAGTTGGTCCATATTTAGGGGGACTGCTCTGGGGGTCTGTACTAATTTAGTTGGTCCATATTTAGGGGGACTGCTCTGGGGGTCTGTATTAGTTTAGGAGGCCTATTAGTTTTGAGATCAGGTGTGGTGTATTTCAGGGGGTCTGGTCCGGGATTTGTATTATTTCAGGGGGTCTGTCTTTATTTTGGAGTGTGATGAAGGTGACTGCACGCACTCCTTGGGACTCAATGCTTCAGTCGGGGTCCGGCTCTATAGAATGGGGACTACATGCGTTAGGAATGACATTGCTTCAGACTCTCACCTCTCTTCCTCAGAAGTTGGCAGGTACGCCATAAGTGCCGTTTGCTCAGCCCTAAAAGCAAACAAACCGCTGCTACGAGAGATCGTACCTGCACTTCCTGAACTTCAATGAGTTGTACTTAAAGGAACATTCTGGCCAGAACTCATCACTGAGCCTCAGTTACCAAAACTGTCTTTTTTTAGCCAGCACAAGCCATCAAAGCGCAGGTTTAATTTCCTAAACCTGTCAGGACGCCTGACTCTGGACTGTGATTGGTCGCAAGGAGTGAGGGGGCTGAGTATGACACAGGGGTTCTCTTTAAGGTGTCATGCTCCGCCCCCTCAGACACAGGGCTTCTCTTTAAGGTGTCATGCTCCGCCCCCTCAGACACAGGGCTTCTCTTTAAGGTGTCATGCTCCACCCCCTCAGACACGGGGCTTCTCTTTAAGGTGTCATGCTCCGCCCCCTCAGACACGGGGCTTCTCTTTAAGGTGTCATGCTCCGCCCCCTCAGACACGGGGCTTCTCTTTAAGGTGTCATGCTCCGCCCCCTCAGACACGGGGCTTCTCTTTAAGGTGTCATGCTCCGCCCCCTCAGACACGGGGCTTCTCTTTAAGGTGTCATGCTCCGCCCCCTCAGACACGGGGGTTCTCTTTAAGGTGTCATGCTCCGCCCCCTCAGACACGGGGGTTCTCTGTGGTCTGGAATGTTCCATCATATTTATTTTCCTCATTTAAGTGAATCTTAAAATAGGTTGTAGATTTTGCATTGGCGGAGGGGATGTAATGGTGTGAGCTGCTCTATCCTCTCTGACCGGCTTAAAGGAATTGTCCACTTTCATGTAAATAAACCGTAATCCTTGTACTATGAAATTTCTTCATTCTATTTTCTCATCTCTGCAACGTCTAGATCCAGGCTTTCAATAGGGCTGGACCAGAAACATTCTCAATGCTTCCTCTTCTGGTATATAAATGCTGGATCTCACAGGGAAAGCTCACGGTTGATGAAGGCCCCTGCGCAAGACACTGCGGGGGCCCCTCCTACTGTCATATAATGTTTGGCTTACTTAAAGGCCTTGTCAAGGGATGCCACAACAGGACTTTCCTTCATGAAGCCTGTGAAAAATATACTAGGGCGGGAAAATGCAGGTGCAGAATGGAGGAGGATGGTGTCAGGGGCCACGGGCGGCAGCGGAGCCCAACACTGGACTGTTTAGCACAGTGTAACATTAGGCTCCACCCTCTTACCCCTCTGCTCTACACCTTCATTCTTCCATCCTAGGATGGGCAAAAGGTAGCCATTGCATGGCATTCCTGGACAACCCCTTTAAGATGGCCCTTACACTTTAGATGATTGTTGGCAGAGTCCCACTAAAGCAACAGGATCTGCTGCCCATTTGAGGGCAGCCTCAGTATACAGGAAGGCCCATGGCTCGAGTCAGGCGCGCTAAAGTTGTGAAGTCTGCGAATAAAAACCATGAGAAAACCGCTACTGAAAGTGATTATATTGGTTTAGCTCGAATGTATTATAGCTATGGTGGTTAATACGGGGCCCGTGGCAATTGTTGCAGGGGCCCAGAGCACTCCGTTTGTCCCTGGGACAATCCATTATCTGCTGCCGGGGCAAAGAAGTATCGGTCATGATGATAAGGCATTGTCCAGGTTACAAAAAAAAGTGTATTTTCCAATGGTTCCATTTAATTTCCCATATAATGTGCTGGACGACACCTGAGCTTCTACTCCGCTGAGACTTTTGTGTCAGGCGTTTCTATGGTTACACACTACAGCTGTGTATGATAACTATGCTGCGGTACGATTACGATACAAAATGTAGAGTTGTTTTTTTGCTGCACTACTTTTAAATAAAACATCTATAGAAACAAATCCAACTTTCTGCCGCCGTCTTCTGACAGCCGAACCCTTTTTTCCCCATTCACACTTTCTGCAGGACATCCCGGAGTTCCCATTTGTACCATTTATCAGTTCAAGTAACTTTTGAATCACTTTTTATTAATTCTTTTTTTTCTTGGGGGTGGGGTGATAGGAGAAAAAAAAAACCAAAAACATTTCTGGCGGTAATTTTTTTCCTGATGACATTCACTGCGCTTGATAAATAATGCGTGACGGCGATGCCAAATATATAGAATTTTTTTTCTCTCACCTTGATTTTTTCTTTATTCTAAAATATGAGACAAAGTTTTTTAATGCATTATAATTAGAGATGAGCGAACGTGCTCGGCCCCGCCCCTTTTTCGCCCGAATACCGCGATTTTCGAGTACTTCCGTACTCGGGCGAAAAAATTCGGGGGGCGCCGTGGCGGCGCGGGCAGTTGCAGCGGGGAACAGGGGGGAGAGGGAGAGAGAGAGGGCTCCCCCCTGTTCCCCGCTGCTACCCCCCGCACCGCCGCGCCTCTCCCCGCCCCCCCGGCGCCCCCCGAATCTTTACGCGCGAGTACTGAAGTACTCGAAAATGGCGGTACTCGGGTGCGTAAGTACTCATTACGAGTACGTTCGCTCATCTCTAATTATAATGCATTCTGACAGGCCACAGGCACACCTTGGCAATCAGTAACGGCAGCCCTGAGGGCCTTCAGGAGGCCTCAGGTTGCTATGGCAACCAAATGGCACCTTGGGATCTCATTGGAGGGGTGAGGCGTCCGGGACCCCCAAACACTGATCTAGGCATTTGAAGGGTTAATAGCCGTAATCAGTGTTCACGGAGATTGTTGCTTTTGCAGGGGTGGGGGTCAGCTATCAAATACAGCAATCACCGTTTATGGAGTAGGATCAGCTGCCGATCCCGCTACATCCTGGGCACGTGGGGCTTGAATGGAAGTGTACACCCTGGGTGTGAAGGGGTTAAAGGAGTTCCTGGGACATTACTGTTGAAGATTTATCCTCAGAATAGGTCAATATACCGTGTTTTCCTGCTAATAAGACCTACCCCGGTTTTCGGGGGAGGTTTAAAATATAAGCCCCACCCTGAAAATAAGCCCTAGCTAACCTGCATTAAAATAAATACTCACCTGATCATTCACAGCCACCCAGTGCATGACATCACTGAATGGCTATGATTGGCTCATCGAGCGCTGGCTGTGATTGCTCGGCACTCAATTCAATCACAGCGCTTGCTTTGCTGGAGGCAGGATATTCAAAGCCCTGTCACCAGAAAGAAACTGAGATGTCAGAGCAGAGGACACTGCAGCTTGCCGCAGTGCCGCCAGAGACCATCGTGAGGTATTAGGACACCACGGACCAGGTGAGTATAAGCCCCCTTCACCCTGAAAATAGGACAGTGTGCCTCTTTTAGGGCAAAAATTAAGATAAGACATGGTATTATTTTAGGGGAAACACGGCATACTTCTGGCTCTGGCTGCAAGAACAGATGATTGGCGGCGATGCTGAGCAGTGGACCGCTGTCCCAGAAAACCCCTTTAATATGTTCAAGCAGCAGATAAGTGGTGTCACACGTATGTGCCGCTTATCTATGAACACGCATCCTCAGCCTACAGGTTCTCCTACTTAGCAGACAAACACAAAGTCATCTCCAAGACAAACATTTATTGTAAAAGCAACACAGAAGACGGATTTACATAGTCGGTAATCAGGAGTGAAAAGGACACTTATGTTCTAAAAACGCCTATTTTGGGCTGACTTGCATGAGCCCCGACACCAGGATTGTCACCCAACCAATAAATCACTGGACCGGCAGGTAATTAAATCCAAAAGGCCGGAGCCGGCAGGAACAGCAGCCAGTAAAAGATAGTTGTTAGCTGTGAACAGGGCCGGGCAGCAACAACACCATGAAGTGCTTTAACTCACTCTTAAGCTTCGATCCGGCCTCCACGGATGTAATCAGAGACTGACTCCTCCACCCAGCATCTGAGATCCTGCACCCAGCACAGACACCAGGGGTGCGGTCTCTGATTACATGAGTAATGGCTGGAGCTAGAGAGTGAGTTAACCTACTTCATGGCGTGGTTACTGTCCGTCTGGAGATACAGAAGTGGGGAGGGCACAATGAGAAGGCACTATTATTGGGGCTAATAAGGGGGACACTTACTATTTGGGCAATATAACTATAAAACGGTCACTGAGAGGGATCAGTGCAATAAAAGAGGTAAAAATACATAAGCCACACCCCTAACCACTCCCCTTAGAAAAAATGTTGCCAAACCTTTGAGTGGGAGATATAGCACTGATCGACTATTTTTAGGTTTGCTGAAACTGAACGATCAGCCAATGAATGAGCCTTCACTCAGTCATTGGTCCCTTTACATCAGTTGGGGGAATGAGAACTTAAAGGAACGTTTCAGGCCTTATGATCAGCCCATGTAAAAGGACCTCAAGTCTAAGTTTCCATTACCAGATGAGACATTTTGGTATAGAGCGTCTACCGGCTGAGGAGGTAGATGCAGACAGCACACAACTTAGTCTTCCATGTCCCCCACCACCCACCCCTTTCCCCTCCCGTATTGCACATTACCCATGTGTGCAGCATAGACGGTCCGGCGGCTGCTCCAGGATACGCCGCTACATCGAGAAAGTGATCCCCTAGGAATAAAATGTAGACTGGGCCACGTTCCACCACAGTGCAGTTTGCTGCTAAGGAGTGGTCCTCGGCAGTGCGGCCCTCGTTATAGCAGTCGACGACTCACTGCTGGGTTGAATGTAACGACATATGAGACAAGTCTGGAGAATTAACACAGTGACGGCCAACAGCAAAGCCAAGAAAGCAAGAGTCAGGTGGGCGAAGTCAAAGTGGTCCCAGACGATGTAGAGGTGGTTGCTTATCCCATTGAAAAACCCTACAAGGCTTAAGATGTTTATGGGCAGGTTCAAGGTCCTCAAGATGTCATCCTTAATGTATTGTGTTAACACCAAGATTACGAGGCCAATGAAGACGACGACCAGCGAGGAGTACGTCATGAAGCGGACGTAGGAAAGCGCGCTGGTGGTAGATTTTGACTGCAGGTCATCGAATTCGGAGAGACAGTGACATCCACCGCTGGTTGTGTTGTAGAGGCAGCAGTCGTGAAAGCTGATGGTCTTGCAGCCATCAATAACAATCTTCCCACCTTTGATGACCAAGGCGTAGACGGCGAGAAGGCAG
The DNA here is from genome assembly GCA_035609135.1 of Eleutherodactylus coqui. Classification (NCBI taxonomy): domain Eukaryota; kingdom Metazoa; phylum Chordata; class Amphibia; order Anura; family Eleutherodactylidae; genus Eleutherodactylus; species Eleutherodactylus coqui. Next base: position 3,919,037 of record CM069406.1, on the reverse strand, counting down.
ATCAGGCTTTGTACCAAGACAGTGGTGCGTCCCAGGCATTGAAGGCTTAGAGAGGTCTTCGGATACATCACCATGCTGTCCTGTGCCACCGAGAAGCTACAACCACTATGGAGGGAACACAGCATCCAGTATTAGTGTTTGGGGTGGGCACGTTGGAGGCAGATTACCCTTTCCCGTACAGACCTGCAGCAGGATATATGTGCTCTACGGTAGCTGCAAGGAGTGGGAGTTAAAGGGATTGTCAGAGGAGGTTTTTTCTTTTTTTTTTTAGTTTAACCCTGTCCCCCATGCAGTAAAATAACTAACTAGCGTATACCCCCCCTTCTTCCTGTGCCCCCCGCAGCCACGCGCGTCTCTCCTCTGACATCACATTTGCCTGTTTACAGGACGTCACAGCCATCGCATTGTGGAGGCGGGATTTATGAGTTTGCTGAGCTGCGGTATTGATTGGCCAATTCATAAATCCCATCTCTACAATGCGATGGCTGTGACTGGCTGAGCAGCGATCGGGGAACCAATCAATGCAGTGACTGATGAACCAATCAGAGCCATCATTTCCTAGAGGCAGGAATTAGGAATCTTGTAACCAGGACATGATCTTCTGTGGGCGGCCGAGGACTGGAGGGACCTGGACCGAGCCTGCAAGGTAATGTTATGCTTTTTTTTTTTTTAATGTAATGCAGCTAGGGCTCATTTTCAGGGTATGGCTTATTTTTGCTGAAACAGGGTATTAGCTATCTGGATGGAGTCACCACTAGGGGGCAGAAAGGAGGCTTAAGATCACAGAGCCTGAAATGTAGAGGAGAAACCAGCAGACGTTTCAATGCAGCTCTAGATGTGACTAGAGTATAAGATGATGTAAAAGTTCCTTTACATGGGACGAAGAAGCCAACCGCCGTCTCATAAACCGCTGCCCGACTGTCACATCGTGTGACCCCAGTGTCTAGACCCGGTGACTTCCTGTGTGATGCGGGCGAGCCCACATGTAGTGGTTCTATTGCTGCAAATCCACAGCGTGCCGCGGAAGCCAAGAATAGTTCCCTATCCAATCATATACACCCTTCTGTCACATGACTGTTTCTGATGTAGCAGAGCTGAGTTTGCCTGCACAAATTGGCAGTTCTGCCCACAAGACTAAGACCGGCTTCACATGACAGAAGACGATGTGGAATCTCCGCAGCGTTCTAAATCGGCAGCATGTCTATTAATGCTGCAGAAATACAAGGGTTAAAATCCGCATCATTTCCACCCGTAGGGGGCAGGTTTGGCCACTGAGTATTTTCTGCAGTTTTTTTCAGTTGTGGCTTGGCGGTAGCGATTACCTTGTGTGAAGGTATCCTTATGAAGTGACAAAGTCAGCTCTGCTACACGATCGGATTTACCTGTGTCGTCTGTGTGTCCTAAGTGAATACATTGTAATGCTGCTCTTTACCGGTTTTCTGGAAGCTCGTAAATTGTTGTGACTTTCAAGGGAATTACCCCCCCCCCCCCCTCCCCCTGTGGCGACTTGCAGCGTTGCATGCGTTTTGCACAGGTCTACTTGCCTGAACGTCCAAGTCTCGTTCTTTAATAATGCAAGAGATGAGACCTGTGGAAGACAAAGGGTTAAGGTTAACTAATTAGTTACCACACAGGATGGCCCCTCACTCGCCCCGCCCCATGGCCTTCCGCGGCCCCTCACTCGCCCCATGGCCTTCCGCGGCCCCTCACTCGCCCCGCCCCATGGCCTTCCGCGGCCCCTCACTCGCCCCGCCCCATGGCCTTCCGCGGCCCCTCACTCGCCCCGCCCCATGGCCTTCCGCGGCCCCTCACTCGCCCCGCCCCATGGCCTTCCGCGGCCCCTCACTCGCCCCGCCCCATGGCCTTCCGCGGCCCCTCACTCGCCCCGCCCCATGGCCTTCCGCGGCCCCTCAATCGTTGCATCTAAATGGACCTCTAGGCTTCAGCACCGCTGCAACACGGGCAACCCCTCTAATCCGGCACCAAATATTCCAGATTATCGGACAGACAGAGAAGTAGATACAAATTCCCTAAAGTGAACACGTCCTCCTCAAAGACACGGGGAGGACTAAACTAGGGGAATACACAAAAACCAGAGGTCCCCAATAACAAGTCTCAGGACAGATCCCACTCCCTAAATGTACTGCATCTGTAATAGCAATAGCCTGGCCATGGAATCAGACTTGTGGACGTCTGGCTCTTGGAACTAATTAGCTGATTGAAGCTCCTCATCATTATTTACTGGGAGTAGCGCCGTTCTATTGATAGTGGTTGTATCTGGAACTGTAGCTCAAGTGTCTAGCTGCAATACAAGGCCCAGCCACTGCTACAAGTACAGTGCTGTGCTGGGTAAACAATGGAACAAGCAGGTATGCAGTTAATCCGCTTTGGCCTTGTAGCTCCACCCTGATAATGAGTCAATCAGTAAAGCTCAGAGTACAGAAGAACCAAAAGCCAAAGTTCCAATGCCTTAACCCCTTAGTGGCCGCCCCATAGTGTTTGTATGTCCTGCTTTAGTGCGCTTTATTCCCCAAGGTCGAATAAAAACATGCCCGTTCTGGGGGTTAAAGCCACGTGGGCTGTGGATGTGATGTCATGGGGGGCCGCAGGAACCCCCCCCCCCCCCCCCCCGCCCCCGACCCCACACACACAGGGTACCGGCGATCACATAAAAGTGTAAAGAAAATAAGTTACAGATTCACCTTCCCTCGTGGATCTGTTTCATCAGAGGAGCTGAAAGTACCCCCCTCCGCGATGTGCCGCAGATGTCTGGTCCTTCCCAGGCCTGACGCCAGCTTCTGCGCATGTGCGCCAGACGTAGAGCGTGTGCACAGTAGGGCTCGGGTAATTTTGAATCCCTCTGCTCCTGACTCCCAAGTGTAGCCGAGAGCACGAAGTTGTCACCAGGAGCCGCTGTCTGCGGTCCCCGGTCACATGACCGCTGCTGTCCAATGGATAATTGTGATCATTTGAAGTAAAACAAAAAGTTTAAGTTTCATCACCCCTTACGGATCAGATCTGTGGGGGGAGATGAAGTGACGTACACGGAGCCCCCAGATGTATCTGCAGACCTTACCACGGCTTCTGCGCACCTCGCCAAAATGGCGGATGCATGCACAAAAGTCATTGATTGCCAGGATAACTTGATTTCACGTGGGGAGGGGGTGGGGGGCACGGGATGCGGTCCCCGGTCACGTGATCACTGTTATCCAAATATTTGTTTTTCCCGCGCCATCGCTAGGCGATGCCGCAGCTACTCGCAACCGGTCCACAACGTCAATTGCGGATAGGCTGTGGGTCAGACGGCTTCCATTGACTTCAATGCAGGCGGCCCATGTGAAGTCCGGACGAAACAGAAAACGCTGCAATTTTAAATCCGCTCACGGAAATCGCAACGGCTATCTGCTGATCTGAGCAGACGGGGGATGTTCTATTATGACGATGGCTGCGGAACACTGCGGATCGTCTGCGCGGTTGACAATTCCACTCCAGTTGTGTGCAGCCGGTCTGCAGGCGCCCCAAGTACCCGCTGTTTTATCTCATTTCAAGAAGCCAGCTTGTACCCGGACTTCGCATTTAAACAAAACATGAAAAGTGGGAAAATTGGCTCCTTGAACGCGACGATCCCAAAAACCTTTATATTGTTTTATAGAAGTCTGCAAGTGCTGGAAAAGCTAAACGAGCGACATAAGTCTGGAATCGCTCTAACCGCGCCGATTCTGCGAATAATAAGTTATTTATGTGGCGTGTGAACGCTCCAGAAGCAAAACCCGCAGAACATTGGCGCCATTCCGGGGTTTTTTATCCTTCCCACCCAAAAATGTTATAAGTTATACATTATATGAATACAAAACTGATGCTATTAACAAAATACAACTAGTCCCCCCCAAAAACGAGCCGCTCCGCGACCACAGAACAGCGAAAAGGCTACAGGATCTGGGAATGAAGCGATGGGGGAAAAACAAACAAACTGTAAAACGGGTTGGTAAAATAAGGAGCTAAGACTTTGGCGCCATCTGGTGGTGGAAACACGCAAGTTACACTGGATCAGTGAAGAACGGGGTAGACTTAGTTCTGCCCCTTTGTTGCTATTAACCAAGTATTTTGCACCCCACCTCTCCCTCACTGGAGCCCCACCTGGTGGCTGGATGGTCGCACTACCACTTTGGTGCTACGTGGCGGATGTTTGGTTTTTCCAAGACTGCGATTGCATCCAAAAGGGAAGAAGGGTCATTCATGTCTCTTCCCTCCTGGATCGGATACGGATCTCTGCAAAAGCAATATAGGACATGCCAAGGAGTGGTGGGGGAGGGGCTTGTTAGCGTGCATCATATAACGCGCAATTTGGTATAATTCCTTTAATCCGGCATAAACCCAACCTGCCAGTGTGGATTATTGGGCGTCACATTAAAAAAAAAAAAAACTCAAGCCGGCTTCACACGGGCAAGAAAATCGTACGATGCGAGAGTCACAAATTCTTTTAAATGGTGTTATACGATTTTTTTTCCTGCATTGCACCGCGGCGCGCCCTTGCATCGTTCATTGCCTTAATGAGTCCATCGGCAGCATTGCACCACGTTAGGTACACGGGATGTGATGGCCCCCTATTAGACAATGAGCGACTCCACAATCCTCCGCCGCGGCGGATCGCTACTTCTCTAAAGGCGTACGAGGCGGTTTGGACATAAAAATGTTTCGCATCCACAAGAAAACGCGCATGTTAGCGAGCGCAATATATCGGCCCGTGACCGACAGAAGGTCTCCCACTGCAGCAGCCGGAAAAGGTGAAGACACTGATCCCCGCTGTTAACCCCTTACATCCTGCGATCAATGTAGATTGAGGCGTGTGACGGTTCAAGTCCCCACAGGGAGATTCCAAAAAATAAAGACTTGTAACAGAAACAATAAACACCTCTTCTGTACATTGTCCCCTCTTTGTATAAATAACACACATTTGGTGTCCTCGCACCCAGACCGCCTGTACAATAACCTGACCGCTATACATCCGCATGGCAAAAATTAAAAAAACAGGCAAAATGTTAATTTTGTTCATTTGCCTCCCAGAAAACACAAAAAAAGTGATAAAACAGCCGCATGAACCCCAAGGTGAGCCCAATAAAAGCTGCAGTTCGCTACACAAACAACAAGCCCCCATGTGGCCACAAAAGCAATGACAGCTCTGACTTTTATAAGCCATAAGGGGTTAACCGCCTTCAAGGAACCTTTGTGTGAAGACCTGGAGAACTCACCTGCCGCAGACTACTCTGCCCCTGCTGCAGACTACTGTGCCTCTGCCTCTGCCTCTGGGCGCTGGGTCATGGGACTCTCCGCTTCCTCCCCAATTGTTCCAGTGGAGACAGGAAGGGTGGGGGTCCTGCATCAAGTGTGCAAACAATGGGGAGATCTCCTCACCAGCTGAAGTGTTGGGAGGATTCCCTTTAACCCCATAACTACCAGACCATTTTTTACATTTTGGTTTCTTCTCTCACCCTCCCCTTTCAGGAGCCGCGGTGTTGGTGTTGTTGTTGTTTTCTTGCCGTATGAGGGCTGATTTTAGTGGGATTTTTGACGCACCTTGGAATGAAGTGAAAGCCCGCACTCGCCCCGCTGTTTGTTTGTTGGGTTTCCTTGTTCCAGGATTCCCAATGCAGTAGAGATGATCTTCTGTTTGTTCTGCGGTTCGCTACCGCGACGGCGATACCCAATTTATATAGATTTTTTAATTTTTCTATGGTTTAAAAAATATATAAAACGCCCGCTTTATCCTAACGCCATGACATAAAACGCCCCCTTTATCCTAACGCCATGACATAAAACGTCCCCTTTATCCGAACGCCATGACATAAAACGTCCCCTTTATCCTAACGCCATGACATAAAACGTCCCCTTTATCCAAACGCCATGACATAAAACGTCCCCTTTATCCTAACGCCATGACATAAAACGTCCCCTTTATCCAAACGCCATGACATAAAACGTCCCCTTTATCCTAACGCCATGACATAAAACGCCCCCTTTATCCTAACGCCATGACATAAAACGTCCCCTTTATCCTAACGCCATGACATAAAACGTCCCCTTTATCCTAACGCCATGACATAAAACGCCCCCTTTATCCGAACGCCATGACATAAAACGTCCCCTTTATCCTAACGCCATGACATAAAACGTCCCCTTTATCCTAACGCCAGGACTCTTATTTCTCCGCCTCTGGCGCCATTTGAGGGCTAATCTTTTGTAAGACAAGCTAACTAATCGTTGGGTTCAGCCGGCGCTCATCCTGTCCCTCTCAGTCACTGATGCAGCGGATATCAAAGACTGAACGATCCTCAGTCAGTGCGCCAATGATGTGCCTGCCTGTATAAACGGACCGCACAGGAGCCAACGAGCCGCGGTGACGTCACTCGCTTGTTCAAATGCTAATTGGCTCCTTTAAAGTTACCCTGCGGGCTCCTGGTCACGGATGGATATTTCCTGCGTAATGTGTGGCGGGCGTCCGCACCGCGGATCCGCAGCAAATAGCGCTCATAGCATGCTATGACAAATCAATTCTTCCTCCACACTTGCGGAAACCAACTGCGGTTTCCGCAAGCGGAGGACAAATCGCAGCAAGCTCTATTTTTCCACGGCTTCCATTGAAGCCAACAGAAGTCGTTCGATCCGCGGCCCTTCTGCAATGACATTATGGAAAGTTCGCGGATTCCGCGTCATCGCCAGGCGATGATGCAGGAAAAACAATAGTTTAAAAAAACAATCTGCACTGCGCCTGTCCGACAGCTCACCGCGCGGATCATCCGCGGCGCAGATGAAAACTGGAAGTAGCAGGTATGTGTGAACATCGCTGCGGGATTCGGGTCTGCCGGCCTAAGCCTGCTTTGCAATATACATTCCAGAATGGTAACCTTGGGGAAGGGGCACTTTCTTGTGTGCTCTTTGTCGCCCCCTGCTGATATGTACTTTGTACTAGCTGCCAGGAGGAGTGGGGGAAGGGCAGCAACTAATGAAACATGTCGCACATTAGCCTCAAGTCTCGTCAAACAATATACTGATTTATTTAAAGAAGGAATCAATCCAAAATCAACAATAATATTATAATACACAGAACTTACGCTGGAGGACAGAACGCCATCATAGTGCAGTACCCTCCATTGACCAGTAGGAGACGCACCAGCAATGATTTCCATTATTATGAGAGAACCGTCTCTCATGTTCAGCTGAACTATACAGAATATCAGAAAACTTGCAGTTATTCGAGGGCGCACTTACTTTTGCAACCCTTTTCTTTGTCCCAACATCTCCATTTCCGACCTATGTGTCTCCATGGTTACAGACTACAAACTAACCCTGTGTAGTCAGATCCCACCTCTTATTAGATGACCTATGGGCACATTACATGTCTTCAGGATTAGCCTACACAGGATACATTGACAGACGTATTGGGAGGCACATAGAAGCTGATGATATTTGATTTTAATCACATTTTCCCATGCAGCGTTGGCCTCCTTTGATCTCAATGACTGCAGTCACCCTCTGCGGCCACTTACCACCAACTTCCCATAGATGTGTGGATGTCCCTCCATTCCTCGAGGAGCTTCAGATAGTTATATGGAGGTTGAAAGGCGTGGTGGACATTCACGGATACAGCATCCTAGTTCGTCCCAAAGATGTTTGATGGGATTGAGATCTGGACATTGTAGTTTGTAGACATTCTGTTCCTCCGACCAAGCCTCCACGCTGCGTTCCGTATGACATGGCGCTCGGTCATGTTGGTGGAGACACAGAGCTGCACCAGAGTATTGCCACAGGGGAGGTGATAGCACTTCAACCAAAATGTATTTGTACCCATTGGCGTTGAGGGTGGATGTCACTATAACCAATGGCCCCAGTCCTTCCCAGCAGAAGTGACAGTGACATCCCCCCGCCAGACCCCATTATCAGATCTACACCTGGTGACATCCCCCTACCGGATCCCATTGTCAGATCTACATCTGGTGACATCCCCCTACCGGATCCCATTGTCAGATCTACACCTGGTGACATCCCCCTACCGGATCCCATTGTCAGATCTACACCTGGTGACATCCCCCCACCAGACCCTATTGTCAGCTCTACACCTGGTGATAACCCACTGCCAGACCCCGTTGTCAGCTCTACACCTGGTGACATCCCCCTACCGGATCCCATTGTCAGATCTACACCTGGTGACATCCCCCCACCAGACCCCATTGTCAGCTCTACACCTGGTGATAACCCACTGCCAGACCCCGTTGTCAGCTCTACACCTGGTGACATCCCCCCGCCAGACCCCATTATCAGATCTACACCTGGTGACATCCCCCTACCGGATCCCATTGTCAGATCTACACCTGGTGACATCCCCCTACCGGACCCCATTGTCAGATCTACACCTGGTGACATCCCCCCACCAGACCCCGTTGTCAGCTCTACACCTGGTGATAACCCACTGCCAGACCCCGTTGTCAGCTCTACACCTGGTGACATCCCCACACTAGACCCCGTTGTCAGCTCTACACCTGGTGACATTCTACCAACAAACCCCGTTGTCAGCTCTACACCTGGTGACATCCCCCCACCAGACCCCGTTGTCAGCTCTATACGTGGTGACACCCCCCACCCCTGAAAGACCCCATTGTCAGCTCTACACCTGGTGACATCCCCCTACTGGACCCCATTGTCAGCTCTACACCTGGTGACATCCCCCTACTGGACCCCATTGTCAGATCTACACCTGGTGACATCCCCCGCAAGACCCTGTTGTCAGCTCTACACCTGGTGACATCCCCCACCAGACCCCATTGACAGCTCTACACCTGGTGACATCCCACCACCAGACCCCGTTGTCAGCTCTACACCTGGTGACATCCCAGCGCCAGACCCCGTTGTCAGCTCTACACCTGGAGGCATCCAACCACTAGACCCCGTTTTCAGCTCTACTCCTGGGGGCATCTGATGGTTTGTGCTGGGATATCCTGTTTGATCCTCTCCTTCATAGTGTATACCTGTAATCATGGAAACACATAGTTGCGCATAGGAGCTGCAGACTATTTGCAATGGTGCTTCATTTTTCACTTTAGATGTATCACAGCAATTGGGAAAAAAAAGGGGTTGCAAAAGTCCACAGACGCTGCGTCTTCAGAGGATAGAAAGTTACTTCTGTGCTTTTGCATTAGAGACTGTCAGGGCCTTAACTATAGGGGGTGCAGAGGTACATGGGGGTTATGTGATATGATAAATGGAACATGATCGTTGGGGGTCCGAAATGGAAGCAGCCCGTATGCCAGCTATCGGAGCTAGGAGGGTGCCCCCTAACTGCCGCTTGAAGGTCTTAACCTGTACTTAGGGGAGGGGCTTAGCTGATCAAGAGTCTGCCCCAGGGAAAGGGACTGTGAATTTAGCCGTGATACAAGCATGGGTCAGTGGGATGATGGGACTGTTTTTGGAAGAGGTACCAGACTGACTTTCTGTCCAGGTTTTCTTGTAAATCCCACAAACCCGTTAGAAGTCCCATTTTTTAGAAGATGCCCCTTAGGAGGTGCGGGCATAGGAGCGTCAGCAGCCCGATGCAGCGTTACATTTTCACCAGTCTGCAGTCCCGTCAGGATGTCCTTCCAGGTGTTCGGGCGGAGACTGCCATGGTCGGTAGAAACATGTTCTTCCTGGGACTGTGGGCCAACTAGCTTTCCCAGTTTTCTTTTTTGTACTGCCCCTTTGCTCTTGACCTTAGTGGGGGGCAACACCTTGGTGCTCACTAAGGACTTGTGTAATATATGAGAGTGAGACATCAGTTTTGGAAAAATGTTCTGCGCCGGTCTGTAAGGGAACAGATAATAAAACATCACAATGACAATGATACCTGACATTGAAGACCCCAAATGTATTTGTTATAGTCCCCTCGTAACTGTTGAGACCTGACCTGCATTGACCACTAATAAAATGTGAAATGATTGTATCCAAGTCATAATTATAGACAAACACAACATAACCAATAAGACACAGACAACTGTACCATTCAGGTATTTTATTGGGTAAAAAATTAGTGAACCCTTCAATTTAATTACCTGTAGATCCAGCTTTAGTAGCAATCACCTCCATCAAATGTTTCCGTAACTGCAAAGTTTTGCACAATATTGGGGGAATTTTGAACCTTTCCTCCTTGCAAAGGTGTTTCAGTTCACCAATATTTCTGGGATGCCTTGCGTGCACAGTCTTCTTCAGGTGCATGCTTTGGGTCACTGCCTTGTTGCATCACCCAACATCTCTTTAGCTTAATGTCTGTCTGGCTGCCTGATATCCTTCTGTAAGATGTTCTGGTCCACCTTAGATTTTATTGTTTCCTCAATGATGTCCAGGTCCCGAGGAGTGAAGCAGCCCCAAACCATGATGTCCCCTCCACCATAGTGCCAAACCATGATGTCCCCTCCATCATAGTGCCAAACCATTACGCCCCCTCCACCATAGTGCCAAATCATGATGCCCCCTTCACCAGGCTCCACAGTTAGATGAGGTTTTGCTGTTGCTGTGCAAGGTTTCTTTCCTCCAAACATAGTATTGTGCATTTGCACTAAAAAAGTTCCACTTTTGTCTCCTTTGTCCATATAGCATTTCCCAGAAGTATCGTGGAACATCTAGACAGTATCATGCAAACTTGAAATAGGCTGAAGTTTATTTTGGCCAGCAGCAGCCTCCTTCGTGACCTACCTCTGTGAACACCATTCTTGGTCAGTGGTTTTCTAGTAGTTGAAACATGAACAGACGTTTCTGCTGTTTGTAGCGTCTTCTGCTGTTCCCCTTAGGTTCTTTCTCACCTCTTTTAAGATTGCCTGTGAGGTGTTACAACAGCCTACCCACTCTTATGCATAGATAATCTATAGATCATAACCCAGGTCTTTAGCATTTGCAGCCTTTTCCAGCATTATGTGTCTTAATAACACGTCTTCTGAGGTCTTCAGGAAGTTGTTTGTATTGAGGCGTGGTTCGCACTAACCAATCGTTCTTGAGAAGAGCAGATTGGTCAATAACCAGGCTTTTCTGTGCCTTTATTTAATGTGCAAAGCACCCATAAACCCCACACTTCCAATCTCATTTCCTTAACTGAAACATAGTAAGCCGCTGTGTTAACGACTTATCCGACTTGCAAAATAACGTTTCCTCCGTGCACTGTGGAGGACTACAAAAAAAGTGATGCGTGGTGTAACTGTCTGCTATTAGTTACATTGTGTTTGTCTATAATTGC